>CM055122.1:358425805-358815386 GCA_029206835.1 Rana muscosa
GCCTCAGGACATCCTGTAAGCCTGGGAACCTGCCCAAGAACCGCTGCACCACCAGGTTGAGGACGTGAGCCATACAGGGCACATGGGTGAGCTGCCCCTGTCGAAGGGCGGAGAGGAGGTTGGTGCCATTATCAGAAACGACCATTCCTGGCTTAAGCTGGCGTGGCGTCAACCACCTCTCGGCCTGCCCCTGCAGAGCTGCCAGAACCTCTGGCCCAGTGTGGCTCCTGTCCCCCAAACACACCAGCGCAAGCACGGCATGGCATCTTTTTGCCTGCGTACTCGCGTAGCCCCTTGTATGCCTACGGAGCACCGCTGGTTCCGAGGACAGAGCACTCGAAGAGGACATGGAGGAAGAAGAAGAGGAGGGGGTGGAGGAGAGAGGTGTGTCACAACCAGTAGTAGCATTTTGGAGGCGTGGTGGCGGAACAACCTCCAACACTACTGCACCTTGTCCTGCATCCCTCCCAGCTACCAATAGAGTGACCCAATGGGCCGTGAAAGAAAGATAACGTCCCTGTCCATGCCTGCTGGACCATGAGTCAGCGGTAATATGCACCTTACCGCTGACCGCCCTGTCCAGCGAGGCATGGACATTGCCTTCCACATGCCAGTAGAGAGACGGAATCGCCTTCCGTGAGAAAAAGTGGCGTTTGGGAACCTGCCACTGAGGAACCGCACATTGAACAAACTCACGGAAGGGGGCCGAGTCTATCAACTGAAAAGGCAGCAGTTGAAGTGCTAGCAATTTAGCCAAGCTAGCATTCAACCGCTGGGCATGTGGATGGCTGGGAGTATACTTCTTTCGACGGTCCAGGAGCTGGGGCAGGGAAATTTGCCTGCTACAATCGGACGTCGGTGTACTGCAAGTACTTGGTTGTGACACACCTAATTCTACACCTTCAGTCCTCTCAGAGCAGCTTTCAGAGAGGACTGAAGATATAGTGGGGATGGAGATCCCAGCTGATGAGGAGCAAGGAGAGGTCCGCTTTGTTCTTTGGTGTGGGTCTTTTATGTGTGCTTGCCAACGAGCTGCATGGCAGGTCGACATATGTCTGCTCATGCTTGTGGTGCCCAAGCGGCTGATGTTTTGGCCACGCGAGATACGCTTGAGACAAATATTGCAAATAGCAGTGGTGCGATCTGATGCACTCGTCTCAAAAAAGGCCCACACCAAAGAACTTTTGTGATAACGTGCAGAGGCAGCGCCCTGCACAGGCGGAGCTCTGCGGTGTGGTACAGTTGCTGTGCTGGCCTCTAGCTGGCCTCCAGGGGGCATCCTGCCTCGTTGGACATGTGACGCTGCATCCTCCTCCTCCTCCTCCTCTCTCCCTTCAGGCACCCACGTGGAGTCAGTGACCTCATCATCCCCTCCCTCTTCACCACTAGAGCAAACCTGGCAGTAAGCTGCAGCTGGTGGAACACTACTGCCAGATTGCTGTCCTTCAGCATCCCCTCTCTCTGCGCGCACACTACTGACTTCCTCAAGCTGGGTATCATCATCCGAGCCTTCGAATCGTTGGGCATCCTCCTGGAGCATGTACCCAACACTGTGCTCAAACAGTTCGGGGGACTCCTCAGGAGGACATGGTGGGTCTAGGGAAGGGGTGGCTGATGATGCCATTGAGTACGCGTTGGCAGCTGCTCTGCCAGTACCCTGAGCCTGGGTGAGAGAGGATGAGGAGGGCTTGGTCATCCATTCTACCAAGCCTTCGGCATGATGCGGCTCCACATGTCCAGCTGCCGAAAACAAAGACAAGCGTGTCCCATGGCCACGTGCTGATGACGATGCACGACCACGTCCACGGCCAGCACTGTTGTCTCTAGAAACAGAGCCTGCCTGCCCTGTGTTCTTGCCTCGGCACGCTCTGCCTCTCCTTGGCGGTCTTCCAGCCATTGTAGTCGGTAGTGTATATAGTATAAAAAATAGAACTCCTATGTGTGCTCACAACACACTGTAGGTCCTATGGGTGCTGACACTAACACACTATAGGTACTATGTGTGCTGCTGACAAGAAAATATAGGAGCTCTGTTTGCTGCCACTAACACACTAGAAGTCCTATGGGTGCTGCTGAGAAGAAAATATAGGAGCTCTGTTTGCTGCCACTAACACACTAGAAGTCCTATGGGTGCTGCTGAGAAGAAAATATAGGAGCTCTGTTTGCTGCCACTAACACACTAGAAGTCCTATGGGTGCTGCTGAGAAGAAAATATAGGAGCTCTGTTTGCTGCCACTAACACACTAGAAGTCCTATGGGTGCTGCTGAGAAGAAAATATAGGAGCTCTGTTTGCTGCCACTAACACACTAGAAGTCCTATGGGTGCTGCTGAGAAGAAAATATAGGAGCTCTGTTTGCTGCCACTAACACACTAGAAGTCCTATGGGTGCTGCTGAGAAGAAAATATAGGAGCTCTGTGTGATGCCACTAACACACTAGAAGTCCTATGGGTGCTGCTGAGAAGAAAATATAGGAGCTCTGTTTGCTGCCACTAACACACTAGAAGTCCTATGGGTGCTGCTGAGAAGAAAATATAGGAGCTCTGTTTGCTGCCACTAACACACTAGAAGTCCTATGGGTGCTGCTGAGAAGAAAATATAGGAGCTCTGTTTGCTGCCACTAACACACTAGAAGTCCTATGGGTGCTGCTGAGAAGAAAATATAGGAGCTCTGTTTGCTGCCACTAACACACTAGAAGTCCTATGGGTGCTGCTGAGAAGAAAATATAGGAGCTCTGTGTGATGCCACTAACACACTAGAAGTCCTATGGGTGCTGCTGAGAAGAAAATATAGGAGCTCTGTTTGCTGCCACTAACACACTAGAAGTCCTATGGGTGCTGCTGAGAAGAAAATATAGGAGCTCTGTTTGCTGCCACTAACACACTAGAAGTCCTATGGGTGCTGCTGAGAAGAAAATATAGGAGCTCTGTGTGATGCCACTAACACACTAGAAGTCCTATGGGTGCTGCTGAGATGAAAATATAGGAACTCTGTGTGATGCCACTAACACATTAGAAGTCCTATGGGTGCTGCTGAGAAGAAAATATAGGAGCTCTGTTTGCTGCCACTAACACACTAGAAGTCCTATGGGTGCTGCTGAGAAGAAAATATAGGAGCTCTGTGTGATGCCACTAACACACTAGAAGTCCTATGGGTGCTGCTGAGAAGAAAATATAGGAGCTCTGTTTGCTGCCACTAACACACTAGAAGTCCTATGGGTGCTGCTGAGAAGAAAATATAGGAGCTCTGTTTGCTGCCACTAACACACTAGAAGTCCTATGGGTGCTGCTGAGAAGAAAATATAGGAGCTCTGTTTGCTGCCACTAACACACTAGAAGTCCTATGGGTGCTGCTGAGAAGAAAATATAGGAGCTCTGTTTGCTGCCACTAACACACTAGAAGTCCTATGGGTGCTGCTGAGAAGAAAATATAGGAGCTCTGTTTGCTGCCACTAACACACTAGAAGTCCTATGGGTGCTGCTGAGAAGAAAATATAGGAGCTCTGTGTGATGCCACTAACACACTAGAAGTCCTATGGGTGCTGCTGAGAAGAAAATATAGGAGCTCTGTTTGCTGCCACTAACACACTAGAAGTCCTATGGGTGCTGTTGGGGTGCAATGCTGTGCTAACAGCACTGCGGTTGGTACTACTGCAATACTGTACTAACAGTAAGCACGCACCAGACTAATCCCCAGCAGCAGCTAATAACACACTAACTGTGCAATCAGCAGCAATGAACGATCAATGACTTAGGTAGCAATGGTTTAGCAAAGAAATAGCCAATGGTTTAGCAAAGAAGAGCAAATCTTTCAGTATCAAGCAAAGACAGAATCAGCAGACTAATCTCTCCTAAAGCCGGAACTCATGTGACCGGGGCCGATGGCGTGGCGGCCTTTTAAATGGTGGGGCGTGTACTAAAGCCCCTGAGCTGTAATTGGCTACAGCCGTCCTGCCTGTAGCCAATTATTGCTCTCCGAGTTTCGGGCGCTGTGATTGGCCAAGCATGCGGGGTCACAGTGCATGCTTGGCCAATCATCAGCCAGCAATGCACTGCGCCGGCCGCGCCGGCCGCAATGCATTGCGGGGCCGCTCGCATCACACGAATGTGATGCGAACGGCCCAAATAGTTCTGGGCTCGACGAGCGAGCGAACGCCCGATGCTCGATTCGAACATGGGTTCGAATCGAGCACCGGGCCCATCCCTATTTATCAGGAACAGGAAGGGGTTTCAATAGACCCCAATTCTTGGCTCTATCAGATTTATTCCGAAGACACGTTGTGCAAGATTTAACATAGTCCCTGCAATTTTGTATCAAGTTGGGCCACCAGAAGGAGCGAAGAACCAGATTTGAAGTCTTATAGGCACCAAAATGCCCTGCCAAGGGGTGGTCATGGCACATGTAAAGAACTGCCATTCGTAGGTGCTCAGGAAAAAAGATCTGCTCATCATGGAAATAGAGCCCCTCTTTCAACTGAAGGTGGAGTTCCTGAGGTGGAGTATGGTTCTGGACTGCTGACTTGATTTGAGAAATGAGATCACTCTGTAACAAAAGGAAATTTTTAGCAGGTAAAATGGTATCAGGTTCAGGGGAGCCTCAGTGTCTTGGAACATACGGGAAAGGCGTCTGGCTTCCCGTTCTTAGACCCTGGCTGATATGTAATATGGAAGCAGAATCTTGCGAAAAAGAGGGCCCATCTAGCCTGGCGGGGTCTTAGTCTCTTGGCTGCTCTTAAATATTCAAGGTTCTTGTGATCAGTGAACACAAGAATAGGATGGGGCCGCTCCTTTGAGAAGATAGCGCCATTCTTCCAAGGCAGATTTAGTTTTCTCGAAAAGAAGGCAACAGGGTGAAGTAGGGATTTTGTTCCCTGTCGTTGAGACAGTATGGCACCAACGGCAATTTCGGAGGCATCGACCTCGAGAACATAGGGCAAGGCAGGGTCGGGATGTCTCAGAATGGGTGCAGAAGTAAAAAGGCCCTTCAATCTTTTAAAAGCAGCTTGAGCTTCTAAAGTCCATACGAAGGTTGTGTGTGATCTGGTTAATTGTGTAATAGGGGATATAATACCTGAAAAGTTCTTGATGAATTTCCTGTAAAAGTTGGAGAATCCCACAAACCGTTGTACAGATTTTTTTATCAGTCGGGGCTGGCCATTTGAGCACTGCTGATACCTTCTGTGGATCCATAGCAATCCCATCTGCGGAGATAACGAGACCCAGGAACTGAATGGTGAACTTCTCGAACTTGCACTTTTCTGCTTTGGCATAGAGATGGTGTTTCCTTAGTCTGTCTAATACCTTTTTAACATGGACCCGATGAGACTCAAGGGAAGTGGAGAAAATTAATATGTCATCTAAGTAAACGATGGTGAACACATCAAGAAAGTCTCGAAACACATTGTTTACAAAATGCTGGAAGGTAGCTGGCGCATTACAGAGTCCAAAGGGCATCACCAGGTATTCAAAATGCCCAAAACGAGACCTAAAAGCTATCTTCCAATCATCCCCTTTTCTGATTCTGATCAGGTTATACGGCCCTCTTAAATTCAACTTGGAGAAAACACGTGCTTCGCGTAGTCTCTGAAACAACTCAGGGATGAGTGGTAAGGGGTATCGGTTTTTAATGGTAACTTTATTTAAGTCCCAGTAGTCAATACAAGGCCGGAGTGTGTGATCTTTCTTTTCAACAAAGAATATTCCCGCTCCGGCAGGGGAAGAGGAAGGCCGGATAAATCCCTTGTAAAGGTTCTCATCAATATACTTCTGTAATTCCTCAAGTTCAAGTTCAGAAAGGGGGTAAATTCTGTCAAAGGGGATTTCAGCGCCAGGTAAAAGTTCAATAGGACAATCGTAAGGTCTGTGAGGGGGAAGAGTGTCAGCATTGTTTTTATTGAAAACGTCTAGATATTCATGATAGACGGAAGGCACAAGTTTAGCAGTCTCATGCCGCGTACACACGATCATTATTCACGGCGGTTAAAAAACCGCCGTGAATAATGACAGGAAAAACGAGGGAACCGCTTGGTTCCCTACACATGGTCGTTTTTCCCGTCATTTTTTCTCTTGACGAGAAAAACGACCGTCTGTGGGCTCCGCGGCAGTGTCTCCCTATGGGAAAACTGCCGCGGAAAAAAATGCTGGAAAAAACGACGAGAAAATTTAGAACATGTTCTAAATTTTCTCGTCGTTTTTTATGCCGTTTTTCTAGACGAGAAAAACGACATAAAGCCCACAGACGATCGTTTTTCTCGGCGAAAATAAAAAATGCTGTTTTTCTCGTCGAGAAAAGCGGTCGTGTGTACGCGGCATCAGGGTCCACACTGATGCAGAGGAATGGTTCTCCCGGGCTTGGTGTAGGAAGAAGGCAATATTTCTTGCAGTAGTCAGAAGAGAAAGACACCTCCCCAGAGGACCAGTTGATGAGGGGATTGTACGCCTTCAGCCAGGGTTGCCCTAGGATAACAGGGAACAGAGGGGATGTGATGACATCCAGACATAGGAGTTCCTAATGCCCAGAAGCTGTGAAACAGGGAATAGGTGCAGTCTCTAGAGTGACGGGTCCCAATTTAATACCTGAACCATCCGCTAGGTGAACTGAGAAACTGTTTTTCTTGGCACACAGGAGCAGTTCATGCATAGTTGCAAAAGAAGAGTCTACAAAACAGCTACAAGCCCCAGAATCCACAATGGCGGAAACTGTAAGGTTCTTCCCTGCGAACTGGAGAGAGATTGGCAATGAGGTGTGGTTCTGGCCCGGGCTTAGAGAAGCAACCATATGGGATGGAGGAGAGGGTCTCCTACGGTGTCTTTGGGGACAAGACCGGAGAAAATGTCCTTTATCACCACAGTAAAGGCAGAGTCTATTATGATAACGATGAGATCATTCTTGTTGAGACAGAGGAGATCTCGGGAAGCTGGCATGTGGAACCGCTTTGGTGTCTTCAGGCATAGCTACGGAGGGGGCGGGTAAAGGGAGCTCGGAGAGATCAGGCAACATGTGGAGATTCATGGCTTTTTCGGACTGTCTTTTCCATAGGCGGCGATCAATCTGTATAGAGAGATGAATCAAGTCATTTAGAGAAGAAGGTGTGCCCACCCTGGCAAGTTCATCCTTGATAGCCTCCAACAAGCCGAGACAAAAATGTAAAGCTGAGTTGTTCCATTTGGTATCAGCGCTCCACAAACGAAAGTCTGATACATAATCCTCAACGGGCCTGGAGCCCTGTTGCAAGTGACTCAGAGTAGTTTCAGCTGCCTGATGACAGAAGGGATCAGCATACAGTTGAGCCATGGCGGTAAAAACGTAATTTGCAGAAGGCAAGACAGGATCACGTTGCTCCCGAAGCTGGTGGGCCCAAGCCTAGGGTTCTTCCAGCAGTAAAGAGATGAGGAATCTCACCTTAACTTCTTCAGTAGAAAAGGTGCGGGGTAGCAAAGGGAAGCAAAGTTCACAGGCATTCTGAAAAGTCCTGAATCTTTTACGATCTCCAGAAAAACGCTCAGGTAGCGACACTCTAGGCTCAGGAGAACAGGAAAGTTCAACTGGAGTACAAGTCATGGTTTGAGCAGCGGAATCCTTGAATCTTGAGTCCTCAGAGGTGGAACCCAGACTGGGTGCAGGCTGCAGTTGGTTGTGGAGCTGAACAAAGTCCATGTGTAACCCTTGCACTGCATGAGAGAGTGCGGTAACAGTCCAGCAGAGGGTAAGCAGAAGAGAGACCTCCCTTTCAGACTCCATCACTGACTGGTACTGTCACGTACCTGAAGGGAGACTGAAGTGACGAGGTCGGCCTCTCTTCTATCTCCAGCCCTGGTCCCGCTGGAGGTGGAACAGAGGGAACCGAGGGACAGGAGGAACACGAGTGCCTGCAGATGTAGACCCGGAAACCAGTAGCAGGGGGTGCAAGCCTGGACAAGCAGGAGGACCATCAGATCACAGAAGGTAGCTGTGCACCAAGGATCAACCGGGGTTAAAGAGGCACTCCGCTGGAACAGTGGCACTGGGACATCAGATGATGTTAAGTCCCTGGTAGACTGGCAGCAGGAAGTTGCAGAGAGTCGCAGGACTAAAGTCGCAGACACTCGGAGGTTGAAGAGGAATGACACAGGAAGCAGATGCAAGGTCACAAGGGTAGCCGGATCAGGTAACAGGCAGGCAGCGAAGTACAAGGCAGCAGGCAGAAGCAGGGTCAAATGGGTAGCCAGGATCAGGAGCCAGTAATCAGAACAGAGCAGAGTCCAGAAGCAGGGTCAAGGCAAGCCAGGTTCAGCAACAGGTATCAAGCAGGATCACAACAGGGTTCAGGATATCGGGTAACAGCTGAAGACCAGTCAGCAAGGGTCTGGGGTCAGGGCACTTCCTTAAATAGGCCGTCTGGCGACAATTGGTGCTAGGGACGCGCTCCTGCACGTGCACGCAGTCTGTTGCGCACGCGTATGCGCTTTGGTGCGCCCGTGCGCTCATGCGCATTGGACGAAAAATAATGGTTCTCTTACTATGGCCATTAGTATTTTCTTATTAGCCATTATATGAAGTTAGATATATATTTTACCATATGTTTTAAGGGAAGCCAGGCTTCCCCGTCCCCCTCTCTTTTCTGTCCATTGATATGTAAATAAGCCAGTTGGATATGTTTTTAGAGCAGAGAACAGGAAGTTCTCTGCAGGATGTGATGTATCAACAGGAAGTTGGTGGGAGAGGCTTTGGTGTCTTTTGAAACAAACATGTGGACACAAAAGGACTTGTGTTCGGAAGGACGATGTAAATCACTTTGGTTTTTAAATTAAATTGCAGTTGTTTTACAGAGTTTTATACTGTAATTCAGTATTGGGTAGAGAGTAAACATTCTGAGAGTAAACGGGAGGCATCCCCATTATTGTTGTAACATCTAGATATACATAGAAAGAAGCCACAATATTGTTTTGAATAGCGGAGGATTTCACTGTGCTTTGTAGTTGTCTGATGAACACGTTTATAGGGCTGTATATCGCGAGACTGGTCGGGCCATAGTTATACAGGCCTGATGGAGTTCACCTATCGGATGTGGGTCTCGATATATTCAATCTGGGCCTGCAGTACAGTATAGAGATGGCCGCGGCCGCGGCGGGGGTGGGCCGGCCTTGATGCTCAAGCCCGGCGTGTGGGGACTGTTATTTATATTTAAAATTGTGTTACTGCTCGAGTTCTAAAAACTGAGCAGATAGAATTCTGTTTAGTTGAATTTATGAAGTTATGCGATTTAACCACTTAACAACCACCTGCCGACAAATAACGGCGGCAGGGTGGTTGCTTAACTCTGGGAGGACGTTATATAACGTCCTCCCAGAATCGCGCTCCCGCGCGCCCCCTGGGGCGCGCACACGGGAAACTCCGTGACCCGGCGGATCACGAATCGCGGTAAATCGCCGCTGATAGCGGCCGTTTACCACGTGATCGCTCCGTCAAATGACGGAGCAATCACTTGTAAACAGACCGGCGTCATTTGATGACGCCGGTTCCTCCCTCCCCTCTCTGTACCGATCGGTACAGTGTGAGAGGGGAGGGGGAGGGAGCGGATGGCAGCAGCAGCACTGTGGGCTGGATCTGTGACAATTGCAGTCACAGATCCATCCATCCATTCATCCCTGCTCAGCCATCCCTGTGCTATACCCTGCCAATACTCTGCAATACACCCTGCCAATACTCTGCAATACCCTGGTGCAATACTCTGCAATACCCTGGTGCAATACTCTGCAATACCCTGGTGCAATACTCTGCAATACCCTGCGAAATACTCTGCAATACCCTGCGAAATACTCTGCAATACCCTGCGAAATACTCTGCAATACCCTGGTGCAATACCCTGGTGCAATACTCTGCAATACCCTGGTGCAATACTCTGCAATACCCTGGTGCAATACTCTGCAATACCCTGCACAATACTCTGCAATACCCTGCACAATACTCTGCAATACCCTGCACAATACTCTGCAATACCCTGCAAAATACTCTGCAATACCCTGCACAATACTCTGCAATACCCTGCACAATACCCTGCACAATACTCTGCAATACCCTGCACAATACTCTGCAATACCCTGCACAATACTCTGCAATACCCTGCACAATACTCTGCAATACCCTGCACAATACTCTGCAATACCCTCCACAATACCCTGTGCAATACCCGTGCAATACCCTGCCATACACCGCAATACCCTGCCATACACCGCAATACCCTGCCATACACCGCAATACTCCGCAATGCCCGGCAATACTCCGCAATGCCCGGCAATACTCCGCAATGCCCGGCAATACTCTGCAATAACCACTTCCCGCCCTCCGGCCGTCATATGACGTCCTTGACTTTGTGCGGAGATATCTGAATGATGGGTGCAGCTACAGGCATCATTCAGATATCGTCTTTTTCAGCCGGCGATTCCCTACACCATAAGAACAATCATAGCGGCTGTTCCGCCGCTTGATCATTCTTACGGGAGGCGAGAGGGGATGTCCCCCCCCCCGCCGCCCTCCGGTGCTTCTACCGACTCACCGCTACGATCAAAGCCAGGATTGTTGTTTTTTTTTTTTGTATTTTTTTCAGGCTTCCCAGCCTAGAGGTGAGATGTGGGGTCTTATTGACACCCCCCCCCCATATCTCACTGTAAAGAGGACCTGTCATGCCATATTCCTATTACAAGGGATGTTTACGTTCCTTGTAATAGGTATAAAAGTGATCAAAAAAATGTTTAGGGCGGAAAAACATGTCAAACTAAAATAAATAAAGTAAAATGAAGAATAATTATTAATTTTTTTTTAAAGCGCCCCTGTCCCCGTGAGCTCGCATACAGAAGCGAACGCATACGTAAGTCCCGCCCACATATGAAAACGGTTTTCAAACCACACATGTGAGGTATCTCTGCGAACGTTAGAGCGAGAGCAATCATTTTGGCCCTAGACCTCCTCTGTAACTCAAAACATGTAACCAGTAAAAATATTTAAAGCGTCGCCTATGGGGATTTTTTAAGTAGCGAAGTTTGGCGCCATTCCACGAGTGTGTGCAATTTTTAAGGGCGACATGTTAGGTATCTATTTACTCGGCGTAACTTCATCTTTCACATTATGCAAAAACATTGGGCTAACTTTACTGTTTTTTTTTTTTTTTAAGCACAAAACATTTTTTTTCCGTAAAAAACGCGTTAAAAAAATTGCTGCGCAAATATCGTGCGAGATAAAAAGTTGCAACAACCACCATTATATTCTCTAAGGTCTTTGCTAAAAAAAATATATAATGTTTTGGGGTTCTATGTAATTTTCTAGCAAATAAATGATGATTTTTACATGTAGGAGAGAAATGTCAGAATTGGCCTTGGTGCTCCAGAACGCCTGAAGGTGCTCCCTGCATGTTGGGCCTCTGTATGTGGCCACGCTGTGTAAAAGTCTCACACATGTGGTATCGCCATACTCAGGAGTAATAGTAGAATGTGTTTTGGGGTGTAATTTGTGGAATGCATATGCTGTGTGTGAGAAATAACCTGCTAATATGACAATTTTGTGAAAAAAAAAAAAAAGAGAAAAAAAAAATCTTGATTTTGCAAAGAATTGTGGGAAAAAATGACAACTTCAAAAAACTCACAATGCCTCTTTCTGAATACCTTGGAATGTCTTCTTTCCAAAAAGGGGTCATTTGGGGGGTATTTGTACTTTTCTGGCATGTTAGGGTCTCAAGAATTGAGATAGGCCGTCAGTACTTCAGGTGTGATCAATTTTCAGATATTGGCACCATAGCTTGTGGACTCTATAACTTTCACAAAGACCAAATAATATACACCAATTTGTACTTATTTTTACCAAAGATATGTAGCAGTATAAATTTTGGCCAAAATTTATGAAGAAAAAATAGTAATTTGCAAAATTTTATAACAGAAATGAAAAAAAAATCATTTTTTTACAAAATTTTCAGTCTTTTTTCTCTTATAGCGCAAAAAATAAAAAACCCAACAGTGATTAAATACCACCAAAAGAAAGCTCTATTTGTGTGAAAAAAAAGACAAAAATTTCATATGGGTACAGTGTTGTATGACTGAGTAATTGTCATTCAAAATGTGAGAGCACCGAAAGCTGAAAATTGGTCTGGTTATTAAGGGGGTTTAAGTGCCCAGTGGTCAAGTGGTTAATAAAGGGTTATGAAAAATACATTGTTTAACCACTTAACCCGTGACCATATGGCTGCTAAATGACCAGAGCACTTTTTGCGATTCGGCACTGGGTCCCTTTAACTGACAATTGCACAGCCGTGCGATGTGGCTTCCAAACAAAATTGACGTCCTTTTTTTCCCACAAATAGAGCTTTCTTTTGGTGGTATTTGATCACCTCTGCGGTTTTTATTTTTTGTGCTATAAACAAAACAAGAGCAACAATTTTGAAAAAAATGCAATATTTTTTTCTTTTTGCTATAATAAATATCCACAAAAAATATATTAAAAAAAATAATATTTTCCACAGTTTAGTTCAACATATTCTTCTACATATTTTTGATAAAAAAAAATGCAATAAGCGTTTATTGATTGGTTTGCGCAAAAGTTATAGCTTCTACAAACTAGGGGACTGTTTAATGGCATTTTTATTAATAATTATTTTTTTACTAGTTATGGCGGCGATCAGCGATTTTTATCATGACTGTGGCATTATGGCGGACACATCGGACACTTTTGACACCATTTTGGGACCATTGTCATTTTTACAGCGATCAGTGCTACAAAAATGCACTGATTACTGTAAAAATTACACTGGCAGTGAAGGGGTTAACCACTAGGTGGCGCTGCAGGGGTTAAGTCAGTACTAGAGAGTGATTCTTACTGTTAGGGGCGTGGCTACACGTGGCACGTCACTGATGACTGTTCCCAATCACAGGGAACGGTCATCAGAGACAGTGTCACTAGGCAGAATAGGGTAATGCCTTGTTTAAAAAGGCATTCCCCTGTTCTGCCCTGGCTGACCCCAATCGCGGGCCTCGAGTTCCCGGGACCCGCGGCCGCACGCGCGAGGCACGTGGCGGGCGCTGGGCGGCAAACTTAAAGGGACATACAGGTACGCCCATATGCCTGCCCGTGCCATGTTGACGACGTACATCTGCGTGCGGCGGTCGGCAAGTGGTTAAAACCAATAAAGGTGCTGAGGCCAATTTTTGCCAAAAGGATGCGACGTTGTTTTATTTTGTTATTTGTATCTGGGGAAGTTTGTGTGAGTGGGTGTGGCCTAAAATCTCATTAAGCAATCACATTCAAAGTCACATCCTACAGCAAAAGCCATGGTCCACAGAGAGCTTCCAAAGCATCCGAGGGATCTCATTGCTAAAAGGTAGAAGGGTACAAAATAATTTCCAAGGCATTAGATATACCATGGAACAGAGTGAAGACAGTCATCATCAAGTGGAGAAAAAATGGCACGACAGTGACATTACCAAGTGTCATGGTTATGCAGTAATGTTTGCCTGTCAGCTTACCTCTCCATGTGTTCAGCTTAAGAGGCCAGCCACTCGCACCTGGCTGCTTGAGTAATCTCTCCTTAAGGCTGGGTTCACACTAGTGCGACACGACATCTGTCCTACTTTGGATCCGACTTTGCCCTGTGACATGAAGCCGACATATGTCCGACTTTCAATGAACGGGGATCCGACTTGGATCCCCGCCAATATCATGCACTGTGTTTGGTATGAATCTTGAGGGGGAACTCCAGGCATCGGTTCTTTCTTCTGCCGGGCCACCGCTAACTTCTTTAGCTCTTTTGCTAGCGGGGCCCGGTCTTCTCCGTCGCCTTCTTCTTCTACCGCTCTCCGGTTCTTCTCCCGCTTCTTTCTTCTGCCGGCCCCTCCACTAACTTCTTTAGCTCTTTTGCTAGTGGAGGGGCCGGTCTTCTCCGTCGCCTTCTTCTTCTCCCGCTCTCCGGTTCTTCTCCCGCTTCTTCTCCCGCTTCTTTCTTCTGCCGGCCCATCCACTAACTTCTTTAGCTCTTTTGCTAGTGGAGGGGCCGGTCTTCCCGTCGCCGTCTTCTTCTCTCTTCTCCTCCTCGATGTTGACGCGTCGCTTCCTCCCGCTGTAATACTGGCTGTCCACTCCGCATTAATATAGGCTTCTCATGACGTCACAGTCACATGTTCCGGGGCACATGGCCCCGGAGCATGTGACTGTGACGTCATGGGAACATGTGACTGTGACGTCATGAGAAGAACCGGGAGAAGAACCGGATAGCGGGAGAAGAAGGCGACGGAGAAGACCGGGCCCTCCACTAGCTAAAGAAGTTAGTGGAGGGGCCGGCAGAAGAAAGAAGCGGGAGAAGAACCGGAGAGTGGTAGAAGAAGAAGCCGACGGAGAAGACCGGGCCTCCGCTAGCAAAAGAGCTACAGAAGTTAGCGGTGGCCCGGCAGAAGAAATAACCGGAGAGCGCGGCAATGACACCGGAGACCCCCAAAGTCAGAAGAAGACCCCCGGAGCTGTGCAATAAAATACTTTAAAAAGCTGTGTGGTTTTTTTATTGCAATTTTCTTCCACCAGGTGAATGGGTAGGGGTACGATGTACCCCATACTCATTCACATAGGGTGGGGGGGCCGGGATCCGGGGGCCCCTTTATTGAAGGGGGCTCCTGGATTCCGATAAGCCCCCCGCCCGCAGCCCCCCGACAACCAATGGCCAGGGTTGTCGGGAAGAGGCCCTGTCCTCATCAACATGGGGGCAGGGTGCTCTGGGGTGGGGGGGCCGCAGGTCGCCCCCCTGCACCAGAGCACCAAACCCCCCATGTTGAGGGCATGCGGCCTGGTACGGTTCAGGAGGGAGGGGGGCCGCTCTCTCGTCCCCCCCTCTTCCCCTGCGGCCTGCCAGGTTGTGTGCTCGGATAAGGGTCTGGTTTGGATTTTGGGGGGACCCCCACGCCGTTTTTTCGGCGTAGGGGTTCCCCTTCAAATCCAGACCAGACCCAAGGGCCTGGTATGCTCTTGGAGGGGGAACCCATGCCGGTTTTTTATTTAAAATTTGGCCTGGAGTTCCCCCTCAAGAGCAGCAGAGCACAAGTCGCATGCCAAAGTCGGATCATGCAAGACTGCGGTCCGACTTTGATCCGACTTCAATGATAGTCAATGGGCTGAAGTCGGATCAAAGTCGGACCAAAGTAGTACAGGGAGCATTCTCAAAGTCGGACCGACATGTGTCGGACCAGTTAAGACGGCTCCCATAGGGAAACATTGATTTTCACACGTCATGCGACATGAGCTCCCAATGTCGGAGCGTTTGTCGCCCCAGTGTGAACCAGGCCTAAAGCATGGTTCCACTCCAGCCCCTATCAGGGAACTCTATATTAACCTGTGCACTGCAAGCCAGCCCTGCTGATCAATATTGTGAGTTTTGGCTTCCATGTGCTCATTGCTCTGTGTCCTAGGTCTGATCCTATTTATCAAATTTGGCTTGTTCTTGACTGTCCTCGTCTGCTTCATATCCCAACCTTTGGCATGTTCTTTGACTATCACAATCTGCTTGTTGCCTATACCTTTTGGCTTATCTCTTGACTATCCTTGTTGTTCCAGGCTGCTGCTTCCTTTCTATCCTCCAGTAGTCTACTGTGAGCGTGAGCTGGGAGACCCTGGGGGCCGCGAACTGGAGCTAGACTGCAGCGAAGTCCATCGCCACCATCAGGGGCCCTAGTGAACACCCGCTGTCACTTAGATTCCGCACCCTGGGAAATCTCATGCGCTAGCTCCCAGTGTGATCCGTGTTGGTGCTCCAGAGTACCTGCTTTGATAAACCACCCAGGGCTCCATCCGCAGCAGTCAGCCGTAGGGTCCACTACCTTGCGGTGCACTCCAGACCCCAACGGGGTGCATCTGTCACCTAGACTCAGGTGACCTGACACCAAGAACTGGATGTCCCTCCAAAATTGATGAAAAGACGAGAAGAAAACTGGTCAGGGAGGCTGCCAAGAGGCCTACAGCAAGGATTAACATTAGTAACATTAAACATTGCCTGAATATCTGGCAAGTACTGGCTGTGTGGTACATGTGACAACAATCTCCTGTATTCTTCATATGTCTGGGCTATTGGTTAGAGTGGCAAGACAAAGAAAAACATCCAAGGCCGGCTAAATTTTGCAAAAACGCATCCGAAGTCTCTCAAAAGCATGTGGGAAAATGTGTTATGGTCTGATGAAACCAAGGTTGAACTTTTTTGCCATAATTCCAAAAGATATGTTTAGCGCAAAAAGAACACTACACATCAACAAAAGAACACCATACCCATAGTGAAGCATTGTGGTGGCAGCATCATGCTTTGGGGCTGTTTTTCTTCAGCTGGAACAGGGGCCTTAGTCAAGGTAGAGAGAATTATGAACAGTTCCAAATACCAGTCAATATTGACACAAAACCTTCAGGCTGCTGCCAGAAAGCTGAACATAAAGAGGAACTTCATCTTTCAGCATGACAATGACCCAAAGCATGAACAATATGGGGAAGGTTTGGGACTTTGTATGAAGCATGCAGCCAGTGAGATGACACAACAAAAGTGTGTCTGGTGGGTAATTAGTAAAATAGAACCACATACAGGTAAGTTACATAATAGCATAATGCATGACAAAGAAGTAAAATACATAAGATTTATTTCATACAGAATATATAGTAACATGATCATATAGTAACATATTAGTTCATATTGTAAACATTAATATAAAAACACCAAACTCATTATTGTATGTCTCCACAATGTAAAACATCATCTTGATTGAATTGGTACACTCCAGTAAAGCGTAGTCAGTAATATTAGTAACAATCTTGAAATATAAACAATTCTAATAGATCAACGCATTTCATGGCTATCGCCTCTCTTCAGTAGCAGACGTAAGATAGGAGTCTATAAAAATATTAAAGATTACTATAAATTGGAGAATGTTATAGTGGGTCTGTCTAGGAGGAGGGAAAGGGGATGGAAAAATTAACACCCAATCATACTTACAGACTAACCATGAATCTGGGTGCAAGCGCGGAGAGCTGGATGCTGGCCGGAAAGGTCATCAGCCCCGGGAGCTGAGGTAGTAAATCCCATATCACAACAATGGAAATTAGCAGCAGACAACAGCAGTCCCCGGGAATAAACCCCCATATGTGAACTTTATCAACGTACCCATCTATACCCATCTATAAAAAAGTGTAAATTTAACGTGAAGTAATACATGAGGGTATAAGAGGAGGTGACTAATTATTATTAAAGGAAAAGTGTAGTAGTGCTGTGACCCCAAAGGAGGTGAGTAATGAGAAGAACTGTGCCAAAATATTAGACAGTGTTTTAAATGGCGGAAGGTAGTATAGTATTCTCTAACAAGGGGTATAAATAGTGAATAGAATCAAGCCAAACGCCAAAAGCACAAGTATAAAAGAAAGGACAATGAAAGAGCAAGAAAGAGGAAGAAAAAGAAAACTGCCACAGATGTACCTACTGTTAAGCCCTGTACACACGATCGGATAACCTATGGATTTTCGTCCGATGGATTTGACCATCGGAAATTCGATGAAACTGTTTTTCATCAGTCTTGGCCACACACCATCAGTTAAAAAACCAACGGCAAGAAAACGACGGCACGTACAAAACGTACAACGCGCTATAAAAGGGCCGAACAAATCTAATGGTGCCACCCCTTGGGCTGCTTTTGCTGATTTCGTGTTACCGCGTGTTAGTAAAAGTTTGGTGAGAGCCGATTTGCGCTTTTCAGTCTCCGTGCTTTGCAGATCGTTTCCTGGTGTTCAGTTTGTGCTTGTGGGTTTGTATTTGTGATTCAGTGCGTGCAGTCAGGTCGTTACTGCCTTGCAGTGCCTTCTTGGCCGTTCGTTTACTGTTTTTCAGGTCGTTCTTCTCAGGCCTTGCTGTTCCACGGTGCGTTCTGTTTGAGTGCGTTCTGACCAGCCGACCGGTTTAAAACCATGTTGAGTGCGTTCTCGAGCGTTCTCGAGCTTGTGCTGGCTTTGGGCTTGGTGTTGCAGTTAACACTGTAACCCGAGTTCAGTCCGTGAACAGGGTGAGGAGAAGTTCATGGACTAAGAATTGGTTGCTCCAGCGGGACCAATTCTCTCATATGCCTCTGCTGCGGGAAATCCATGAGAATAATCCTGATGATTTCAGGAATTATCTCAGGATGACGGACCCCGTATTTCACCGTCTGTTGGATTTGCTGTCCCCCTATATAACGAGGCAGGACACTGTGATGCGCCAGGCCATCACTGCCGAGCAGAGGCTTATTGCCACGTTGAGATACCTGGCGACTGGGAGAAGCTTGCAGGACCTCAAGTTCTCAACAGGCATCTCCCCCCAGGCTCTCGGGATCATTATCCCTGAGACGTGTTCGGCCATCATTCAGGTCCTGCAGAAGGACTATATGAAGGTAATTTTGCTCCTTTAACCTCACATTATATGTTTTGATTGTTTTAGAATCTTCTTATTTTTTCCCTCCTAACCCAAATTTGCCCGTTTGTAATATCCTGGTAATGTCCCCATTTTCCCCACGCATGTTTTTACCTGTAAAGGCCTTTTTGGGCCCTACATGCCTATTTCCCTTCACTAACCTCTCTAGCATGCTATCGTGGCCGCAAACCCAGCTAGCCTTCTATTTTCCTTTTCATT
The DNA here is from genome assembly GCA_029206835.1 of Rana muscosa. Classification (NCBI taxonomy): domain Eukaryota; kingdom Metazoa; phylum Chordata; class Amphibia; order Anura; family Ranidae; genus Rana; species Rana muscosa. The sequence continues at coordinate 358,444,440 of CM055122.1, forward strand.
TTTTTGGGGTCATTGCCCGCGCAGTTTGACCACACCCCCCCCCCCCCCCCCCAAAGATGTAAAAAAAAAATTAGTTCTCAATCAAGCTCAGCAGAGTGGTTGAGCCTTTTTTTGGATCCCCCACAATCACCTTAGGCCCCCCCCCCCTTAGATTATTTTAGAATGTCCACTCAGCGGGGGTGAGGCATCTGCTAAGTGGGCCTTTGTTTATTGGTAGGAAATACTCCCTTAAATAATAATGTTAGAATGATGTTGGTCAACAATGTTTTTGTGTGTAATCTGCTTGCACTGTAAACATAAACCGTACTAATGTCTTCTTTTTGTTTGACTCCACAGTTCCCTAGCACACCACAGGAATGGCTGACTGTGGCCTCCCAATTTGCCCAGCGGTGGGATTTCCCCAACTGCAGAGGGGCAATTGATGGGAAGCACGTCCACATAGTGCCGCCACCCCGTTCGGGGTCATACTATTTTAACTATAAAGGTTTCAATAGTATTGTGTTAATGGCGGTGGTGTCGGCACGGTACGAGTTCCTATATGTGGACGTGGGGAAGAACGGCCGGATGTCCGATGGCGGAGCATTCGCAGAGACGGAGTTCGCTCACCGTCTGCAGGCTGGGGGTCTTGCACTGCCTCCAGATGCAGAGAACATGGAAGGGCTACCGTTCGTTTTCATTGCGGATGAAGCTTTTGGACTAGGACCACACCTCATGCGGCCGTTTCCCCAACGCACACTTACCCCGGAGAGGAGCTGGGAGAGAGAAGGCATTCTCCACAACTCTCCGCCAGAGCCCGGAGAGTAGGGATGAGCTTCGTGTTCGAGTCGAACATACGTTCGACTCGAACATCGGCTGTTCGATCGTTCGGCGAAGATCGAACGATTTGGGCCGTTCGCGCCAAATTCGAGTGACGCGAACGGCCCACAATGCACTACGCCATCGCAGTGTCATCCAGGCGCTGTGATTGGCCAAGCATGCACTGTGACCCCGCATGCTTGGCCAATCACAGCGCCGGCAGCGAGGAGAGCAATGATTGGCCACAGGCAGGATGCCTGTGGCCAATTATTGCCGAGGGGGTTTAGTACACGCCCCACACTATAAAAGGCCGCCAGCGCGGCGGCCTTGTGTAGTGTGTTCCGGAGCAGGGAAAGAGAAGCATAGGCAGGGACAGTGTCATTTTTTTTCCTTTACTAATCCTGGATTCCTTGTGTTTAGGGACAAATAAGGATAGGTAGGGAGAGTGTCAGTGTGTTATTCTGTGCTAAACCTTGTTTGTAGGGACAGAGAAGGACAGTGAGGGAAAGTGTCAGTGTGCTATTCTGTTCTAAACCAATCTTGCTGAACCATATTTGAAATCCTTGAGTTTAGGGACAGAGAAGGACACTCGTGGAAACTATCAGTGTGCTATTCTGTGCTAAATCTTGTTTGTAGGGACAGAGAAGGACAGTGAGTGAAACTGACAGTGTGCTATTCTGTTCTAAACCAATCTTGCTGAACCATATTTGAAATCCTTGAGTTTAGGGACAGAGAGGTACAGTGAGGGAAAGTGTCAGTGTGCTATTCTGTTCTAAACCAATCTTGCTGAACCATATTTGAAATCCTTGAGTTTAGGGACAGAGAAGGACACTCGTGGAAACTATCAGTGTGCTATTCTGTGCTAAATCTTGTTTGTAGGGACAGAGAAGGACAGTGAGGGAAACTGTCAGTGTGCTATTCTGTGCTAAACCAATCTTGCTGAAGCATATTGCAAATCCTTGTGTTTAGGGACAGATAAGGATAGGCAGGGGACAGTGTCAGTGTCATTGTTGCTAAGCCTCCTGCACAGTATACACCTGAAGGTAGCCCTTATTGCTGTTTTTCCCATCTCCCTGCAGGCCATCCATTAAAATGTCTGGAAGGCAAATAAGGAGAGGCAGACAGTCAGGAGGCAAAAAAAGAGGGCAAGCAGGCTCTGTGTCTGGGGGCAACAGTGCTGGTCGTGGACGCGGTGCATTGTCATCAGCACATGGCCATGGGACACGCTTGTCCTTCTTTTCGGCAGCTGGACATGTTGAGCCACATCATGCCGAAGACTTGGTAGAGTGGATGACCAAGCCCACCTCATCCTCCTCATCCTCTCTCACCCAGGCTCAGGGTACTGGCAAAGCAGCTGCCAAAGCGTCCTCTTCTCTGGTATCATTATCTTCATTAGTCAATCCTTCCCTAGACCCACCATGTCCCCCTCCTGAGGAGTCCCCCGAACTGTTTGAGCACAGTGTTGGGTACATGCTCCAGGAGGACGCCCAGCGTTTCGAAGGATCTGATGATGATACCCAGCTAGAGGAAGGCAGTAGAGTGAGAGCAGAGAGAGGGGATGCTCAAGAAGGACACCAATCTGGCAGTCATGCTCCAGCAGCTGCAGCATACTGCCAGATTGGCTCCAGTGATGAGGAGGGAGGGGATGATGAGGTCACTGACTCCACGTGGGTGCCTAATAGGAGAAAGGAGGAGGAGGAGGATGAGGAGGAGGCACATCTTCAACGAGGCAGGATGCCCTTGAGTGGCCAGCGTATGGGCAGCACACCGACGGAATCACACCGCAGAGCTCTGCCTGTGCAGGGCGCTGCCTCTGCCCGTCATTCAAAAAGTTCTTTGGTGTGGGCCTTTTTTGAGGCGAGTGCATCAGATCGCACAGCTGCTGTTTGCAACATATGTCTCAAGCGTATATCGTGTGGCCAAAACATCAGCCGCTTGGGCACCACATGCTTGATCAGACATATGTTGACATGCCATGCAGCTCGTTGGCAAGCCTACCTTAAAGACCCACACCAAAGAACAAGGCGGACCTCTCCTTGCACCGCATCAGCTGGGATCTCAAAACCCACTATACCTTCAGTCCTCTCTGAAACCTGCACTGAGAGGAATGAAGGTGTAGAATTAGGTGTGTCACAGCCCCAGTACTTGCGGCCACTCTGCTAGCAGTACACCAACGTCCGATTCTAGCAGGCAAATTTCCCTGCCCCAGCTGCTGGACCGTCGAAAGAAGTTCACTCCCAGCCATCCACATGCCCAGCGGTTGAATGCTAGCCTGGCTAAATTGCTAGCGCTTCAACTGCTGCCTTTTCAGTTGGTAGACTCGGCCCCCTTCCGTGAGTTTGTGCAATGTGCGGTTCCTCAGTGGCAGGTTCCCAAACGCCACTTTTTCTCACGGAAGGCGATTCCGGCTCTCTACAGGCATGTGGAAGGCAATGTCTTGGCCTCGCTGGACAGGGCGGTCAGCGGTAAGGTGCATATTACCGCTGACTCATGGTCCAGCAGGCATGGACAGGGACGTTACCTTTCTTTCACGGCCCATTGGGTCACTCTTTTGGCAGCTGGGAAGGATGCAGGACAAGGTGCAGTAGTGTTGGAGGTTGTTCCACCGCCACGCCTCCAAAATGCTACTACTGGTTGTGACACACCTCTCTCCTCCACCCCCTCCTCTTCTTCTTCCTCCATGGCCTCTTCCTGTGGTTTTGGAAAGTGAAAAAAGAAACTGCGCTACAGATATAGAACTAGGCAGATATATCAAATGCCCAGAAACAAACAAAGGAAAAAAGCAGCAACTATTCTGAAAACTAACAGTGCACACAAACAAGAAAAAATATATATAGTCGCGCTAACTTATAAATATAAACATAAGCCCACCACTGAATGATTGAAAAAATTATCTTCAAATCATCACAGTGAAGAATTATGTAAGTGCTCAGTGAAGAACAATAAATAAAAAATATATAAACAAAGCATATGGAATAATAATACAAACTTAATTAATGATATTAATACATGCTTGCATAGGGCCTTAAATAATCAAATCCAAAGTCCATACAAAGAAGCACCCGTGATCAAGTGTCCATGTTAAATGAAAAAAGAAAAATGAAAAAAGCAAAAGAAAACAAAACAAAGACGATTCCAAATCTTCTTATATTCGTGACTTTCACCACCACCAGTAAGAATTCCTGCTTACCAAAAAGCGATGGTCCCCTATGACGGAGGACCCCAAACAGCCTCAAATGGTAATCAGTAGGACTCCAGACTTCAGTGTATGCTGAGCCTCAATTGTTTTGATAGCCAAAATGCTCATATACCATCATGCAGTACTCGATACGGAACATGGAAGGAAGGGAGGACACTACATAGTGTAAAATCCTTGGTGGATATTTATTTAAAAGAAGAAAACATACTTACAAAAATGCAGTTTAAAAAACAGCCTTAAAAATGTGACAGCGCCGACCGGTCAAAGGCGCTAGTCACACACATACGTCAGTGGAAGTCGAGCAGTGGAGGGTGACGTCAGCACAAAGCTCGTATGCTGCCCTACGCGTTTCGTGAAAATTCACGTCGTCTCGGGGCACGGGCGATGGGCTGCGTCACCCCCTCTTTATAGGGAACACAAGAACTCAAGGGTCCAGCCCGAGGGAAGGCGCGCGCGCGCACCTCGCGCAGCGAGGTAGCCACGCCTCGCTGTCGTATCCACCAAACAGCAAAAGCAGCGGATGCGCGCGCATCTCTCCCCACGAGGAAGCCAAGCCTCGTTTGCAAATACATGCCGTGCGCGTCATCACGCCAAACGGGATGACGAAAGCATGGCGGGGAGTATGCCGCACACACGCGTGTCCATGGCAACAATGGCCACGACCGCAATGCGCGCGCCACCCAGGGGGGAGGAGCCTCCAGGTGTGTCACAGGAGGCAGTAAGACTCACAACCTCCGCCGCAGCCATAATGTGCGGTGAACATAATGGGACTTGAACTGCTCCAAATTTAAAATCCTAACTGTAGAGGACATATACATACATGAATATAATATAAGACATAAATGTCATACCAGTATCTAAAGCCATACATGTTTGAAATATACGGAGATAGATTAACTCATAGTAGTTAATAATCCATAAATGATAATAAAATCACCAAGGTTACAACGATTAGCATCTAATCTCGTCCCTCTTACTACCCCGCTTAACATGGTCAATGTCCATTACAAAACGGGAAAAAGAGACGGAAGTAGACGGTTAAATTTAAACAGAAAAAGGAAAAAGGAGAAGAGAAAGAGTGTACATACAGCACGATCTACATCTCCCAAAAAACTATACTCCAATATAGTTCAATAGTCCACCCCAAACAGCCATTATAAAAACATAATTAACTGATTGGCTAGATTAATTCAAGAATTGTTAATAAAAGCGTTAACATCAGTGTCCACATTGAGTCCGTGCGGAACGTAAGTCCTCAACCTGTACACCCATGCCATTTCTTGCTTGGAGATTTCTCTCACAAGCGAGCTGCCTCTCCAATGGGGTCTGTATTTGTCAATAGCGATGAATAGTGTACCAGATGGGTCTCTCTTGTGGACTTGATCGTAGTGCCTGGATACAGAGTGTTTATCGAAACCTTTGCGTATGTTCGCTATATGTTCGTTAAGTCTCACCCTTACTGCCCTTTTGGTCCTCCCCACATATTGGAGACCGCAAGGGCATTGTATGAGGTAAATAACCCCCAAAGATGAACAGGTGATAAAGGGTTCGATTTCATAGGAACGGCCCGTGCTCGTTGAAGAAAAATGGCTAATCTTCCTATCCCTACAGCTATTCAGGCTGCACACTTGGCATTTTTTGCATTTATAATATCCTGTCAGGTTCTCTAGGAATGTTCTATTAGCCCGTGGGGGGTCCTGGACACTTGGGGCCACCCTGCTGGACAGTGTAGATGCCCCCCTAAATACAATAGCTGGTCTCTCTGGAAGAGACGGTGCCAACACTAAATCACTGGTTAGCACATGCCAGTGCTTACGTATCAGACTTTTGATGGTCTGATGCTGTACGGAGTAGGTGGTAATAAATGGAAGAGAGAACTTACCATCCCTTACCACTCTCTCCCTGTCGGCCAACAATGATCCTCGATCGATCTCACTGACAGATTGTATCAATTGAGACAGATCACTCTGTTGATAACCTTTATCAACAAATCTCTTAGAGAGAACCTCGGCCTGGCATTTGAAAGCCTCTAAGTCTGTACAATTACGTCTCAATCTGGTGAATTGTCCCTGAGGGACGGCCTTCAACCAAGGGGCATAATGACAACTGTCAAGCGGAATATATGAGTTTCTGTCAGTTGGTTTGAAATAAGTGGTCGTAACAAATTTGCTATCAACCACTGAAATTTTCAAATCCAGATAGTGTACTGACTCCTGACTGGCCTCAAAAGAGAATCTGATACCTCTGTTGTTATCGTTTAGGGACAGCATATAATCCCGCAAATCAGGTTCACTGCCGTCCCATAGGAGGAGGACGTCGTCGATGTACCTGACCCAGAGAACAACCTCTGGTCTCCGGCAAACATCGACGACGTCCTCCTCCCACTTGGCCATAAACAAGTTGGCCAGGCTAGGGGCGTACTTCGCCCCCATCGCCACTGGGTTGGCCAATGCTTCACTGTTTAATCCCCCTGGCTCATTGGCCCCGAGCATTAAAGTTTTCAGGGATGTGGTACTCAAGGATCTTGAAAAGATCAAGGTAAAAAAGGTCAAAATGCAAAAGAATTTGGAGAACGGGCTTGAGTCCCTTTGTTCCAATAAGTCCCTGGTCATTAGACCTGCAGACAAAGGGGGGGGGATAGTCATTCTCGATAGGTGTGACTACCTGAAAGAGTTACACAGGATCGTCGATGACACCGAAACCTATACCCCTTTGAACAGGGACCCCGTTGTCAAGTATAAAAGAGACCTCGAGATTATTGTGGATGAGGGACACCGGGAGGGCATTCTTAATGACAGGGAGAGATTGTTTTTGATACCCTGTGCCCCCCGGACTCCCGTTATATATTACCTCCCGAAGATCCACAAAAGTCTTACTTCCCCCCCGGGACGACCCATTGTAAGTGGGATAGACTCCATCACGTCCCGGGTCGGGAAGTATATTGATTTTTTCCTGCAGCCTTTGGTTCAGCAGATCCCTTCCTATGTAAGGGACACTAAACACGTTATCAATTTACTCAAAGATCTCACTCCCACAAATGGTATATGGATGGTCACGGCAGACGTGACCTCGCTCTATACCATCATCCCCCATGAGTGTGGCTTTGAGGCTGTTGAGATGTATTTGGTGAGAGGATCAGATCTACCATCGCGGCAAATTAACTTTATTATGACCCTACTGAAATATGCAGCAGGCCATAATTATTTTTGGTGTGATAATCAGTTCTTCCGCCAAGATCGAGGTGTGGCGATGGGGGCGAAGTACGCCCCTAGCCTGGCCAACTTGTTTATGGCCAAGTGGGAGGAGGACGTCGTCGATGTTTGCCGGAGACCAGAGGTTGTTCTCTGGGTCAGGTACATCGACGACGTCCTCCTCCTATGGGACGGCAGTGAACCTGATTTGCGGGATTATATGCTGTCCCTAAACGATAACAACAGAGGTATCAGATTCTCTTTTGAGGCCAGTCAGGAGTCAGTACACTATCTGGATTTGAAAATTTCAGTGGTTGATAGCAAATTTGTTACGACCACTTATTTCAAACCAACTGACAGAAACTCATATATTCCGCTTGACAGTTGTCATTATGCCCCTTGGTTGAAGGCCGTCCCTCAGGGACAATTCACCAGATTGAGACGTAATTGTACAGACTTAGAGGCTTTCAAATGCCAGGCCGAGGTTCTCTCTAAGAGATTTGTTGATAAAGGTTATCAACAGAGTGATCTGTCTCAATTGATACAATCTGTCAGTGAGATCGATCGAGGATCATTGTTGGCCGACAGGGAGAGAGTGGTAAGGGATGGTAAGTTCTCTCTTCCATTTATTACCACCTACTCCGTACAGCATCAGACCATCAAAAGTCTGATACGTAAGCACTGGCATGTGCTAACCAGTGATTTAGTGTTGGCACCGTCTCTTCCAGAGAGACCAGCTATTGTATTTAGGGGGGCATCTACACTGTCCAGCAGGGTGGCCCCAAGTGTCCAGGACCCCCCACGGGCTAATAGAACATTCCTAGAGAACCTGACAGAATATTATAAATGCAAAAAATGCCAAGTGTGCAGCCTGAATAGCTGTAGGGATAGGAAGATTAGCCATTTTTCTTCAACGAGCACGGGCCGTTCCTATGAAATCGAACCCTTTATCACCTGTTCATCTTTGGGGGTTATTTACCTCATACAATGCCCTTGCGGTCTCCAATATGTGGGGAGGACCAAAAGGGCAGTAAGGGTGAGACTTAACGAACATATAGCGAACATACGCAAAGGTTTCGATAAACACTCTGTATCCAGGCACTACGATCAAGTCCACAAGAGAGACCCATCTGGTACACTATTCATCGCTATTGACAAATACAGACCCCATTGGAGAGGCAGCTCGCTTGTGAGAGAAATCTCCAAGCAAGAAATGGCATGGGTGTACAGGTTGAGGACTTACGTTCCGCACGGACTCAATGTGGACACTGATGTTAACGCTTTTATTAACAATTCTTGAATTAATCTAGCCAATCAGTTAATTATGTTTTTATAATGGCTGTTTGGGGTGGACTATTGAACTATATTGGAGTATAGTTTTTTGGGAGATGTAGATCGTGCTGTATGTACACTCTTTCTCTTCTCCTTTTTCCTTTTTCTGTTTAAATTTAACCGTCTACTTCCGTCTCTTTTTCCCGTTTTGTAATGGACATTGACCATGTTAAGCGGGGTAGTAAGAGGGACGAGATTAGATGCTAATCGTTGTAACCTTGGTGATTTTATTATCATTTATGGATTATTAACTACTATGAGTTAATCTATCTCCGTATATTTCAAACATGTATGGCTTTAGATACTGGTATGACATTTATGTCTTATATTATATTCATGTATGTATATGTCCTCTACAGTTAGGATTTTAAATTTGGAGCAGTTCAAGTCCCATTATGTTCACCGCACATTATGGCTGCGGCGGAGGTTGTGAGTCTTACTGCCTCCTGTGACACACCTGGAGGCTCCTCCCCCCTGGGTGGCGCGCGCATTGCGGTCGTGGCCATTGTTGCCATGGACACGCGTGTGTGCGGCATACTCCCCGCCATGCTTTCGTCATCCCGTTTGGCGTGATGACGCGCACGGCATGTATTTGCAAACGAGGCTTGGCTTCCTCGTGGGGAGAGATGCGCGCGCATCCGCTGCTTTTGCTGTTTGGTGGATACGACAGCGAGGCGTGGCTACCTCGCTGCGCGAGGTGCGCGCGCGCGCCTTCCCTCGGGCTGGACCCTTGAGTTCTTGTGTTCCCTATAAAGAGGGGGTGACGCAGCCCATCGCCCGTGCCCCGAGACGACGTGAATTTTCACGAAACGCGTAGGGCAGGATACGAGCTTTGTGCTGACGTCACCCTCCACTGCTCGACTTCCACGGACGTATGTGTGTGACTAGCGCCTTTGACCGGTCGGCGCTGTCACATTTTTAAGGCTGTTTTTTAAACTGCATTTTTGTAAGTATGTTTTCTTCTTTTAAATAAATATCCACCAAGGATTTTACACTATGTAGTGTCCTCCCTTCCTTCCATGTTCCGTATCGAGTACTGCATGATGGTATATGAGCATTTTGGCTATCAAAACAATTGAGGCTCAGCATACACTGAAGTCTGGAGTCCTACTGATTACCATTTGAGGCTGTTTGGGGTCCTCCGTCATAGGGGACCATCGCTTTTTGGTAAGCAGGAATTCTTACTGGTGGTGGTGAAAGTCACGAATATAAGAAGATTTGGAATCGTCTTTGTTTTGTTTTCTTTTGCTTTTTTCATTTTTCTTTTTTCATTTAACATGGACACTTGATCACGGGTGCTTCTTTGTATGGACTTTGGATTTGATTATTTAAGGCCCTATGCAAGCATGTATTAATATCATTAATTAAGTTTGTATTATTATTCCATATGCTTTGTTTATATATTTTTTATTTATTGTTCTTCACTGAGCACTTACATAATTCTTCACTGTGATGATTTGAAGATAATTTTTTCAATCATTCAGTGGTGGGCTTATGTTTATATTTATAAGTTAGCGCGACTATATATATTTTTTCTTCTTCCTGTGGTTTGTCCTCGGAACCAGCGGTGCTCCGTAGGCGTTCAAGGGGCTACGCAAGTACGCAGGCAAAAAGATGCCATGCCGTGCTTGCGCTGGTGTGTTTGGGGGACAGGAGCCACACTGGGGCAGAGGTCCTGTCTGCTCTGCAGGGGCAGGCCGAGAGGTGGTTGACGCCACGCCAGCTTAAGCCAGGAATGGTGGTTTGCGACAATGGCACCAACCTCCTCTCCGCCCTCCGACAGGGACAACTGACCCATGTGCCCTGTATGGCTCACGTCCTTAACCTGGTGGTGCAGCGGTTCTTGGGCAGGTACCCGGGCTTACAGGATGTCCTGAGGCAGGCCAGGAAAGTCTGTGTGCATTTCCGCAGATCTTATAATGTCAGTGCTCGCCTGGCTGAGCTGCAAAAGGAGTTGAACCTGCCCAAGAACCACCTTATATGTGACATGCCCACCAGGTGGAACTCAACGTTGGCCATGCTGCAGCGGCTGCACATGCAGCAGAGGGCCATCAATGAGTACCTGTGCGACTACGGCACCAGGACAGGGTCAGGGGAGCTCGGGTTTTTTTCACCACGCCAGTGGGGCATGATCAGGGATGCATGCACTGTCCTGGCACCATTTGAGGAGGCCACGAGGATGGTGAGCAGTGACAGTGCATGCATCAGTGACACTGTACCTCTTGTCCACCTGTTGGAGCACACGCTGCGTGGAATAATGGACAGGGCACTTGAGGCAGAACAGAGGCAGGAAGAGGAGGACTTCCTTGCCTCTCAAGGCCCCCTTTACCCAGACAGTGTTCCTTCTGTCCCACCCATCGCACAGGAAGAGGAGGAGGAGGAGGAGGAGGAGGAGGAGGAGGATTGTGTCAGCATGGAGGTGGAGGCTGGCACTCAGCATCATCAGCAGCAGTCTTTTAGGGATGATTTACAGTCCCAAGAAACCAGTGGACTTGTACGTGGCTGGGAGGAGGTGGCTGCGGATCATGTCGTCCTTAGTGACCCAGAGGACTCTGGACTGAATGCCTCAGCTAACCTACGCTGCATGGCCTCCCTGATCCTGCAAAGTCTGCGGAAGGATCCTCGTATTCTTCGGATCAAGGAGAGGGACCATTACTGGCTGGCCACTCTCCTTGATCCACGGTACAAGGGTAAGATTGCGGACCTTATGTTACCGTCGCAGAGGGAGCAGAGGATGAGACAACTCCGGGAGGCCTTGCAGAAAGGTCTGTGCAACGCGTTCCCAGAGACTGGGAGGTTACAAACTCCTGGTCCTGGACAACGAGTTGCTGAGGCTTCGGGCAGTCAAAGAAGGAGCGGTGGGGAAGGTGGCCGTCTGACCGATGCGTTCAGACAATTCTTTAGTCCGCAGCCCCAAATTATGATCGGTTCCAGCAACCATCGCCAGCGTCTGATATACATGGTGCAGGAATACCTAGGGGCAAGGTCAGACTTGGACACCTTCCCCACCGAAAATCCTCGGGCTTACTGGGTCTTGAGGATAGATCACTGGCCAGAGCTTGCACAGTATGCAATTGAGCTACTGGCCTGTCCTGCATCCAGCGTTCTTCCAGAACGCACATTCAGTGCTGCTGGAGGATTTGTCACGGATCACAGGGTGCGCCTGTCCACCGACTCGGTTGATCGACTGACTTTCATCAAGATGAACCAGTCTTGGATCACCACCAGCTACCACACACCTGATGCTGATATAACAGACTAAATTGATTTTAAAATGTCACATCCCTTCAAGACTGATGCTGATGCTGAGTTCCTGTGCTGTTATGTTGACTAGCTATCCTCCTCCTCCTCCTCAATGATCCGATTAATGATGATAGCTTGGAAGATCATTTTGGTTTATGGGTGCCGCCACCAGTGGCTAAGGCCCAATTTTTCAGCCCCTGTTTAACAGGGGCGTGTAATTACAATTTTTGATGCAATACTTTGCAACAGGCCTCATTGCTGTGCTCCAAGTACAGTATCTGTGAGGGGTTGCAGTGTTGTGCCACCAGTGCCTAAGGCCCAATTTTTCAGCCCCTGTTCAACAGGGGCATGCAATTATAATTATTGATCTAATAATTCACAGCAGGGCCCATTGCTGCGCCCACCAAGAGTAACTGTCAGGCCTTACAGTGTTGTGTCAACACCACCACCACCACCACCACCACCACCAAAGGCCGAATTTTTCAGCCCCTGTTCAACAGGGGCATGCAATTATAATTATTGATCTAATAATTCACAGCAGGGCCCATTGCTGCGCCCACCAAGAGTAACTGTCAGGCCTTACAGTGTTGTGTCAACACCACCACCACCACCACCAAAGGCCCAATTTTTCAGCCCCTGTTCAACAGGGGCATGCAATTATAATTATTGATCTAATAATTCACAGCAGGGCCCATTGCTGCGCCCACCAAGAGTAACTGTCAGGCCCTACAGTGTTGTGGCACCAGCACCACCATCAAAGGCCCAATTTTTACTACCACTGTTCAACAATTATATGTTATTACAATTCCTGATATAATAGTTGACAGCAGGGCGTTCCAGCACCCACCAAGAGTAACTGTGAGTGCTTACAGTGTTGTGCCAACACCAACACCTAAGGGGCCAATTTCTGCAGAGTATATACGGCAGGTCCCTACTTTCAAACATCCAACTTACAAACGACTACTACTTGCAAACGGAAGAAGACAACAGGAAGTGAGAGGAAATCTACCCCTTGGAAGGAAAATTCTCTCCTGTAAGAATTAATATGGGAGAAAGGTGTCTCCTCTCTACTGATGCTTTATCACCAATCCTTGTTTCAATAAAAACACCACATTTCAAAAACAGTTGTCATTGGGACGCAAAGTGAGGTGAAATGTTCTGAACAGGGGCACAGACAGCAAAACAAATGTTACAGGGGTGATAACCCTTCCCTATGTTTTCCAAAAAGCTTAAAAATAGGTATTTGGGCTGGAGCTACACTTAAACAATGTAGCTGTTCAAAATTACAAACAGATTCTACATAAGAACAAACCTACAGTCCCTGTCTTGTATGCACCGCCTGTATACGGCTGTTCAGAGTATATAGGGCCTTTTTTATTTTATGTGCGGGGTTCCCCTTAATATCCATACAAGACCCAAAGGGGCTGGTAATGGGCTGGGGTAGGGGGGGGGGGGTTGATGGGGTAGCTATGCTATTTTTCTTAAAGATTTTCATCCATATTACCGGGACCAGACATTACACTAAAGCCGCAAGCAGTTTTAAATGGCTTTTTTTTCCTTTAGAAATGTTATTTTGTGCAGGGACAGTTCTAAACACGGGAAACACGTGGCACTTCACAGGCATACTTTAGACACCCCCCAGGTACAATATTTAAAGGAATATTTGACTTTTTTTTTCACTTTATGCATCATTAAAATGACTGCTCCCGGAAAACGTCCGTTTTTAAAACTTCTTTTTGCATTGATACATGTCCCCTGGTGCAGAACCCGGGTTCCCAAACTCTGTTTAGGACAATAACATGGATAATAGTCGTTATAATTAGCACTTTAGAATCCGAACGCTCGCATCCATTGTATTTAATAGGGTTCTAATGTTCGTGCGAACTTTCGGTCCGTTCGCGGGTTCTGGTGCGAACCGAACCCGGGGGTGTTCGGCTCATCACTACCGGAGAGTTGTGGAGAATGCCTTCGGGATAATGGCCAGCCAGTTCCGCCTGTTCCAGACAGCTATAAATTTGGCGGATTATAAACTCAACAACATTGTCTACTGCTGCTGCTTGTTGCACAATTTTTTTATGTGTCATCAGTTGGGCCTGAGGCCAGTCCCTTTGAACTGATAAATCTGACCGGCCTCAGCACTGCCCGTACTGGCTTGGCCCCCCAAAGTGCCCGTGAAGTACGTCAGAAATACGTAGAGTACTTCACGGGTAGGGGGGCCATCGCAATGCCAGACCACATCTGACCTTTGATTGTCCCTTTTTAAAATAAAAAAAAATATTTGATTTACTACAAACTTGTGTTGTCATTCTTGTATTTGTGGTTTATGTGTCTCCCAGGTTCTAGTAGTGCCAAGTGTATTTGTCCTTAGTAAATAGCCTCAAATCTCAGAGGTAAAAACACTCTTTTTGCATCTTCAGAACTTCTATTGAGCATAGAAAGAACAAGGCACACCTTTTTTAGACTTCCAGAATGTTTTTATTGATTGCACCACAGTTTTGGTTGTTTTTTGAAAAAAAAATTATTTTTTTTTGTGCGGCTTTTTTTGCAGAAACATGCATGGGTCAAAAGCCAAATTTTTTTTTCTGAAAAAGTAATAAAATAACACAGTGAAAAATACAAACAGGAGATGGGGTGATGTTACCCCTGATCCATCCCAAATGTGAAGAACCACACTTTATTTTTGGGGCTCAAATGGGTATCTTCAACATGATCCCATGGCTAAGGTAAACATGTGCTATCTGCCATCATGGGGGATCAATGGACGTGCTTTGGGGGTGAAAACCCTTCCTCTCCCCTACTTGAGGAGGGAGGAAGAGGTTGCACCCCCAAAACAGGGACATAGATATCCTGTGACGGCAGATAGCACATGTTGAGTCTTCAGTGTGTGCATCCATTTAGGCTGGTGGAAATCCCATAGAAAATTTCCGACGCATAACAAAACACACAAAAAGGGAGGGGGGGTTCACACTATTCTAGCCAAAATATCTATCATGTTTTTATATTTTTGCTCAATCACAATCATTCTCTTTCTCATAATGTCCATTTCGCTACTGCATTCCATGATTTCCTGAATGATTATTTTGGCGCTGGCACTCGAGAATGGAGGATTTGGACTTCCTGACACACCCCCACGTTCAGTCCCTAAAAAGAAACAAATATTTTTAAACTATGCAGGCCTACATCAGGATTTACCTTGAAGTTGTGGTGACAGACACTGACCTGTTGTGCTGATAAGCTCCACCTCTCCTTCCTCCACCTCCCCTTCCTCCACCTCCACTTTCTCCCCCTCCGCTTCCTGAACCTGCTGAACTTGGTCTGCTTTGGGATCTTCGGGGAGTTTCTGTGGTGTTGGGTTCCTCGTCTCCTGAGCATGGTGTCCTCCCACTCTCCTCTCCCCTATGGGAATAGAAAAAAAAATGTATCCTTTAGCACACAGACTTTAGGCCTGAAAATTGATTCTCAATGTTTTAAAGTGGGGTCCAATTGATATTTGGCCCTGAGTTTCAAGATGAACATATGAGATCTTGCACACTCAACAAAGTAACATGTTATTTTGGAGGACACTCACAAATACACTTGGATAACCACCAAGGTATCCACTGGACCACCTGTGTGTGACACCGTTAAGAAATTTGGTCATGTGGCCCAGAGTATAGTATCTTGATGAAGAACAAAAAAGAGTACACAACTGCTGGAGTGTCATCTCCTTTACCCAGAATACAGTTTATCCTTTCATTCACATTCTACATTTCCTTACAACACATCATAGCCAACATTCTACACAATGTGTAGATAAACATTGTTGAAGTAAAATGAGGCATGCCCACATGTAGTTTACGTGGATATGTGCCAAACATGTTTGGGGGAAGTGCAGCAATTTTTTTTTCCACACATTTAGCAAATAAGTGGACTCTCCACTTAACATAAAAGTTGAGATTTTAAAATGTGAAACCAGTCAAGCCAAGCACATGTTGCAAAACATGGAAGAATACATATTACAATGTGAAAGAACACAGTAAAATATACTTACTTTTTTCAATGCTTTTTATAAGCTTCCTATACTGCTCCGGCTCCCTGAGCTTCAGGTCTGACCACCATTTACGGAGTTGTTCCTTGGATCTCCTGACCGCATATTTTTTATAGAGAGTCTTCGCCACTTTGTCCATAATTTGTGACTTCCGGAGATTAGGGGTGTCGTATGGGCCATGCTTGCCGTCGTAATCCTTCCTCCGCAGAATGTCCACCATCTCCGCCATCTCAGAAAAAGACATATTAGTCGCCTTGTATCTTTTTTTACTGGATCGGGATGTTTCCGCCTCCGGGCTTTCCTCGTCGTTAATTTCAACTAAAGAAGCCACCTGTGTCTGCGACATGTCGCCGTCTCACACTGTGCGCCGATCGTTAAGGGGCGGGGAAATGCTGAAAAAGTCCGTCATGGGCGGGCGACGAGGGCGGAGTTACACGCATGCGCAGGGTATAAAAAGGGGAAAGAAGTTATTAGGGATGCGCGGAGTAAGGACAACCGGAAGTGAACCAACAAAGTGAACTAAGGTAAGAAGGGAACTCGGGCCTGCAGTGGCCTATAATGGTTGATGATTGTAAAGGGCAATATTGTGATAAGATGAGGATAATCAATTCTGATCCTTTTCTTTTTTTGACTTTTTTTTTGACTTGCTGATCC
Organism: Rana muscosa; assembly: GCA_029206835.1. Lineage (NCBI taxonomy): Eukaryota > Metazoa > Chordata > Amphibia > Anura > Ranidae > Rana > Rana muscosa. The sequence continues at coordinate 358,460,881 of CM055122.1, forward strand.
AAAAAGATGCATAAACTACGAGAGCCGGAGGTGATGCTGACTTTTATTGAAAAATATAAGGAACAGCGCAACCTGTGGGAACTGAAACACCCTGCGTACCACAAGAGTGATGTACGTCGGGCAATCTATTACCAAATTAGCAGAGGATATGAAGCCATGGATCCCAGATGCAGACTACACTATGATCAATAATAAAATCAACAACCTGCGTAATTCCTATAAAAAAAAATACAAGGAAGTGCGCCAGTCAAAGAGATCAGGAGCAGCAGCCGACGATGTAGTAAAGCCCAAGCTGTGGTACTACAGACATCTTCAATTTCTGGATGACCAGATCGAGGCCAGGGAATCTATTTCCAGCCTTCCCTTCCTTCCACCCTTCCCTCCAGCGTTCCTTCCACCCTTCCCTCCACCCCTGCAGAGGCGGAGGAGGAGCCTCCCGAGCTAGAAGAGCCAGATCTTCGCATCTTCAGCCAGGTATAGTATTTTTGATCATAATTATTGTCCACTAAGTAATATTGTGTTGAACTGTTTGGATTAGCCATAAATGATATCACCCCCCCCCCCCAAAAAAAAACAGTAATGAGATCAAAATTGTGTGTGATAGATTCCCCAAATAATCCAATTTTTCATTTTATTTTAAAAACAGGATGAGGCAAGCCAGGAGGAAGAGGGTCAGGAGTGTGGCAGGCAGGAGGAGGCAGGGCCAAGTGGGACTCAGCAGGTCCCCAGGTCTAGTGGCAGCACCGTCTCCCAAGTGGCTCCCCTCCACGTCAGACCGCCAAAACAACGGCGGATGACACAAGTGGAGGAGGAGTCACTAAAGATGATTCAGGAGGCTGCTGCCATTATGAGGGCCCCCCTCAACCCTACGGAGGGCTTTAGCACCTATCTGGCGGATAAGTTGCTCAGAATGGAGGCGGGACAACGGGCCCTTTGTGAGCACCTCATATATATGGCCGTACACATGGGGGCGAGGGGGCTGCTGACTGAGGCCACCCATATCTCGCAGCAGGCCAGTCCCTCTCCTCCTTCTCCTCCTCCTCCTGCCACATCACCACCCACAGTGGCCCAGCCTGCAAGGGTGCGTGGACGGGGCCATGGAGAGAACGCTGCAGAGAGGCGTGGAAGGAAGGCTACAGGGAAGAGCAGGAGGTGATTCCCTGGCCTCGAGCTGCTCATCCAGAAATTGAAGGTTGATGGAGTACCACAGCTTGGGATGATGTATGTCTTTGGCTGCTGCTCCTGATTTCATGCTGTTGTTGATTTTATTATTGATCATAGTCAGGTCTGCATTTGGGATCTAATGACTTGATATTCTCTGAATAGTTGCCCTTCGGTTTTTGTTTGGTCTTTTTCCGAAATAAAGGGAAATTTGATTTCAGCCAACATACATGCCTGATGTGTTTTTTTTTGAAGTAGCAATAAGATTTCAGAAATACAATGTGTAATTAATAACAAGGGACACCAACCTCCATGAGTAAAAAATAAAAAAAATATGTTGTTAGGAGAAATTGACACACCAAAAAATGCACAACAAATTTAAAGACAAAAACAAAAAAAAAGGTGTAATTTGTGAGGTCGGCCTTGAAGAATTAAACTAATTATTCCTAAGATCACAAGAAAGAAGAAAGACATACGTTTCTCAGAACTTATGAGAAAGATCTGCTGCCAAAATGACATTTTAAAGACCGTTCTAAAGCAAAAAAACATGCGCTGCATTAAACGAAGCAATAAGTTGCAGAATGACGAATGTGCTCTCTCCATTAGGAACGCTAGTTTTACCAGAACGAGCGCTCCCGTCTCCTAATTCAGTCTGAGCATGCGTGGGTTTTTTAACCGATGGACTTGCCCATAGACGATCGGAAATTCCCATCGGTTTTTTATCCATCGGAAAATTTTAAAACAAGTTCTATTTTTTCCAACCGATGGAAAAAAGACCGATGGGTACCATACACGATCGGTTGGTCTGATGAAAACCATCCATCGGACGGTTTTCATCAGTCAAACCGATCGTGTGTACGGGGCTTTAGGGTACAATTGGTGCACAGTGTCCGCAGGAGCTTTGATCGTAGGAAGTCTCTGATTCGGCTAGGAGGAGTATATGTACTCAAAAGTGCCCATGAACCACCAACAACACGCTGGCGGCCACATGGAGGAGAGGCACCCACAGCTGAGCAGTGTAACACTGCTCACCAGTTGGCACCAATTGTCCTTGTGTAGGATGCCAAGGTCAGATCACAGCACCAGCGCACTCACGCCACCGGTGATGACGCAGTGCGCATGGCGCTGGAGGCGTGACGTCTATAGACTCCTATCTTACATCTTCTCCTGAAGAGTGGTGATAGCTACGAAACGCGTCAAGCTATTAGATACCCCCTTGTTTATATTTCAAGATTGTTACTAATATTACTGACTACGCTCTACTGGAGTTTACCAATTCAATCAAGATTATGTTTCACATTGTGGAGACACACAATAATGAGTTTGGTGTTTAAATTAATGTTTACAATATGTTACTATATTATCATATTACTATATATTCTGTATGAAATAAATCTTATATATTTTACTTCTTTGTCATGCATTATGCTAATATGAATGAATGACTTGTATAGCGCTACAAATGCAAACTGAATCGCCTCAAGACGCTTTTTGCAGCCAGTGTCTGCTTGGCTGGTGTGGTCATTAACCCTGTAGGATCTCGACGCGCTTGGGACACACATTCGTACAAATATATGTACACATATATACTGGGCCAATTTGGACAAGATCCAATTAGTGTGTGTGTGAGGAAACCGGAGTACCCAGAGGAAACCCACGCAGACACAGGGAGAACATGCAAACTCCAGGCAGATGGTGTTGTGGTTGGGATTCGAACCAGCGACCCCTTTGCTGCTAGGTGAAAGTGCTAACCTCTACACCACTGTGCTGCCCATATGTGGTTCTACTTTACCAATTACCCACCAGACACACTCTTGTCGTGTCATCTCCCTGGCTGCATGCTTCATTCAAAGTCCCAAACCTTCCCCATATTTTTCATGCAACAGGTATGAAGCCATTTGTTCAACAATGTTCGATGCCTCATATAAAGTGCCAATCCCCTCTTCCTTCTTCAACGACCCAAAAGCAAACATCTAAATCAACAAAAAAATGGCTTCACCAAAAGAAGATGAATGTTTTGGAATGACCCAGCCAGAGCCCAGACCTGAATCCCATTGAAAATCTGTGGGGTGATTTTAAGAGGGCTGTGAACAGGAGATGTCCTCGCAATCAAACAGATTTGGAGTGTTTTTGCAAAGAATAGTGGGCAAATAGTGGGCAAATGTGCCATGCTGATAGACAGACTGAGAGTGCTGTAATAAAATCAAAAGGTGCTTCAACAAAGTATTCGTTTAAAGCGTTTAACCCAAAAAAAAAAAAAAAGATCCTGTTCCTTTAAAGCATTTTATACAGCACAGTGCTTTTGCTGTGTCATTTGGCCCCCTGTAATACCTGGCTGATTCTGCCTGGCTATACCCTCCCCTTTGTAAACTGGCCACAGTGTATCATGGCTGCTGAGCCCTGACACCGTGGTCAGTTTACATGCCTCCATCATCCGCAGCCCTGCTCTCGGTCTCCTCTGTGCTCTCCCCTCTCCCTTCCTGCCTGTCAGATTGTGACAGTGGCAGCCCCTGTAACTCCTGCTGCTCAAATAACTTTCACATCTTCATACTAGCCCCTCTGTGTTCTAATCCTGTGTGTTCTAATCCTGTGTGCCTCTGTGTGAGTGATTTATAAAAGAAAAGCCTGCTATACCTAATTTTACAGTCTTCATATGATCGGTCGGCTCTCTCCTCCTTCTCTCCCAAGTGACGTCAGCGGGGGAATCTCGGCCCAGTCCGCTGCATCTGTCAGACGGGGAGAGGAGAAAGCCAGCCGATAATGTATTTGCTGAGAAGATCTGTAAAATGAGGTATAGCAGGCTTTTTTTAACCACTTGATAACTGGCCCATAGCCGAATGACGGCTACAGGGCGGTTTCTTAACTCTGGAAAGGTGTACATTGGCGTCCTCCCCGAGAATCATTCCCGCGCGCCCTCTGGGGCGCGCACACGGGAACATCCGTGCTCGCCGGATTGCAACACGGATTGCGGTAAAGGGCCAATGACAGCGGCCCTTTACCACGTGATCGCTCTGTCCAATGACGGAGCGATCACAAATGTAAACAAACCAGGGGCACAGGGTCATCACAAGTTCATCGCTCTCCTCTCCTCACACCTATGCAGCGTGAGAGGAGAGTGTCCTGTGACAAACTGTGAGTCTTATATTGTGCCCAGCAGTGCCAAGCAGTGCCCAACATTGCCATAACAGTGCCCAACAGTGCCATCTGTGCTACAATAGTGCCACCTGTACCACCTGTGCCACCTCTGCCACCAGAGCCACACCAGTGCCACCTGTGTCCCACCAGTGCCACCTGTGCCCATCAGTGCCACCTGCGCCACTGCAGTGCCACATCTGTGCCCACCAGTGCCGCCTGTGCCCACCAGTGCCACCTGTGCCCACCAGTGCCGCTTGTGTGCTAATCAGTGCCACCAGAGCCACACCAGTGCAACCAGAGCCACACCAGTGCCACTACAGTGCACACCAGTGCCACATGAGTGCCACACTAGTGCCACCTGTGCCCATCAGTGCCACATCAGTGCCGCCTGTGCCCACCAGTGCCCACCACAGTGCTCTGCAGTGCAGCCTCACCAGCCACCAGTATGGCAAAAAATATTTTAGTAGTGAGGAGGCCTACCAGGTTCTATGCATGACCGATGAGGGCAGCGGGGAGCTCTCTGAGTCTCAGTTCGATTCGGATTCGGCCTAAGAACCCGTTACAAGCAGTGGGTCTGATACAGAATTGGAAAAAGAACGTGTGCCCGTAAAAAAAAGAAGGCGTTCTGGCGTGGAGCAGCAGCCTACTACCAGCAGCGCAGAGCCATCCACCTCGCGAGCAGTGCCGTCCACCTCAAGCGCAGTGCCGTCCACCTCAAGCGCAGTGCCACTGCAACAAAGGCCAGGCACCAGTAGGGTGTCATCTCAGCCCCAAAGGGATATGTGCCATGCCAGCCTTCCCTATGCCCTTCAAAACCCCCTGTGGCTTCCCCCTAATTCCGGAGCAGCAAATATCCCCCCTTTCACCGCCCAGCCAGGTGTCCAGATGAACACCGATGATTTTGCCATGCTCAATTTTTTTCATTCGATTTTCACCGAAGACTTACTATCATCCATTATGGCCCAGTGCAACCTCTACACACAGCAGAACATAGTAAGCAACCCTGGTTCTAGTTACGCCCGTCCCTTTGAGTGGAGAGAACTAACCGTAGAGGAATTCAAAATTTTCTTAGGCCTAACTTTTAACATGGGACTCACAAAAAAAAAAATGTACTCCTATTGGTCTACTAAAGCCATCCACCACATGCCCGTCTTCTCATCCCTTATGCCAAGATCAAGATACCTTATGATTATGCAGTTCCTCCACTATAATGACAACACCCAGTGCCCTCCCTGAAATGACCCAGCTTTTGACAAACTATTTAACATTTGGGCCACTCCTAAATTATTTCTCTGAAAAATTCTCCCAGTTATATACCCCCGAACAGAATATCTCCATGGATGAGTCCCTTGTATAATTCTCAGGCAGGCTGGGCATCAAACAGTTTATCCCCAGCAAAAGGGCCCGATATCTGGTTAAAATGTACAAACTTTGTGACCGAGCCACGGGGTACATCTACGCCTTCCTGGTGTACGAAGGGAAGGACTCCCAACTGCATCCCCCTGAATGCCCAGAGTACATCGGAGCCAGTGGAAGAGTGGTCTGGGAGCTTGTCTATCCACTCCTTGGAAAGGGATACCACCTTTATGTGGATAATTTTTATACCAGCTTGCCTCTCTTCTGCAATCTTCACCGGAGGGACACCCCAGCATGTGGTACAGTAAGAGCCAATAGAAAGGGCTTCCTGCAAAAACTCGTCAATGAAAGGCTACAACGAGGGGAGACGGCATCTTTGCGGAACCAGGAGCTATTGGCTGTCAAGTGGAGGGACAGACGAAATGTCCACATGCTCACATCAATCCACAACGACACCTACGTGGAAGTCCTCAGAAGAAACGGCCCAATCCAGAAACCAGCATACGTCTGACTATAATTTGTTTATGGGGGGAGTGGACTTCAACTATCAGATGATTGAACCCTACCTTCCCACAAGAAAATCCCGCCACTGGTATAAAAAAGTGTCCATTTATTTTTTCAGTTTTGCCAAGTATAACACTTATGTTATTTACCAAAAATCTACAGAGAACCCCGTATCCTATCTGCACTACCAAGAAGAAGTTATTTCTGTCCTTTTGTACCCTGAAAGCCCACCAGAGAATATTCGCTCTAAATCCGTGAGCAGACTCCACCAACGCCACTTTCCTGAGAAAGTCCCCCCTAGTGAAACAGGCCACAGACGTCAGAAGAAATGGCGGGTGTGCTCCAGAGGAGGAGTCAGAAGAGACACCACGTATTATTGTCCCGATTGTCCTTCCCAACCAGGCCTCTGTAAAGGTCACTGTTTCCGCCGTTACCATACTTCTCAACATTAGGGAAGTATGGTAAACATAATTCAAATTTTCTGTCATTTTCCTCCACACCCCTTATGCCACTGCACTGAACTGTATATACCTTCTCCGGAACCGACCCTGGCCTGTTATATGACCAAGCTTCTGCCTAACGCTAAACATACCTCTGCCTTCTCCGGAACTGACCCCGGCCTGTTATACGACCACGCGTCTGCCTAACGCTAAACTGTACCTACCTCTGCCTGCTCTGGAACTGACCCTGGCCTGTTATACGACCACGCTTCTGCCTAACGCTAAACTTTACCTACCTCTGCCTGCTCTGGAACTGACCCTGGACTGTTTGACCACGTTTTTTGCCTGCCTCTTGGGATTGATCTTTTTCCCTGCTATGCTAGTGGGAACACAGGGGTCTCACATATGTGAGGGGCTCCAGGATTGTTTTTCTGGATGAAGAAAAATATTTTTTTAGTTTTCTCATTCCCTGATTAGGGTCTGGAGACTCGGAGGCTTCAAAGAGATTTGGGTGGGAGAAGCCTCTACCCCTGTCCCCATTCTTTCCTGGCCTGCTACTTGGACCATGTTCCTGCTTACTACCAGGATCAATATTTTGGCACTGCTGGCAATGTCTCTACTTGCACTGACCCTGGACTGTATATGGACAATATCCCTGCCTGTACTGACTATGGACAATATTCCTGCCTGCTGCCTGGACAATTCCATTCCCTGTCGCTGACCACGTCCCTGCCTGCTGCCTGGATCAGGGCTCTCCTCCTGTGGACAATTGCACTACTAAAACCACAGGTAATCTTTTGTTTACCCTTTACTCAGCAGAATGTATTTCAGGGTGTAATTCTTGGTATGTACATGCTGTTTTAGAAATATGAAGGGCCTTCCAAAAATGTGATAGATTGTAAGGAAATTGGATGCGTAATTTATGTCCCTAGAACACCTGATGGTGCTTCTTGGATGTTGGGCCTCTATGTGGACAGGCTGTGTAAAAAGCTCATACATGTGGTATCGCCATACACAGGAGTAGTAGAATATATTTTGGGTGTCATTTTTGCTATGTACATGCTATGTCTTGGAAATATCTTATAAATGGACAACTTTGTGTAAAAAAAAATGCGTTTTCATTTTTATCCACATTTTCCAAAAACTTCTGGAAAAAAATGAACCGTTCAAAAGACTCATTATGCCTCAGATTATACATTGAGGTGTTTGTTTTCCAAAATTAGGTCACTTTGTGGGCGTTTCCATTGTCCTGGTGCTCCAGGGCCTACAAAAGTGTAATAGGTGGTTGAGAGATTAGATGTGTAATTTATGCTCCTAGAACGCCTGAAGTTGCTACTTCAATGTTGGGCCTCTGTATGTGGCCAGGCTGTGTAAAAGTCTCACACATGTGGTATCGCCATACTCAGGAGGAGCAGCAGAATATATTTTGGGGTGTCATTTGTGGAAGGTACATGCCATGTGAGAGAAATAACCTGTTATAATGACAATTTGGTGTGAAAACAAAATAAACATAAAAAAAATCTTCATTTTGCAAAAAATTGTGGGAAAAAATGACAACTTCAAAAAACTAACTATGCCTCTTACTAACTACCTTGGAATGTCTACTTTCCAAAAATGGGTAATTTGGGGGGTATTTGTACTTTACTGGCTTGTTAGGGTCTCAGGAAATGAGATAGGCTGTCAGTACATCAGGTGTGATCAAATTGATACATTTTCAGTAATTGGCACCATAGCTTGTAGACCCTATAACTTTCACACAGACTAAATAATATCCACTAATTTTGGTTATTTTTACCAAAGATATGTAGCAGTATAAATTTTGGCCAAATGTATGAAGAAAAATTACTTATTTGCAAAATGTTATAATAGAAATGAAGAAAAACATATTTTTTCAAAATTTTCGGTCTTTTTTCATTTATAGCACAAGAAATTTAAAACCCAGAGGTGATCAAATACCACCAAAAGAAGGCTCTATTTGTGTGAAAAAAAAGGACGAAAATGTCATATGGGTACAGTGTTGCATGAGTAATTGTCATTCAAAATGTGTGAGCACCGAAAGCTGAAAATTGGTCTGGTTATTAAGGGGGTTTAAATGCCCAGTTGTCAAGTGGTTAAATAAATCACTCACACAGGATTAGAACACAGAGGGTATGGTATGAAGATGTGAAGGTGGCTTAACAACCACTTGAATAGGTTACTAAAGTCATAAAAATTCTCGTACGGCAGAAAAAATAAAAAATCGGAAGTTATGTCATGTATATAAGAGAATGAAGGAGGTTCGGGACTTTGAGTGAGGCACATAGGTGGAACAATGGACAATTTTGGAAAAAGCAAGTTTTGATAAAATCACACAAGTCATACAAATATCTGAGGCCAGCAGGCTCCATATAAAGACATAAGTTAACATAAGTCATTAAAAAGAGCTAATTCACAACATGTTATAGTAGCATTATGCATCTAGGTACTAAAGGAGACTCGTTGGCTCGACGCGTTTTGGCGATTTGATCGCCTCATCAGGAGCAGATGCATATTGATTTGAAAATACATTGGATGCAGGTAAGAGAGCCAATAAATGGATATTAAAAAATGGGGGGGAAGAGGGAATTTATAAGGAAAAAGGGTGATAAGAAATATGGGGGAGGGAAAAATTCACCCTCCTACTTACACATTGCAGCACATGGTCTGCTGGGGGCACCATGCCGGCGACAATCGTCCCTCATACCCCCCGTGGAGCTGACGGGGGGGTGATGGACGATTGCCGCCGGCATGGCGCCCCCAGCAGACCATGTGCTGCAATGTGTAAGTACAAGGGTGAATTCCCCCCCCCCACATTTCTTATCACCCTTTTTCCTTATAAATTCCCTCTCCCCCCCCATTTTTTAATATCCATTTATTGGCTCTCTTACTTGCATCCAATGTATTTTCAGATCAATATGCATCTGCTTCTGATGAGGCGATCAAATCGCCGAAACGCGTCGAGCCAACGAATCTCCTTTAGTACCTAGATGCATAATGCTACTATAACATGTTGTGAATTAGCTCTTTTTAATGACTTATGTTAACTCATGTCTTTATATGGAGCCTGCCGGCCTCAGATATTTGTATGACTTGTGTGATTTTATTAAAACTTGCTTTTTCCAAAATTGTCCATTGTTCCACCTATGTGCCTCACTCAAAGTCCCGAACCTCCTTCATTCTCTTATATATATATTGATTAGAGATGGAGAAATTTTTCTAGGGTGTCTCATTTAAAGTCCCAAAAAAACCCTCTCTCAAACTCAAGTTATGTCATGTGTTGTAATGTATTTGTATTGTATTTTCAGGCGACAACTATACTGACTAAACGAAAATCGTCCGATCTGGTATCGTAGAAGGAAAATTTTCATGCTTGTCCGATCTAATAATATCGGGTGAATTGCCGTGATCGGCTCTCGAAAGCTCTGTACTAACGATTATCGTACGATCGCGTTGAAAGCAGTATGTTTCGTCTGATTTTCGTATCGTGTGTACGGGCCAGAAGGGTGTACACACTTATGCAACCATAATTTTTATTTTTTTTTTACTTTCCTCCACCTAAAAGATTTCAGTTTGTTGTTCAACTGAATTGTACAGTCTATAGGTCACTTTAACCACTTCCATACAGGGCACTTAAACACCTTCCTGCCCAGACCAATTTTCAGCTTTCTGCGCTGTTGCACTTTGAATGACAATTGCGCGGTCATGCTACACTGTACCCAAACTACATTTTTATCATTTTGATCCCACAAATAGAGCTTTCTTTTGGTGGTATTTGATCACCTCTGCGATTTTTATTTTCTGCAAAAAAAATAAAAAATGACCGAAAATTTTGAAAAAAACACGTTATTTTTTTATTTCAGTTACAAAATTTTGTAAATAAGTACGTTTTCTCCTTCACTGATGGGCACTGATGGGGCTGCACTGATGGGCACCGATGAGGCGGCACGGATGGGCACCGATGAGGCGGCACGGATGGGCACCGATGAGGCGGCACGGATGGGCACCTATAGGCGGCACGGATGGGCACCTATAGGCGGCACGGATGGGCACCTATAGGCGGCACGGATGGGCACCGATGGGCACCTATAGGCGGCAAGGATGGGCACAGATAGGCGACACGGATGGGCACTGATAGGTGGCATGGATGGGCACTGATAGGTGGCACGGATGGGCATGGATGGGCACTGATAGGTGGCATGGATGGGCACTAATAGGTGGCACTGTACTGCAATGTGTTTTACTAATGGATGCCAATCAGTGCCAAACAATAATTGCCTGCTAATCAGTGGTGACCATTGTGGGCACTGATTGGCATCCATTGTGGGCACTGATTGGCATCCATTAGCCATTTCTAATTTGCATCCCTGGTGGTCTAGGGTGGCATACCTTTAAGGTGGGCATCCCTGGCATCCCTGGTGGTCCAGTGGCATCCCTGGTGGTCCAGTGTGGGCATCTTTGGGGGGGCTGCGCTGATAATGGATCAGCACAAACCCCCCCTGTCAGAGGAGCAGCCGATCGGCTCTCCTCTACTCGCGTCTGACAGACGCAAGTGAGGAAAAGCCGATGACCGGCTTTTCCTGTTTACATCGTGATCAGCCGTGATTGGACATGGCTGATCACGTGGTAAAGAGTCTCCGTTGGAGACTCTTTACCTAGATCGGTGTTGCCGGGTGTCAGACTGACATCCCGCAGCAACGATCGCCGCGATGCGCGCCCCCGGGGGCGCGCAGCGGCTCAAAATCCTGAGGACGTCATATGATGTCCAGTCAGGATTTTAAAACCACTTTGCCGCCGTCAATCCGCTATAGGGCGGGCGGCAAGTGGTTAAAGGTGGAAAAAGTTCTGAAATGATTTATCTTTGTCTCATTTTTTTACATCACAGAAAGCTAACATTTTAACAGGGGTGTGTAGACTTTTTATATCCATTGTATACTCGATTTTTTTTTTTTTATATACTAGTAATAGTAGCAATCAGCGGCTTAAAAGCGAGACTGCAATATTGCGGCGGACAATCTGACACTGACACTTTGTGGGAACCAGTGACACTAATACAGTGATCAGTGCTAAAATATATATACTGTCACTGTACTAATGACACTAGCTGGGAAGATGTTAAACATCTAGGGTGATCAAAGGGTTAAATGTGTGCCGAACCAGTCTTTTTGTGTTTACTATGTGGTGCTTTTACTAAGGAGTGTGCTGGATTTTATTCCCTGCTTTGCAGGGAAACAAAATCCAGCACACCCTGCTGACAGGACAGAGCTCTGCCGTGTTTACATAGGCAGAGCTCTGTTCTGTCTTTCTCCTCGCTGATCAAAGGGTGCCGGCGGTCATCCATCGGCTGACACACACTGATCAGCTTGTGTTGTGACTAATCACAGCACAGGTGACGGACCCCCTACCCAGAAGTGCCCGATCACGTACTAGGTACGTGATCTGGCACAGGAGAGCCACTTTGCCACCGTATAACGGTGTTATGCAGTTGGCAAGTGGTTATAAAGCCTAAACATTTTTTTAACTTAAAATGTTTCTAAACCCAGTAACATGAAAATATTTCACCCTTGCAGGCGGTTTTAACCCTTTTTTGGCTGCTAGCAGGGGTTAAAAGCGCCCCACTAGCGGCCGAAAAGTGACGCAAAAAACACATTAAAACGCAGCTAAAAAGCGGCGCTTTACCCCCAACGCCCCAATGTGAAAGCAGCCAAAGTGAAACAATCAAAATGAAATATTCCGTTAAATATCATGCCTGGGGGTGGTCCCCTTAGTCTGTAAAGTAGCACATCTTTCCCATGTTTATAACAGTACTGCAGCAAAATTAAATTTCTAAAGGAAAAAATGGCATTTAAAATTGCATTTGCAATCACTTTAACCAGTTAAAGACCAGCCGCCGCAGTTATACTGCGGCAGGTTGGCTCTCCTGGGCGAATCGCTGTCATGGTACGTTGACCGCTTTAAGACCACTAGGGGGCGCGCTCGCGGCATGACACTGGAGCCGATGCGCGTAGCTGGCGGCCGCGATGTCCACCGCCCACCCGCGATCGCTCCTGAGAGAGACAGAACGGGGATCTGTCAATGTAAACAGACAGATCCCCATTCTGTCAGGGGAGAATAGACAGATCTTCTGTCCCTAGTGACTAGGAACAGCGATCTGTCTACTCCCCCAGTCACTACACTGCCCACAATTAGAAACACCTCCCTAGTGTTAACCCTTTCCCTGCCAGTGACATTTATACAGTAATCAGTGGCTATTTTTAGCTCTGATCGCTGTATATTATTATATTATTATTATACACGATTTATATAGCGCCAACAGTTTACGCAGCACTTTACAATGTAGAGGGGGGACAGCTCAATTACAGTACAATACAGAAGGTACAGGAGGGCCCTGGTCATAGAGCTTACATTTTAAAGGGAGGGGGTGGTGGTACAAAAGGTAATAGCTGCAGAGAAGGATTTGACGGGATGGCTCGGGGACAGTTGTTAGGTGGATGTGGGATAGGCTTCCCTGAATAAATGAGTTTTCAGGGATCTCCTAAAGGTGGACAGGTTAGGGGCTGATCGGACATACCGGGGCAGGGAGTTCCAGAGGATGGGAGAGGCTCTGGAGAAGTCCTGAAGGCGAGCATGGGAGGAGATAACAAGGGAGCTAGAGAGCAGAAGGTCCTGGGAGGAGTGGAGGAGATGATTTGGGCGATATCTGCAGATGAGGTTGGTGATGTAGATGGGGGCGATGTTGTGAATGGCCTTGTATGTTGTGGTTAGCATGTTGAATTTTATACGGTGGGGTAGGGGAAGCCAGTGAAGGGATTGGCAGAGAGGAGCAGCAGTCACAGATCGGTTAGTGAGGTGTATTAGTCTAGCAGCAGAATTCATAATAGACTGAAGGGGGGATAGCCTGTGTAAGGGTAAGCCATTAAGGGGAGTGTTGCAGTAGTGAAATAATCAAGGAGTGAATAAGTTGCTTTGTGGTGTCATTAGTCAGGAAGGGTCATATTCTGGGGATGTTACGTAGATTAAGGCGGCAGGATTTAGCCAGTGATTGGGTGTGGGGGCTGAAGGAGAGGTCAGAGTCAAGAATTACACCCAGCACCCTGGCATGTGTGGAAGGACCAATGGTTGTGTTGTTGATATTAATGGTAAAGTCATGGGGGGGGCCGTGGAGGAGGAAATATAACAAGCTCAGTTTTAGAAAGATTGAGTTTGAGAAAGTGGTGTGACATCCATACCGATATATCATTCAGTAAGTTTGAGATCTGTGAGGAGATCGAGGTGGTGAGTTGAGGAGTGGAGAGATAGATCTGGGTGTCGTCGGCATAGAGGTGGTATTGGAAGCCATGGGAGGTTATTGGCCCAGGGAAGAGGTATAGAGTGAGAATAGGAGGGGCCCAAGGACGGAGCCTTGGGGTACCCCAACAGAAAGAGAAAGAGGAGCAGAAGAGATGGAGTTGTAAGTGACACTGAAAGTGCGCTGAGATAGGTAGGAGGAGAACCAGGATAAAGCAGAATCATGAAGGCCAAGGGAGTGTAGTTTGCTGAGGAGGAGCAGGTGGTCAACTGTGTCAAAGGCAGCAGAGAGGTCTAAGAGTATTAGTATGGAGTAATAGCCATTGGTTTTATCAGTTAGTAGGACATTGGTAAGTTTTAGTAGAGCAGTTTCAGTAGAATGTTGTGGGCAGAAGCCGGATTGTAGGGGGTTGAGAAGGTTGCTGTCCGTGAGGTAGCGACTTATTCGGTCATGGACAAGGCCTTCGATGAGCTTGGAGGCAAATGGGAACAGGGAGATGGGTCTTAAGTTATTCAAACAGGTGGGGTCTAATGAGGGTTATTTAAGTACGGGGTTAACCAGTGCATGTTTGAGCGGGGAAGGAAAGGTGCTGGAGGAAGAGGTTGAAGATGTGGGTTAGGGAGTTGAGGATAGAGCGGAAAGGTGGTCACAGTAGTTGAGAGGGCACAGGGTCCAGGGGACAGGTAGTGAGGTGGGCCATGGAGAGGAGTTTATCAACTTCATCAGTGGGTAACTGGGCAAAAGGAGGAGAGTATTGAGTGTGGTGTGTACAGGACGCCAAGGTTGGGTCCTGGACGGGTGCTATATCGCACCAATATTTGGGTTGTGGTCCCTTTAAGGAGTGGTGATGGTGTTCAGGAGGTCACCCAGAATGGGTGAGGAATTCCCGGCAAAAGAAGTAGTCCAGAGAGGACTGGCTCGCAGTCCTCTTTGTCTTGATAAAGTGTTATTTGGGGCCCGGAATTTTGGAGGCTCTAAAGTGATATTCGGGTGGGATAGAGCCTCCACTCCTGACCACTGGGAGTCAGCACACAGGGGGTTAAAAGCTTCCAGGAAACAGCTCATAAGACAGGAAGTGGTGCTAGAGGTGGAGAGGAGGAGTATGGAATTGCACCTGTTGTGATGAGCTGTGTGTCTGCTGGAAGCTGCCAAAGACTTAACAAGGACTCTTGAAGTTTTGGGGCGAAGACCCATTCTACAAAAACTGTATGTGCCTTGTAACAACAGGAGTTAACGTAGTTTAAATATATTCCATTCCCGAACACACAGCAGCTACCAGACACTCCAACCAGCCGAATAAGACCCCATACAAATATTTCTCCCTGCACAAACGAGACAACGCTCTGTGTTGAAGTTCCAAAAACAGGGAATGAATCTTTATTACAAGCACATGGTAACACACTTCTCTTCAAAACACTTCCCTCCCATCCTTGGGGAACAGGGCGGGTTAAACTGTCCAATGACAATGGTGATACAGGTCAGGTGTGTTCAAACTTCTCCTTCAGTAAACAGTCTTAGCAGGAGGGGTTGCTGGAGTGATTTCCCCCCCCCCCCTTCCTCACTTAAACATCCCATAATAGGCAGCCAGACGGTCTACCAGCTCCAATCCACATCACCACAAACAACATTGAAAAGGTCTTTGGAAGCTAGTCTGGATTTAATCTACATTACACAGGCAGCCAGGTGATAAGAGTTGAACACATCAGCATCTCTCAATTAACCTGTTGAGTTCAGAATCAAACAACCAGTAAATAGTCCTTTACAGATATCCTGGGAAATACCGTGGATTAATATTACAGACCCATTTCAAAGCAATCCAAGACATATTCTCAATGTCCATTATTTTCTGGCTCATACTTTCTAAGAGCTTCTGGGTTCCACGGGCCCTCCCGTTACATGCCTTTTCTTTAATTTGTTTTGGGCTGAAGACAAGCGGACTTTGTTTTATAGTTTTACTGTGTACTGAATGAAGCTTTATTTTGGTTTGTTTACAAATAAAAGCCCTTTTTTCAAGATCAAACGGTTTATGCACTTGGTCCCGTGGAGCTATAACAACCCCCAAAGTTTACAACTGGTGTCTTGGATGCTGGTAAAGTGCATTTGCAGCTGCAAAAACCGTTTAAAACAAACTGACACTTAGCCCAGGTTCACACTGGGGCTGCGGGAGTGAAGCCGTGCGAGTTCAGCTGAACTCGCACTATTTCACTCCTGCTGGCAGTCCCGATTTCAGCCGCAATTTCAAAGACATCTGACACAGATGTCAATGTAAATCGCGGCCGAAATCGCAAAAAGTAGTACAGAAACTACTTTTTGAAATCGGTGCAGCGCCGCAGATGCGGCGTCGCACCGATTAGGACCGTGCCATTGCCCGCAATTTGCGGCAAATTTCGCCGATTTGACATGTCAAATCGCATGTCAAATCGCACCAGTGTGAGCCAGGGCTTAAAGAGACAGTATGCTTATGGCATGTCTTGGGTGAAGTCAGCTCAGACATTTCAAACAGCAGACAAAGGCATGGAGGCGGTCATCAAGGTTTTGGCACAAGCCACTGTGACCCAGCAACAAGCCACTGCGATCCAACAACAAGCTTTAGCAGAGGCAAACCGTCGCCATGAGGAAAGCACATGGCTGCTAACCGCCCAGTTTACGGCCCAGCAGGAGTCCACTCAAGCACAGGTGACTGCCTTGCAGGAGGCAGTATAGCGACTAGCTCAGGGATGAGAGCAAGCGGTCTTTGCCGCTGGCAACCAAGTGTCCGTGAGAGCCACCCATTTCTTACATAAGCTAACACCCAGTGATGACGTAGAGGCCTTTCTCACTACCTTTGAAAGGATAGCAGAGAGAGAGGGGTGGCCCCGTGACCAATGGGCTGGCATATCTCCCCTTTCCTCACCGGTGACCCGCAAAAGGCTTATTTTGACCTCCCATCTAAACACATCAGCGACTATGAGCGGCTGAAGGCAGAGATCCTGGCCCTCCTGGGAGTGATGACAGCCGTCCGGGCTCAGAGGGTGCATCGCTGGCGGTACAAACCTGACCGACCACCTATGTCCCAAATGCACGAACTAGTGCAGCTGGTGAAAAAATGGCTGCTGCCTGAAAAATTGTCGGGCCCACAAATGGTGGAACGGGTGGTGATGGACTGGTACCTGCGGTCACTGCCAGATGACCTACAGCACTGGGTAAGCCATGGAGACCCTGCAACTGCTGACCAGCTAGTTGAGTTGGTCGAAAGATATACCATGGTGGAGGACCTGCTTGGGCCTGCCAAACGTCGGGAACCCACACCAAGGACAACCAGAGCAGCCACAGCACCTAGGAGAGAAGCCCTGCCTTACATTGAAACCCGCAAACCTGCATCATCTTCTGCAGAACCGCAAAGGTTGGTTCCTGTCCCTAGGATGGGGGACCTACAGTGTTGGCGATGTCGGTCCTGGGGGCATACCCTGGCACAGTGCCCGCTGCAGGAGGAGCCCATGGACTGTGGGACTGGTCGCAGAAGCTCCTTCTATGTGCAAAGAGCGTGTCCCACTCATCTTGATCTGGCTGCAGGACGGTTCGAGTGTGAAGTGTGGGTAAACCACCTTCCTGCCAGGGCTCTACTGGACTCCGGTAGCATGGTAACACTTGTACATGCCAGGGTGGTCGGGAGACTCTGCCCAGTAAATAAGACTCTACGGGTAGTGTGTATCCATGGGGACACCAGGGAGTACCCCCTGGTCCAGGTGATGGTTTTCTATGGCCATACCTCAGTTACACAAGAGGTTGGGGTGGTAAAAAGTCTAATACATGACATCATAGTGGGGCGGAACTGTCCACTATTTCTCGAACTGTGGAACCAGGTACAGATGGGGCTGCCAGGAGAACTGGGGACGCTGGGCCTGGAAGGGACAGAGTCTGAGGGGTCCGGGCCTGAAACCCCCACAACACACCCCTCTAATGTGGAGATACCCGTCACTGACAATGAAATTACAGAGAATGCTAATTTGGATGATAATTTTCCTGTTCCAGGTCTCAAAACTGAGTTGATCTCTGAGGGGGGGGGGGGATGTTTTCCCATTACAAGTTATGCTGGGGGAGGATGATGAGGAGCTCTCTCCGGTTGAGGAGGATGAGGGGGAAACATCCTCGAGGCCAGTGCATACAGACCTGAATGTATCCAGGGGTGCATTTGGCACCGCCCAATTACAGGATCCTACCTTGATCAATGCTCAAGAGCAGGTTTCTGTTATTGATGGGGTCTTACAAATGCCAGGGGAAGATCAGAGGTTTCCTCATTTTGCGTTGAAGGGGGACTTAGTATATCGAGTAGCTGAGAGCCGAGGGGAAACTGTAGAGCAGTTGCTGGTTCCCCAACTCTATAGGCGGATGCTCCTTGATCTAGCCCACAACGACGCACTGGGAGGACACCTGGGGGTGGAGAAAACAGAGGCCAGGATAACCGACTGGTTTTACTGGCCAGGGGTGAAGGCCGAGGTTAAAAGATATTGTGCATCTTGTCCCATTTGCCAGTTAACTGCCCCAGTGCCCCACTATAGAAACTAGAGGTCGACCGATATGGGTTTTTCGCTGGCCGATGCCGATGCCGATATTTAGAAATTTGGGCGGCCGATGGCCGATTTTTGTGGCCGATTTTTGTGTGGCTGATTAAAAAAAAAAAACCTCACCCACTCCACTCCTTCCTGCTTACTCCTGTCACTCTAGCACACACTTGATGTCCTCAGTACAGATGGCACTGGCAGGTGGCACTGGTTTGGAACTGGCAGGTGGCACTGGTGTGGAACTGGCAGGTGGCACTGATTGGCACTAGCAGATGGCGCTGGTTTGGAACTGACAGTTGGCACTGGCAGGTGGCACTGGTTTGGAACTGGCAGGTGGCACTGGCAGGTGGCACTGGTGTGGAACTGGCAGGAGGCACTGATTAGCACTGGCAGGTGGCACTGATTGGCACTAGCAGATGGCACTGGTTTGGAACTGACAGATGACACTATTGGCACTAGCAGGTGGCACTGGTTTGGAACTGACAGATGGCACTGGTTTGGAACTGACAGATGGCACTGGCAGGTGGCACTGGTTTGGAACTGACAGATGGCACTATTGGCACTGACTGGCACTAGCAGGTGGCACTGGTTTGGAACTGACAGATGGCACTAGTTTGGGACAGATGGCACTGATTGGCAGTGGCGCTGGCTGGCGGTGGCGCTGGCTGGCGGTGGCGGGTGGCGCTGGCTGGCGGTGGCACTGGCTGGCGCTGGCGGTGGCTGGCGGTGGCGGGTGGCGCTGGCTGGCGGTGGCGGGCGGCGCTGGCTGGCGGTGGGTGGTGCTGGCTGGCGGTGGCGGCGGGTGGTGCTGGCTGGCGGTGGCTGGCGGTGGCGCTGGCTGGCGCTGGCTGGCAGTGGCGGGTGGCACTGGCTGGAGGTGGCGGGTGGCACTGGCTGGAGGTGGCGGGTGGTGCTGACGGTGGCTGGCGGTGGCGGGTGGCACTGGCTGGCGGTGGCACTGGCTGGCGGCACTGACAGATTGCACTGATTTTGCAGACCCAGCAGCTAAATTACATCAGCCAATGATTGGGCTGCTTTAGAAAGGGGGCGGGGCCACATACACATAGCGACCCGCCCAGATACCATCCCATTAGCTGGTGTAATATAGCTGCTGGGTCCCGCCCACCCCGGCCGGGTCCCGCCCACCCCGACATCGAGCTGACAGCTCCTCTCTCTCTCTCCTTTCTGCTCACACACTCAGCGGCTCTGGCTGCATCAAGCGCCGCGCTGAGTGTGTGAGCAGAGAGGAGAGAGAGACAGAGAGGAGCTGTCAGCTCGATGTCGGGGTGGGCGGGACCCGGGCCGGGGTGGGTGGGACCCAGCAGCTATATTACACCAGCTAATGGGATGGTATCTGGGCGGGTCGCTACGTGTATGTGGCCCCGCCCCCTTTCTAAAGCAGCCCAATCATTGGCTGGTGTAATTTAGCTGCCGGGTCCCGCCCACCCGGGTCCCGCCCACCCCAATTATTGGCTGGTGTAATTTAGCTGCCGGGTCCCGCCCACCCCGGCCGGGTCCCACCCACCCCCGACATCAAGCTGACAGCTCCTCTCTGTCTCTCTCTCCTCTCTGCTCACACACTCAGCGCGGCGCTTGATGCAGCCAGAGCCGCTGAGTGTGGAGAAGGAAGAATGAGCGGAGGTCAGTCTGAAATATCGGCCTAATCTTGATAATAAATCGGCCGATGCCGATTTATCAAAAATGGCCAAATATCGGCCGATATATCGGCCAGCCGATATATCGGTCGACCTCTAATAGAAACCCTCTAGTACCCTTGCCAATTATTGAGGTCCCATTCGAGCGGATCGCTATGGATCTGGTGGGACCCCTGGTAAAGTTGGCAAGGGGGCACCAATACATATTAGTCATCCTAGATTACGCAACTAGGTATCCAGAAGCAATCCCTTTGAGGAAAGATCCTCTAAGTCCATTGCTCGGGAGTTATTTCAAATGTTCTCATGAACTGGGTTCCCCAAAGAGATGCTGACGGACCAGGGCACCCCTTTTATGTCAAAGGTGATGGCGGACTTGTGCAAACTGTTTCAGATTAAGCAGTTGCGGACGTCTGTTTATCATAGGGTGGCAATATCTGAAGAGGTTAAAAGAATGCTTGAACTTGGAATCATTGAGTCACAGAGCGAGTGGTCGAGTCCAATCGTGTTGGTACCCAAACCCAACGGCACGCTCCGCTTCTGTAACGACTTCAGAAAACGTAATGAAGTCTCCAAGTTTGATGCATATCCCATGCCACGGGTAGATGAGCTAATTGGAAGGTTAGGTCCTGCCAGGTATATCACCACGCTGGACCTCACAAAAGGGTACTGGCATATTCCCCTGACCAAGGAAGCCAGGGAGAAAACAGCCTTCTCTACCCCGGAAGGCCACTTCCAATACAAAAGGATGCCATTTGATCTACACTCTGCCCCTGCCACATTCCAAAGGGCCATGGACAAAACTTTGCGTCCACATCAACGGTACGCTTCCATCTACTTAGATGACATAGTCATCTTCAGCACTGATTGGGAGTCCCATCTTCCCCGGGTTCAGGCAGTTGTAGACTCCTTGAGAAGAGCAGGGTTCACCATCAATCCGGAAAAGTGTGCCGTTGGGGTAGAGGAAGCCAAGTACCTAGGGTATATTGTGAGTAGGGGGCAGTGTTGCCAACCTCCCGAAGTAAAATTTACTGGCAGAATGACAAAATTTACGCACGACACCACCTTTTTTTTTTTTTTTTTTTTTTTTTTTTTTACTGACACTGTAAACAAGTACCTACAATTACTGTTTTTAGTGCTAAACAGTGCAAATATCAATATTTGAACTATAAACACATAGCTAATGCTATTATCAATGTGTTTAAGTTAAACAAAAGTAAAAAAACATATTTCTCAATTTACATGAAGGTCAGGATACTATAACCCAGCCAGCACAGAGTTCCCCCTTACATCAGAGTCTACAGGATGCCCCCTTACAGTGCAAGGGAATGCTTATGTAAAGGGGAACACTGCAGATCATAATGCAAGGGGGAACTCTGATGTGGGGGGAGGAGCTTTGGTGAATAGAGACCACCTTCCACAGAGTGAATACACTAAGGTAAGGGGGGGTTACTAATATAGGGGGGGACCTTTTAAATCAGTGCCCCCTTACATTATTGTATTCACTCCCCTCCTTAGATCAGTGACCCCCCCTCAGACTGGCCTGGCGACGCTGTCACTGACCTCCTCTCAGGTGCACAGTGCGGGGCTCAGTCAGACGGCTCCAGCTTGGCGGCTCTGATCTCCTCTTCACAGTCCATACGTCTGTTTCTTCCCCTAAGCCCCATTGCGGCGCTCCCACTCTTGACATCTTTATAGGATACCCTCAGAGACTGCAGACATGATAAAAGACAGGAGATGGTCAGAGGCTGCGGACATGACACAGGAGGGGGACAGAGGCTGCGGACATGACACAGAAGAGGGACAGAGGCTGCGGACATGACACAGGAGGGGGACAGAGGCTGCGGACATGACACAGGAGGGGGACAGAGGCTGCGGACATGACACAGGAGGGGGACAGAGGCTGCGGACATGACACAGGAGGGGGACAGAGGCTGCGGACATGACACAGGAGGGGGACAGAGGCTGCGGACATGACACAGGAGGGGGACAGAGGCTGCGGACATGACACAGGAGGGGGACAGAGGCTGCGGACATGACACAGGAGGGGGACAGAGGCTGCGGACATGACACAGGAGGGGGACAGAGGCTGCGGACATGACACAGGAGGGGGACAGAGGCTGCGGACATGACACAGGAGGGGGACAGAGGCTGCGGACATGACACAGGAGGGGGACAGAGGCTGCGGACATGACACAGGAGGGGGACAGAGGCTGCGGACATGACACAGGAGGGGGACAGAGGCTGCGGACATGACACAGGAGGGGGACAGAGGCTGCGGACATGACACAGGAGGGGGACAGAGGCTGCGGACATGACACAGGAGGGGGACAGAGGCTGCGGACATGACACAGGAGGGGGACAGAGGCTGCGGACATGACACAGGAGGGGGACAGAGGCTGCGGACATGACACCGGAGGGGGACAGAGGCTGCGGACATGACACAGGAGGGGGACAGAGGCTGCGGACATGACACAGGAGGGGGACAGAGGCTGCGGACATGACACAGGAGGGGGACAGAGGCTGCGGACATGACACAGGAGGGGGGACAGAGGCTGCAAATATGATAGGGTCCTCCTCACCCCCTCACAGTGGCCTCCTCCTCTGTCCACCATCATATAACTTCTCCACATCATCAGTATGCGGTGTCCTTCTGTGCCCCTTTCACCTCTCCACAGGTCAGGGCAGCCGCAGCTCTGACATGTAGAGAGGTGAAAATGGCACAGGAGGAGGACACAGCATACTGATGATGTGGAGGAGAAGTTATATGATGGTGGACAGAGAGAGCACATCAGTCTCTGTCCCTCCCCTGCATGTCATGGCCGCTTCACCCCACTCCTAGCGCAGTCCTCCTCTTACTTTATATCCCCTCCTCCTCCTACTCCTCACCCCCTGCTCGGCCGAGTCCTCTCCTCCAGCTCCTACTATGGTGACTGCGAGTGCACTGTGCCGCGACCATCACCGCAGACCGCACTCCCGTCCTGATAGTGTATTCAAAAATGGCGCCGGGCGGCGCCATTACGTTACTGCGCATGCGCCGCTCGGCCGAGCGCATACGAGCTTTACTGAGCCCGGCCGGCTTCGGAACGGCGCATGCGCAGTTGCATGGTCGGCTCGCGGCCATCTTTTTTACAGGCAGCCGATGCCCATAACGGACTTTACGTACAGCCCAAAAAGGGGGTTAAATTTACGGGCTCTACGTAAATTAACGTACGGTTGGCAACACTGGTAGGGGGTTGGTGAAGCCCCAAATGAGTAAGGTGGAAGCCATACAGGACTGGCCCCGTCCCCTAACCAAGAAGCAGGTCAGAGCGTTTTTGGGCATAGTTGGCTATTATAGGAGGTTTGTTCCCAACTTCGCCACCATTGCTGCACCGCTGACTGACTTGACCAAGAGCAGAAAGTCAGTGATGATAAAGTGGAATGCCGAGGCCGAGAAAGCTTTTCAAAAGCTTAAGACGGCACTGTGCCAGGATCCGGTGCTTGTAGCTCCGGATTTCGCAAAGGATTTTGTAGTGCAGACAGACGCTTCAAGTGAGGGGTTGGGAGCAGTCCTGTCACAGGAAATCAATGGGGAAGAGCACCCCGTAGTTTTTCTTAGTAGGAAGCTGACGGCAGCTGAGAAAAACTACGCTGTGGTAGAGCGGGAGTGTCTTGCCATCAAGTGGGCTTTGGACTCCCTACGCTATTTCCTCCTAGGTAGAAGGTTTCGCTTGATGTCAGACCACGCTCCCCTTACCTGGATGAGGCAAAACAAGCACACCAATGCCAGGGTAACAAGGTGGTTCCTTTCTCTCCAGGAGTTCAATTTCGTGGTAGAGCACAGACCCGGGAGACAACATCAGAATGCCGATGCCCTCTCCCGAGTCCATTGTATGATGTCGAGTGGTGCCTCCAACACCTCCGTGTTGAGGCAGAGGGGGGAATATGTACAGGACGCCAAGGTTGGGTCCTGGACGGGTGCTATATAGCACCAATATTTGGGTTGTGGTCCCTTTTAAGGAGTGGTGATGGTGTTCAGGAGGTCACCCAGAATGGGTGAGGAATTCCCGGCAAAAGAAGTAGTCCAGAGAGGACTGGCTCGCAGTTCCCTTTGTCTTGATAAAGAATTATTTGGGGCCTGGAATTTCGGAGGCTCTAAAGTGATATTCGGGTGGGATAGAGCCTCCACTCCTGACCACTGGGAGTCAGCACACAGGGGGTTAAAGGCTTCCAGGAAACAGCTCATAAGACAGGAAGTGGTGCTAGAGGTGGAGAGGAGAAGTATGGAATTGCACCTGTTGTGATGAGCTGTGTGTCTGCTGGAAGCTGCCAAAGACTTAACAAGGACTCTTGAAGTTTTGGGGCGAAGACCCATTCTACAAAAACTGTATGTGCCTTTTCTTTAATTTGTTTTGGGCTGAAGACAAGCAGACTTTGTTTTATAGTTTTCCTGTGTGCTGAATGAAGCTTTATTTTGGTTTGTTTACAAATACAAGCCCTTTTTTCAAGATCAAACGGTTTATGCACTTGGTCCCGTGGAGCTATAACAACCCCCAAAGTTTACAGGTGTTGGACCTGATGTGTTGGGTAGGGGAGGAATTTGAATGCTGGATATCTCCTTGCGAATTGTGTTGATTTTGCGTTTGAAATGATTGGCAATCTGTTGAGCGGTAAGCAAGTTGGTGGGTGGGGGCAGTGGGGGATGAAGTAAGGAATTAAGGGTAGAAAAGAGTTGACAAGGTTTGGCTGAGAGGGTTTTGATGAGAGTGTTGTAGTAGGTTTGTTTAGCAGTGTGGAGGCAGGAGTTGTATTTGAGAAGGGCAGATTTGTAGAGGGTTAAGTCTTGCAGGGATTTAGATTTACGCCATGCTCGCTCAAGAGCACGGCTGCGTCTCTTGAGACTTCTGGTGTCGTCTGTTTGCCAGGGTTGTGGCAGATGGGGCCTGGTTCTGCGTGTAGAAAGAGGAGCAAGAACGTCTAGGGAGGATGACAATGTGTTTTTGTAGATGGAAGTGGTTAGGTCTGAGCAGGACAGGGGTGCAATTTTGTCGTAAAGGCCATGAGTAGCAGAGTGTAGAAGGGAAAGGTTGAGGTTGTAGGTAGTAGGTTTGTTTAGCAGTGTGGAGGCAGGAGTTGTATTTGAGAAGGGCAGATTTGTAGAGGGTAAAGTCTTGCAGGGATTTAGATTTATGACATGCTCGCTCAAGAGCACGGCTGCGTCTCTTGAGACTTCTGGTGTCGTCGGTTTGCCAGGGTTGTGGCAGATGGGGCCTGGTTCTGCGTGTAGAAAGAGGAGCAAGAACGTCTAGGGAGGATGACAATGTGTTTTTGTAGAAGGAAGTGGTTAGGTCTGAGCAGGACAGGGGTGCGATTTTGTCGTAAAGGCCATCAGTAGCAGAGTGAAGAAGGGAAGGGTTGAGGTTGTGAAGGTTTCTGCGGGTAATGGTTTGTGGGTTGGCAGCATGGGAGGTAGTTTACAATGAGAGTGTGAAATGGATAAGGTTGTGATCAGAGAGAGGAAAGGGTGTGTTAGAGAGGTTGCAGGGAGTGCAGCAATGAGAGAATACGAGGTCGTGAGTGTTGCCATTGGAGTGAGTGGTGGTTTGTGTCCATTGTGTTAGGTTAAAAGAGGAGGTTAGGTTGAGTAGTTGAGAAGTGGTTGCAGTATTAACATTGATTGGAATGTTAAAGTCACTTAGGATGATGGCAGGCACTTCAGAGGAGAGAAAATAGGGTAGCCATGCAGAGAAGTCATCCAGACAGAATTCTCCCTTCACTCTTTAAGAAATAGAAAAAAAAATACAATGGGACAAACATGAGAGCAGCTCAAACTTTGCATGGACCAGCCATACAAAGTTCAAACAAACGGGCATGGGAATTTTAACCATAGTTTCTCCTCTGAGAATCACAAAAGCGTGTACTACACCTCCATCAACGCACTCATCATTACAGATTTCTGAAGCTGCAGCTGAACTACATCCACTCCAGAGGGATACCCAAAATAGTATCCTTGGACCACCTATGTTAATCTTTTTGGGGTTCAAAGGCCTTTGCCCCAAAACTAGGCTTCGTGCACTGTGTAACCGTCTGACTGTGGGAAGCCTCCATTCCTTCCCTTGCACAGACCTCGTGTCCATGGCGATTCGAATTGGCTTATCGTCTTGCCCCCGCATCTAGGGGAAACTATTGCACCCATTTCGGGGAGCACCGCCTGGTGTCTTCTTCTACGGTGGATTGACGGACTACAACGACTATATCTGGTCCAGTCCCCCAACTAGAAACCCTAACAGAGGCGTTATCACCCCCCGAATTATGCCTCTACCCCTCACAGTGTATGCATACACAAGCGTTTTCCGCTATACACCCATACACTGCGTCGCCAGACTAAAAACCACACAGAACACTTACGCCCGTTTACCACCTACAGAACAATGTGGCTTCTCTCTGTATCTAGATGTTACAACAATAATGGTGATGCCCCCCGTACTACTCTCTACCCAAAACTGTATTTCAGTATAAAACTTCACAAAACTGGTACAAAATATAAAACACTCTTTTTCGCTAAAATGTTTTCCATTTTCCTTCCAAGCACAAATCTCATTGCTCACCTTTCAGAAGACCCCAAGCTCCTCCCACCAAGTTCCTGCTGATACATAAATGCTGAAAAGAACTTCCTGTTGCATGCTCAGCTCTTAAAACGGCAAACTGGTTTATTTACACATCAACGTACAGGAAGGGGGAGGGGGGAGCCTAGCCCCATCACCTTGTCTATTAAGACACCAAAAAAATCCATGGCTAAACATCATATATATTTCAACACTTTCCCCTAGGAAGTCAAACCACAAGTTTTGAGACCGAAATACAAACTCCTGTAAAAAAATGGCTCAATGAGGTCAACCAACCCCCCCCCCCCCCTCCTCCTTTGCAGGCTATACAATACAAGATGCAGCTGAAGCAATAAAACTCAAAACGATGGGGGAGGGGCCTGAATTGCCCCCTGAGAAACTCCCAAATATAAAAAAAAATAAAAACACACCACTGTGTACAAAAACTCAGTTAAAGTTAGTCTTACAATCGATCAAAATTCTGTGTAAATTAGGGATTTCGCTTAAAACCAAAATTCAATACAAAAACCACCGCTCATATACTGCAAATTCAGCTAAACCTGTAATAGCTTACATTCACTTAAATGAAAACAGAGAAATCCCCATCCCAACACCATCTGCCTGGAGTTTGCATGTTCTCCCTGTGCCTGCGTCGGTTTCCTCCGGGTACTTCGGTTTCCTCCCATACTCCAAAGACATGCTGGTAGGTCAACCAGATCCCGTCCATAAATGGGCCCCAGCATGTGCAACAGCCGCAAGCGCGTCGGGACCCCTCGGGGTAAGGCCGCGCTATAACAAGATACCACTCTACTCAACTCAAGAGGCGATGCTTAGAAAAACCATTCAAACTAGCGAATTCAACAGCAAACAAAAGAG
The DNA here is from genome assembly GCA_029206835.1 of Rana muscosa. Lineage (NCBI taxonomy): Eukaryota > Metazoa > Chordata > Amphibia > Anura > Ranidae > Rana > Rana muscosa. The sequence continues at coordinate 358,488,436 of CM055122.1, forward strand.
CCTCTCAAGAGGTTTTCCAATTAATATACGCTTATTGCGATTTTTTTTTTTTTTTTTAGCAAAAATATATAGAATGCATATCAGCCTGAACTGATGAAGAAATTAGTTTTTTTACATTTTTGGGGGGATATTTATTATAGCAAAAAGTAAAAAATATTGTTTTTTATTTTTTTTCAAAATTGTTGGTCATTTTTTGTTTATAGCGCAAACAAAAGCTCTATTTGTTGGGAAAAAAAAGGATACAAATTTTGTTGGGGTACAGCGTCGCAAGACCACACAATTGTCAGTTAAAGCGACGCAGTGCCACATCGCAAAAAATGGCCTTGTTATTAAGGGGGCAAATCCTTACGGTCCTTAACCGCTTGTCCACCGCCCACCGTCAAATGACGGCAGGATGAAGACCTTGTTGTTCTGGGCGGACGTCGCGCCTTCCCAAGCCACTAGGGGGCGCGCGCCCGCCGCGTCACTCGGGACCCGATGCTCGTGCCCGGCGGCCGCGATGGGCACCGGGAACCCGCGATTGCCCAGTAACTGAGCAGGACCGTGGATCTGTGTGTGTAAACACACAGATCCACTTCCTGTCAGGGAAAGGAGACCGATGGTGTGTTCCTTGTACATAGGGACAACCATCGGTCACCTCCTCCAGTCAGTCCCCTCCCCCCACAGTAAGAATCACTCCCTAGGGAATACATTAACCCCTTGATCGCCCCCTAGTGTTAACCCCTTCCCTGCCAGTCATATTTATACAGTAATCAATGCATTTTTATAGCAGGGATCGCTGTATAAATGTGAATGGTCCCAAAAATGTGTCAAAAGTGTCCGATGTGTCCGCCGCAATATCGCAGTCATGATAAAAATCGCTGATCGCCGCTATTACTAGTAATAAAAAAAGAATAAAAACGCTATAACTTTTGCGCAAACCAATAAATATATATTTATATCGCTTATTGCAATTTTTTTTACCAAAAATATGTACAAGAATACATATCGGTCTAAACTGAGGAAAAAATTGGTTTAAAAAAAAATAAAAAAGGGTTTTTATTATAGCAAAAAGTAAAAAAATAATATGATTTTTTTTATTCACCGTAAAATCCTTCTCTCTGTCGTCCATGGACGGACACAGCCTTCTTAAGTCTTGACATATGGGTTATGTTCCTGTTCATAGGAGAGGACTAGGCAGAACATGTTAGATATTTAAACACATGTTACATTAATCAGAGCTGAACAGCCCCGCCCAGGGGGCGGTCCCTCCAGACATAACCCTCCGCCCTGCAGCTCAGGTCGAAACAAGCAGTACAAACCTAAAGAGGAGGGGTGGGTGCTGTGTCCGTCCATGGACGACAGAGGATAGGGAAATTTTTATACTTACCTGACGGTAATTTTCCTTTCCTGATGTAAGCATGACAGCATATACGTATGGAAAGGCTCCGCCTCCCTGCCTAATTCAGGACCGGTTATACTATAAAAGTAGGTCTCCTCCCTTCCTGCAGTATTCTCGTAACTTAGTATCACTGCAAAGGCCTTTATTATATTTTTGTGATTTTTTTTTTTTTTGGGAGGGGACCTATATGCTGTCATGCTTACATCAGGAAAGGAAAATTACCATCAGGTAAGTATAACATTTTCCCTTTTCCTGACACAGCATGACAGCATATACGTATGGGATGTACCAAATCACCAGACAACAAGGGTGGGTACTGCTCAAGTGTTTAAATCGAGGATTAGATCTATCCCCACTAGTGACTGAGCTGTATTGTAGTTAAGACTGCTGGGTCCACAAGAATGGACCACCAACGTGTTGAATGTAGACCAGGTCATAGTTTTAAATATTAATTCTGGAGTAACTATTCTAGAGTTCCATCACTGGATGCGCAATCAGTTTGGAAGAGCGGTCTCTGCCCTCATCTGATGGGTTTGTCCTAGTCATCTAAGCTTTGACTAACTGGATCCGCACCACTGCGATTGTCTTTGTTAGACAGTGATTGTCTTTTTCCGATGCCATTAGGCCTGATGAGTCTATTGTTTTTCTCCTAGAAGAAGGACCAATGCTATGTCTCTCTTCAACCTTGCCTATTTTCAATGTTCGTGGTACTTCAAACACTTTAGTTTGGATATGCCAGAAGGATGATGTTCTAACCCATTTTGCAAAGATACCAACCTTTGTATAGTGTTGAGGAAGAGACTAGAGCCATTTTGCCTGATAATTTCAGCAACAAGGTAGTTTATGACTTGACACCTGGATGTCTGAGATCCTTCTAGACCTATTCGCCAAAAGGAATACTTATTCCATGTTACTGGACATATTTAGGATGTCTTATCCCTCTAAATGGAGAGTGAGATAATGTGTCTCACACTATTTGGAAGACCCTATGGGGGAAAGAATAACTTGCCCAGGTCTTTCGGAATTGGTTGCTAAGATATGCAACCGTTACTGGAGAGTGAGGACACGACTGAGTTTCATGTATCCTTTAATGCTGTCTCTAGGCTTACTTGTATACAATTCAATCCTTACAGTAAGGAACAGAGAATTCCATCCTTTAAATTCTGTAGGTTTTTCCTCGTATCTAATGTACTTGAAGTCTGGAGTAGGCGCTCTGACCTCCATAGGATTTCAAACACTAAACGGTGAGACCTCCACTTCTTGGTCTCTAGTAGGGATGAGCTTCGAGTTCGAGTCAAACATTGCCTGTTCGCACGTTCGCCGAACAATTTGGGGTGTTCGCGGCAAATTCGAAAAGCCGCGGAACACCCTGTAAAAGTCTATGGGAGAAATCTAAAGTGATAATTTTAAAGGCTTATATGCAAGTTATTGTCATAAAAAGTGTTTGGGGACCCGGGTCCTGCCCCAGGGGACATGTATCAATGCAAGAAAAAGTTTTAAAAACGGACGTTTTTTCGGGAGCAGTGATTTTAATATTGCTTAAAGTGAAACAATAAAAGTGAAATATTCCTTTAAATTTCGTACCTGGGGGGGGGGGGGTGTATAGTATGCCTGTAAAGCAGCGCTTGTTTCCCTTGCTTAGAACTGTCCCTGCACAAAGTGTCATTTCTGAAGGAAAAAAAGTCATTTAAAAGCACTCGCGGCTATAATGAATTGTCGGCTACCGGCAATACAGAGAAAAGTCATTGATAAAAAAAAAATTAAAAAAAATGCGTGGGGGTCCCCCCCAATTCAATTACCAGGCCCTTCAGGTCTGGTATGGATATTAGGGGAACCCTGCGTCAAATTAAAAATAAATAAATTACGTGGGGTTTCCCCCAAATATCCATACTAGACCCTTCAGGTCTGGTATGGATTTTAAAGGGAACTCCACCCCAAATTTAAAAAAAAAAAATGGTGTGGAGTTCCCCCAAAAATCCATACCAGACCCTTTATCCGAGCACGCAACATGGTAGGCCACAGGAAAAGAGGGGGGGACGAGAGAGCGCCCCCTCCTGAACTGTACCAGGCCACATGTCCTCAACATGGGGAGGATGTCCCCATGTTGATGGGGACAAGGGCCTCATCCCCACAACCCTTGCCCGGTGATTGTGGGGGTCTGCGGGCGGAGGGCTTATTGGAATCTGGAAGACACCTTTAACAAAGGGGACCCCCAGATCCCGCCCCCCCCCTATGTGAATTGGTAAGGGGTACATTGTACCCCTACCATTTCATGAAGAAAGTGTAAAAAAAAATTAAAAAAACACACAGACACCTTGGAAAAGTCCTTTATTAAAAATAAAAAAATAAAAAACCCATTCCAGCAATGTAATCCAGTGTCCCACGGCGATCCGATGTCCAGCGCTGCAGTCTCCACTCCACACGAAACGTCAGTGGCTGAGCGGACCTACACTGCGGAGGAAGTTCCCCATCAGGTCCGCTCAGCCAATGACGTAGGCGGAGTCTGAGGTACGAGGGGGCGGGGGCGCCCCCGTATCTTAGACCCTGCCTACGTCATTGGCTGAGTGGACCTGATGGGCAACTTCCTCCGCAGTGTAAAAAAATTAATAGACCCGCCCCTTCTCACGTTCCCCATCAGGTCCGCTCAGCCTTACACCTACGTCATTACGCGGACGTTTTTTCACGAGCAGTTATTTTAATAGCGCTTAAAGTGAAACAATAAAAGTGAAATATTCCTTCAAATTTCATACCTGGGGGGGGGGGGGTTGGGGTGTATAGTATGCAAAGCAGCGCTTGTTTCCCATGCTCAGAACTGTCCCTGTACAAAATGTAATTTCTGAAGGAAAAAAAGTCATTTAAAAAAGCACCTGCGGCTATAATGAATTGTCGGCTCCCGGCAATACAGAGAAAAGTCATTGATAAAAAAATAAAAGTGCGTGGGGGTCCCCCCAAATTCAATTACCAGGCCCTTCAGGTCTGGTATGGATATTTGGGGGGAACCCCACATCATTTATTTTTTAAATTTGACCCAGGGTTCCCCTTAATATCCATACCAGACCTGAAGGGCCTGGTAATTGAATTTGGGGGGACCCCCACGCATTTTTTTTTTTTTTTTTATCAATGACTTTTCTCTGTATTGCCGGGAGCCGACAATTCATTATAGCCGCGAGTGCTTTTAAATTACTTTTTTTCCTTCAGAAATTACATTTTGTGCAGGGACAGTTCTAAGCAAGGGAAACAAGCGCTGCTTTACAGCATACTATACTTTTATTGTTTCACTTTAAGCATTATTAAAATCACTGCTCCCAAAAAAACTTCCGTTTTTAAAACTTTGTTTTGCATTGATACATGTCCCCTAGGGCAGGACCCGGGTCCCCAAACCCATTTTAGGACAATAACTTGCATATTAGCCTTTATAATTAGCACTTTTGATTTCGAACGTTCGAGTCCATTGTATTTAATAGGGTTCTAAAGTTCACGCAAACTTTGGGTCTGTTCGCAGGTTCTGGCGCAAACCGAACAGGGGGGTGTTCGGCTCATGCCTAGTCTCCAGCATCTAGATATAACTTGTATGAATTTGGAAGATAACGTTGGCCACACTGTATGAGGTGTTGGATCTCAGGAAGGAGAATAGGAGGTTCTCGGATCTGAGACTGTACCCGCGGATATTATGGCCTCCAAGCCACAGGGCAATTATTGTTGTCACCACTGAACGGCTGTGAATCCGGATAAGGATCCTGGAGACTATTAGGTTTGTTGAATATACATATTGGCTAATCTGCCAACCCAGTTGGCTGTCAGTTTCTCTGCTTCCACCTCTGGGAAGCCACCCATGTTACTGTAAGACCAATATCTTGATAGCCTTATTTGTTGCCGATCCCTTGACCAGCTTTTTGTTTTGGAGACTGTCCCTTGTCATTCAAAGGCTTTTGTATCTTACGCCATCTGGCCGTAAGTTCTAGAAAACCCTAACCTAACGTGCTGGGAGATACCTCTGACAGAAGTTGACTAGTTTTGCATTCCTTCTTGACAGCGAAGATAGGCCTTCCCCATTTTGCTGAGTCTTTTCAGCATAGTTGAGGCTCTTTTTGTTGCGTTTCGGAAAGACTCTAGTCTGCGACCGCTATAACTCTGACTTTTGGACACCTTGTCCTCCATTGGCATGAATACCTGACGAGTAACCACTTGTGATGATTGGTATGCCTAATAGCTGATACGCTGAAAGATTAGTTGGCTTAGCTACCACCCCAAGAGGGGGCTTTTCTCCTGTGGAGTTACTGTTTCTAGTGCAGGAAGTAAGTCTTTCATTAATACAAAACCAGTTAATACAGTTGTCAACCTTCCCTTGAGCACCTCGGACCTCGTGGATTACTACAGGCTACTTTATCGCTCTTGCGACCGTGGGATGCAACCAATGGGAAAGAGCTAATTGTTCAAGTGAGATACTTATACTGTTGCTCTCTCTGAGTGTAACTTTTTTTTTTTTTTTAAATAACAGTTTTATTGTGGGTTTCTACAAAGATAATACATGGGCTTGTAAGACATTGAAATGCAGAAAATATTACGTTTCCAGGTTGTCAAACAAATGCACTAAGGTTTTATCAATTCACCCATAAACAATAGCAGGCATCGAACCAAAGAAGGAAGTGATGCAATAAAGTGTCATAGAAACACATCCAGCAAACTACGTGGGACAAAGAGAGTCCCAAAGATACTTAGTGGAGAAAAAGAGAGAGGGAAAGAGAAAAGAAAAAGGAGAGATCATCATGGTAGCTCAGTCACCTGGTCCTGGCGCTTCCTCCCGAAGGTGCCACAGCCCCCAGACTTTGTCGTGCATGTCCAGCCTATCCTGCATCCTGGCTGTCATTTTCTCCATCAGCTCCACATCCTTGATTCTAGCTTTATTCGGGAGTGGGGGGGGGGGATTGTTGTTTCCAGTTTAAGGCTATGAGACAACGCGCGGCTGTTAGGATATGGCGTGTCAATTTTTTGTAGGGTGGGACGAGCCGCAGCGGCAAAAGGCCCAGCAGGAAAAATTTGGGAGTCATAGGGATAGGCATTTCCAACAACCGTGAAAGCAGCTGCTGTACTTCAGTCCAGTAGGGAGTGATTGGAGTGCAATTCCAATAAATGTGAAGGAGGGTCCCCCTATCTCTTAGGCAACGCCAACAGTGGTCTGAGCTGGTGGGGTATATGGTGTGGAGCACGTCAGGGGCCATGTACCAGAAAAGGAGGATTTTGTAAGTATTTTCCTTGTACAGAGTGCAAAGGGAGCTCTTTGCCGCCTGAGACCATATTATCCGCCACTGTTCTAAAGGGATTTCCTCATTGAGGGCCTTCTCCCATCTAGTCATGTAGGAATGTTTACCCCTCGAGTCAATGGAATAGGCGTTAAGTACCTTATAAATAGAGGAGATTAGGCCCTTCTGGGCAGTGCCCGCCAGGACCAAGGACTCAAAGGGGGTTGGGGGGGAGAAGTGTAAGTCGGGGGCTATGGTCAGGGCATAGTGGCGAATTTGCAGGTAGCTATAGAATGCCTGGCGTGGCAAGTCATGCTTGGTCTGAAGTCTGGTGAAGGGTAATAATTTGTGCGTCACGAGATCCACAAGGTTCCCAAAATTGAATAGATTTCGGGACGTCCAGGGGAACGACATTTGGTGGGAGAGGCTATCTGGCACTTTGGGATTACAGACGAACAAAGTCAAGAGTGAGCGTTCAAAGTACAACCCATATGGACACGCCACCTTGCGCCAGAGTCATCTAAGCTGGGACATGGACCCCAACAGTCGTTCAGGGGGGACCTTCTGCGTTCGCACTCCAAAGCAGGCTGTTTGGGTGGGTCGGGGCTAGCCATATTTTCTCGATCTCCGTCCACTTGTTATAGGACCGTTGAGTGAACCATGAGGCTATAGCGTGAAGCTGGGTCGCTTGGTAGTATCTGGCTAGGTCAGAGACCGCCAAGCCCTTATCTGAACGAGCCGCCAATAGTACCGATTGAGGGATCCTATGTCTCTTGTAGTTCCAGATAAATTTAATAAGGTCAGATTGGACTCAACTGCTAACTAAGAGTTGGACTTTAAAGGCATACAAGGTAGGTAAAGGTAAAAAACTAGAGGTTTATTAATATACAGAAAAAAATTTGAAATATAAAACAATCATAAATTATCAATTTCATTGATCAATTATTATGGCTAGACCATGTGGTTTATCAGTAGGTTTCTCATACTACAATACATTCTCCTTATGGTGACTCAGCTGAGTATAGTAAACAATAGAGAGAGACTGTAACTGTACAATTATAAACCAGATAACCATCAAATGGATCCAGAGGAGATGGAGAACTTGCTCGACATGTTGCGCGTTATTGTAAACGCTTCCTCAGGAGCATAATATATATATTTCTATAAGGTATACAGAAAAAACATAATAAATGATTACATAAAGCCTAAAATATAAAACACATTTCTTAGCATACAAACATTTTATTGCATAGATTGTTGGCATTTCAATGTTACACAGTTCAATTGGTTCCGCAGGTCAAACATCAATCCCTCCCCTCCAAAAATATCTATAGGAACCACACCCATATGGTGTGGATAGCTTAAATCCCAATATTTGTAACTATGCAATATGAGGTAGATACACCTATGTCACACTTAAATAGTGAGGCAGGTATCTACATATATGGACTATATCGTTATATCACAAATTGAAAGTATATTTATCATATGTACTAACTAGATTAGCATATATTGAGCCAATGTTTGGCCGGTCACGCGTCTACCTCTACGGTGGCAATGAATAACCACTATATGCCCCATCAAGGAGATAGTATCTGTAGGTAGTAATAATATAAATTTACTTTTATATATACCGTATATACTCGAGTATAAGCCGACCCGAATATAAGCCGAGGCACCTAATTTTACCACAAAAAAATGGGAAAATGTATTGACTCGAGTATAAGCCTAGGGTGTCCATCTGCATGCCTCACTGTGCCTCACTTTGCCTCACTGTGCCCATGCCTCACTGTGTCCATGACTAGACGGACGTTTAACATGGGATTCTATGGAAGGGGTGCCCGGCTTTGAAAAATCGGTGCTCCCCGGTCGTAGGTCCCCGAGACCAAAGACCTTGTACACTTATAAAGGAGAAATGGGGCTACATGTGTGCCAAGTTTCGGGTCCAGGGGACCTACTACCGGCCGGTACCGCGTCCCCAAAATTACCAGAGAAATGATCATTTAACATGGGAGTCTATAGAAGGGGTGCCGGGCTTTGAAAAATCGTTGCTCCCTGGCCGTAGGTCACCTGGACAACAAACTTTGCACACTTGTAGAGGAAGAGTGAAGCTACATGTGTGCCAAGTTTGGGGTCCAGAGGACCTACGGCCGGCCGGTACCAGGTCCTCAAAATCCAGAAAATCAGGCGCAAAAAGGTGACTCGAGTATAAGCCGAGGGGGGCATTTTCAGCACAAAAAAATGTGCTGAAAAACTCGGCTTATACTCGAGTATATACGATATATATATATATATATATATATATATATATATATATATATGTAATTGCATATATACTAACTTCTCTTGAATTAGCTATCTAGGCCCACCTTGTATGGACCAGAATGGATAGTCTGGTGACAAGATTAAAGAGAAAAAAAGAAAGAGGGGAGTGAAAATCACAAGAAATAACAGTTGGGGGTTGTTAGAGGAGAGTGGAGAGGCTGGCCATTTAGGACAGTATTATTTGACTTGAGCCATTTAGGCTACCCAGTCAATTATGTGACTCAATAAATATATAAATCACACCAGACCAATATCATGATATGGGTGATGATATGTAAATTACTAATAGTATATATCCCATACATTTTATAAAGAATCAGGAAAAAGGGGCAAAGAAGGAGCTCACCGCGTTGATATATTACAGGTAATTTGATAGAACGATCGATGCTGGTAAGCAGGGAGTCAGTAAAATACACTCGGGCCAATCCGGAATAGGTCGGTTACTTGTATATTGTAGTAGTGAATATCAAATCCAAGGTTTGACAGACTGGTTTAAAGTCTCCAATGTATGGTTATTATAGCACCCATTCAAAATGATAGGGGTGAAGTTGGACCTATATAGAAAAGTATACAGACAAGGAGTTAGTCCATATTATTGCTGGGGGTATTTAGTTATAAGTCCCAATAGTTGGTTCCTAACTTTACCTTAATTCCGGATGATGGTCAGAGATGGCAGGTGTTTTAATGCTCGGTAACGGACCGTCTATGTGTTGTGTGCGGCGTCTTCCCGATTATAAAGGCACCTCCGCCGGAAGTGCGCCGCGGTCACCCGGAAGTAATGGCGCACCTCCGTGCGTGGTGTCAGCGTTTAGATATACATATGCCGTGAATGCGGCGGGCGGAAGCTTATGTGAGGGAGGTGGTTCCACTCCATAGTGTGTCTCCGCAGCCCCAATCAGAGTGGAGAGGCTGGCCATTTAGGACAGTATTATTTGACTTGAGCCATTTATGCAATAAAATGTTTGTATGCTAAGAAATGTGTTTTATATTTTAGGCTTTATGTAATCATTTATTATGTTTTTTCTGTATACCTTATAGAAATATATATATTATGCTCCTGAGGAAGCGTTTACAATAACGCGCAACATGTCGAGCAAGTTCTCCATCTCCTCTGGATCCATTTGATGGTTATCTGGTTTATAATTGTACAGTTACAGTCTCTCTCTATTGTTTACTATACTCAGCTGAGTCACCATAAGGAGAATGTATTGTAGTATGAGAAACCTACTGATAAACCACATGGTCCAGCCATAATAATTGACCAATGAAATTGATAATTTATGATTGTTTTATATTTCCAAAAAATTTCTGTATATTAATAAACCTCTAGTTTTTTACCTTTACCTACCTTGTATGCCTTTAAAGTCCAACTCTTAGTTAGCAGTTGAGTAAATTCATGTATATCGGGACGGTGGCATATTTATACTAGTGTATCCAGAGTGTCACCCTCTGGAAAGATACACGTTAAACAACTCTAGAAATTTCTAATAAGGTCAGATTGGAGGCTTCTTAAGTGTTTATAGGGGACTTGGATAGGCAGTGTTTGGAAGAGGTAAAGGAGCTTCGGGAGAATCGCCATCTTAACTGAGGCGATCCGGCCGAGTAGAGAAATGCAATGATGTTTCCATTGGGTGAGCAAGGTTCTAATCGAGCGGAAGAGAGGGGGGAAGTTCTCCTGGTATAGAGTAGAGAATTTCGGGGTGATGTGAATTCCCAGCTATTTCAAGGTGTTAGTTTTCCAGTGATAGGGGAAATTGCCCATCAGATGAGCGATTTCCGTTTCGGGAATGTTAATGGGTAGGGCCTCCGACTTAGAAGTGTTGATTTTGAATCCCGAAAGGGCTCCATAACGGGTGAATTCCACATGGAGATTTGGAAGAGAGATCCTAGGTTGCGTGAGAGAGAGAATAACATCGTCCGCGAACATGGAAATTTTAAATTCCCGGCCCCGTACCGAAATTCCCCGGATAGCCGAGTTACCCCGGATAGAAGCTGCTAAGGGTTCAATGCAAAGCGCGAAGAGCAGGGGTGAGAGCGGGCACCCTGCCGCGTTCCATTGGTTACGGAGAACGAGGGTGAGAGGGCAAAGGGAGTTTTTACCTGAGAGGACCGGTTGGAGTAGAGGTGGTGGATTGCGTGCAAAAAGGGACCCCGGAACACAACATGGCGGAGCGTCGCGAACAGGAAGGGCCACCCAAGACAGTCAAAGGCCTTCTCAGCGTCCAGGCTAAGGAGCAGGGACGCCGAGTTCTCTCTGTTCGCCACGTCCACCAGGTCAATCACCTTTCTAGTGTTGTCCCCGCCTGCCGGAGCGGGACAAAGCCCACCTGATCCTTGTGGATGAGGGAGGGGAGAACCATATTTAAGCGAATAGAGAGTAGTTTTGTAAAGATTTTTAGGTCCGAGTTCAGGAGGGCGATAGGTCTGTAGTTGGCACAAAGAACGGGATCCTTGCCTGGCTTGGGAATCAAAGTGAGAAAGAAGCGCTGCATATCCGCCGGAACTTTGGTGTCTCGTAGGAAGGCATTGAAAAGTCTGCACATGTGGGGGAGTAACAGGGGGAGGAAATTTTTGTAGTATTCATAAAGGTAGGCCATCTGGGCCCGGGGATTTATGGGAGGGCAAGGATTTAACGGTCTTTTCTATCTCTTCTTCTGTGATCGGCATGTTCAAGGACGTTAGGTCTGCGTCTTGGAGTTTAGATACTCCACTCTGGTCTAGGTACTGTGTCATGCGCAGGGAGAGGTCAGGGGGGAGGGGGCCGCTGGGGATGTCAGGATTGTTATAGAGGTGCGTGTAAAAATCAGCAAAGGTGTGGGCTATGTCCTAAGGGTGAGATTGTAGGCAGCCTGATTTGTCTTTGATCTGGTGGGGTGTGGTTGCGAGGTGGCTATCCCTCAGCTTCCTCGCTAGAAGGGAGTGGGCCTTATTACCTTTGTCATAATAAGCTTGCCGCAGCCTGAGCAGAGCTTTTTCCACGCGACCCAAAGCTAGATCCCTCAGTGTCATACGCAAGTTCATAATCTTTTTAAGAAGGGAGAGGGTGGGGGACGCCAACAGACGTCGCTCCAAGCCCCCAAGTTCCCTCTCCGCTTGCAATTTCGCAGCCAAGGCATCTTTTTTCAGAGCCGAGGATATCGCCATACATTTACCCCGGATGACCGCCTTATGAGCCTCCCACAACGTGGAGAGGGACACATCGGGCGTGGAGTTTTCCGCGAAATAGAGCTGCAGGGTGGTATTTAGGTCTGTTTTGGATGGAAGGTGTTGGAGAAGAAATGTGTTTAGCTTCCAGTTGTAGGGTCTAGGAACGGGGGAGCCCATGTCCAAAGTAAGCAAGATAGGTGCGTGGTCCGACCAGGAGAATCCTCGCCTCACGGGTCACTCTAAGTGTAGAGCTGTTTGTGAAGAAGTAGTCAATACGAGAATGGGTCCGATGAGGAGTTGAGTAGAAGATGTATTGCCGACCACCCGGGTGGAGAGCCCTCCAGGCATCAAAAAGAGCATAACGTCTGGAGAGTTGGCGGAAAAGCTTTGAGTCCCTAAGGGCTCGAGCCGACGATGCCTGGGGACCCACCACTAGGCGATCTGCAGTTGCAGAGTGGGCCAAATTAAAGTCGCCCCCTATTACCAAGAGCCCATGATCAGTCCGAAAGAGGCGGGCGAACACCCCCGACAGGAATCTATGTTGCTTAACATTCGGGGCATATAGAGCACAGAACATAATCGCCTGTGTACGCCACAGTCCGCGAAGAATAACAAAGTGACCACGCGGATCGCTATAATAACCGAAGCAGGTAAACGGAGACCCGTGCCTGATCAGTATAGCAACTCCAGCCCGCTTGCGAGGACCAGAAGACGAGTAGATCTGGGGAAACTGTCTAGAGGCAAACCCAAAGGACCCCCCCCTTGTCAAAGTGTGTCTCCTGGACAAGAACAACGTCTGCGCCTGACTGTCTAAACTCCCTTAGTGCCAGATGCCTCTTTCTATCGGAGTTCAGGCCATGAACATTCAGAGATAATATCTTAGCCATGGTAGTGGGTGGGGGGCCAAGTCTCTTACCTGATTTGGCGCGGAGCTGACGGAGGCCAGGGGTCAGGGGGCTGCACACCCCAGGAGTTGGTCCAGGTGAGGTCCACGATCCACGCGGTGAGCCACACGATGATGGAGAAGAAAAAAGGAGTAAGAGAGACTGAGAAAAGAAAAGAGAGTTAGCACATAGAAAACAACAGGCAATTAGCGCAAATACTTGCATTTGACCTTGAAAGGCTGTCAGGCCTAGGTCACTACGGTTTCCCAGGGATCCACCCAACCAAAATCCACAAGGAAAGGTCAGGCGGATGCAAGGGAGCCCTAAAGTGGTCAATCGATACACAAAAAAGAAATTCAACGAAGAGATTGTAAACACTTAACCAGGGAGGGGGCGGACAGGCACCGAAAGTCCTTCTCTCACGGATCCCATCCGGGACTCGCCCGTAAGGTAAGCTGGGAATTTAAGCTAGGGCACTTAAGAGGGGACTAAAGACTCAAAAATGTCCAGGGCTGGAACATCAAAGAATACGGTCAGGCAGTTCAGTAAGAAGCAACATATGGAGAGGAGGACTCTGTAAGATCAGCCGTTGCTGTGTCTTGCTGCCTTGCGAGAAGCCCCATTACTTCGGGGACGGTTAGATGAGGGAACTCTGCCAGGTTGCAGGTGGTAGGGGTGGCGTCGCCACGAGGTCCCAATCTGGAAGTTGGGGGACAGGTATCCCCAGGATATCACAGAAGTCGGGGAGATCCTCCGGGTATCTCAGAGCAGCCGATTTGCCCTCATGTTTGGCTGTTAGACTGAAGGGAAATCCCCATCTACAGGGGATGTTTTCTTCTTGCAGGGCCTGCAATAGGGGTTGCAGGAATCTGCGCTTCTGCAGGGTGATCCATGACAGGTCCGGATACAACTGCACGGGAACATCATGTAGCATCACTTTGCGCGCCAGTCTGGCCTGACGCATGATCTCTTCTTTCAAGGGGTAGGAGCTGATCCTACATATGATATCCCATGGCTTAGAGGTGGCGCCTTTAGGGCGCAAGGCCTGATGAGCTCGGTCCATTTCAATGTGCTTTGCGGAGGGCTCCCCTAAGAGATTGTTAAACACAGTCTGTAAGGAGTCTTTGACGTCCTCAGGGCCATCGGATTCCGGCACCCCCCGTACTCGGATGTTGTTTCTGCGCCCCCTGTTGTCCAAGTCCTCCACATGGCGTTGCATATCTCTCAGGAGGGAACGGTGGTCTGCACCCTGGAGTTGGACCCTGTGAACAGCTAGTTTGGTTTCCTGAATATTTTCCTCGGTCATTTCCACACGATCAGCCAAGAGCTTTAGGCCAGACTGTAAGGCTTGAATTTCTGAGCGGCACGTGGACTTTACATCTTCCACCAGTTGTCTAAAGTACTCTTTAGTAGGCATCGCCTGTAAGTATGATTGACACTGTGGGGGTGGAGGTTGGGCAAGAGCCGACATGGGGGGTTGCTCCGGCGGAGGCAGATGGGGTGACGGCGGCTGGGAATGTGGGGTAGTGTAGCCATGCGCCAGGTACGCCAGCCCTGTAGGTGAGGTCCACTGATCGCCCCTGGATGGTGTCTGGACCGACGGGGGGGTTGTATGGCTGCAATTTCAGGTGGGCAGGGGAGCAGCCCGTCCAAGCATAGGTGGGAGCTGGAGGTGCCTGCGGAGCCATATGAGAGCGAGGGGCCCGCATGGGAGACAGTCTCTGGGCCTTAGGGGGGACGGCAGAGGAGCAGAGGGATGGAAGTCCTCCCGGAGCTCCACAGGCTCCTGAAGTATCTGGGCTGCAGGGTACATAGGGTCCGGCAGAGCGGCTTAGTCCAGTGAGGTCTCCGAGTGTGCAGGGGAGCCAGGGTCCGTCCCATGTAAGCAGGGATCTGAGGCCGTTCGCAGCAGGCGAGGGAAGGCTTCCGAGCACTGAGTATAGTGCGGGGGGGGGGCGGACATGGCGGCCTGCACTCCACGCGGTGAAGCCTCATGGTGGGGGATAAGACTGGGGGAACTCACCGCACCAGAGGGGGAAGGAGAGTCCGCGGTGTTCTCCGAGGCAGATGGGGAGTCAGCAGAGGTCCGGTCGGAAGTGTGAGCTGCCGGGTCTAACTGCATGGAGGACCGCGAGCGGGTCATGGAGGGGCCCGGCGCCATCTTGCCTGTTCCACCAGGGGAAGTTCTTGGCTGCAGAAAGAAGTCCCGGAGGTCCACGGCGAATCCGGGCGGGGGCTGCGAAGATCCCCGGTGTTTGGTGGATCATGTGCTCCTGGATTTGCCCATCAGAATGCAGTGTAAAGTCCCCAAAAGTGCCAGGTAAGCTCGGGCTGAGAGAGAGAGCTAGGGCACTAAGCAGCCATCCAGGTCGGCTTCTGAGTGTAACTTTATTGTATTTTTTCAGAGATTCAGAATTGCTTCCCGGTAGGTCATTGTTGTGATGAGACTAGTTGGTCTCTCAATGATGGTTCCTCCCGACTCAATCAGAGTCTGTGCTGGGACTCTTTTCCCAGAACCTGGAAGTCATTGCGCCAGTCTGTTGTCCAAACAAGGCTCACCAGAAGTCCTTGGTCCCGCAAGTCGGCCCTTACTGGACCCAATATCCCAGGAAATGTCTGGAGTTTGAGGAAAGGTCACAGTCTGCCAGATGAACTCGTAGTGAACTCTAATTGCCAAGCGAAGGTACTGAAACATGGGTATTTTGAAGTGTGTATACAGTATACACCCACACACACACTTGTGGATGACCGCAACATACAGGATATACAAGGTGATACCGGCATGTAATCACACATAGGTTGGGCTTGATGGACCTGTGTCCATCCTCAACCTTACCCCCTATGCAACCATGCAATTATGCAACTTGCTAGGTCTAAAGACCATCGACAGTCTTAGCCTAGGTTTCCACTATTGCGACCTAAAATCGTGCGATTTTATTGCGATTTCTATGTGTCTTGAATCAATGTCTGTGTATTCTTGATGTTTATGGCCCCAAGTTAGATCACAGTGGGATCAAAAGTAGTGTAGGGACTACTTTACTGTTGCAGCGACTTGGGGTCGCACCGCTATGAACGATACCCCTTGGAAATCATGGGGTATGATTTGTGGAGGTCAAGCCTTACTGACGGGTGGAGAGATTAATTGCAACGATGGCCTGTGCAATTTTTTTGGATCCTTATCCTTCCACTTGTTATTCAAGTCTTACTTTTGACTAACGACCATGTAATCACAACCCTTGTGCTCTGATGCATCATGAAGAGAATGCAATAAATTAGTAGAGAGAAATGAAAAAAAATTCCATTGGCTTCCTTAACGCACAGGACACACGAATCCTAAGCTCAAATTTACATATAACTGTCAGCTGACCCTATTGGGCGGCTTGGGTTTAGGCAAATAAAGATGATTCTTGATTCTTTATTCTCCGCTATAGTTCTCCCAGGTCTTACCTGTCATTCACTCTTTGTTACTTTGCCTTTTGGCTATCCTCTGGTCATTGGTGATTAACATAAGAAATCAATTCTCCTTCTAAATGTAGCAGGGTGTTCAATTTAGGGGAAGTGTCCGAGTGGTAACCAGGCTCAGACACTGTAACGGGTGGGCCCGTGGAACCCAGAAGTTCTTAGAAAGTATGAGCCAGAAAATAATGGACATTGAGAATATGTCTTGGATTGCTTTAAAATGGGTCTGTAATAGTAACCCACAATATTCCCCAGGATATCTGTAAAATAACTATTTACTGGTTGTTTGATTCTAAACTCAACAGGTTAATTGAGAGATGCTGATGTGTTCAACTTCAACCACCTGTCTGCCTGTGTAATGTAGATTAAATCCAGACTAGCTTCCAAAGACCTTTTCATTGTTGTTTGTGGTGATGTGGATTACAGCTGGTAGACAGTCTGGCTGCCTATTATGGGATGTTTAAGTGTCTTGCTGTGAGGAAAGGGGGGGGGGGGAATCACTCCAGCAACCCCTCCTGCTAAGACTGTTTACTGAAGGAGAAGTTTGAACACACCTGACCTGTATCACCATTGTCATTGGACAGTTTAACCCGCCCTGTTCCCCAAGGATGGGAGGGAAGTGTTTTGAAGAGAAGTGTGTTACCATGTGCTTGCAATAAAGATTCATTCCCGGTTTTGGAACTTCAACGCAGAGCGTTGTCTCGTTTGTGCGGGGAGAATTATTTGTATGGGGTCTTATTCGGCTGGTTGGAGTGTCTGGTAGCTGCTGTGTGTTCGGGAATGGAATATATTTAAACTATGTTAACCCCTGTCGTTACAGACACCTTAAATTGTTAGGAGTTATGGACCATTTTTGTTCTCAGGTGATAATGCTGGTGATGTGTTCCCTGTGGCCTGTGGGTGGCGCTGCCATTCTGGGCCAGTGTTGAACCGCAAGCGCAGTGCTGTGCCTTTTGTGACCCCTCTTGGCAGCTGTACAGTGGGGCGGGGAACCTGCTGTGCATGCCGGGAGGGGATATAACAGGGGCAGACATCTTCTGAGAGGGGTTCGTCCACGCCCAGGCACCTCCGGCCTGGGTGTGTGTGTGTGGAGGTCGTCCACGCCCAGGCACCTCCGGCCTGTGTGTGTGGAGTTCGTCCACGCCCAGGCACCTTCGGCCTGGGTGTGTGTGTGTCATCTCCTGGGTGCCCTAGGCCCGGAGGCCGTGTTCCGGTTCCACCTCAGGCACCTTTAGCCTGGGGTGAGGTACTACCTCACTGTTTCTGTCCGCCTGGGCATGGAGGCCCAGGAGTTGCAGCAACGGCCCGGAGCCCAGCAACCTTCGGCTGGGGTCCACTAGGGATCGAGGAGTCCAGGGTGCCGCCTTGCGAGGGGACCTGCACCCTAAGAGAAGGGAGGATCTTTTCGGAGGGACCGATGCTGTGGTCACGGTGAAGGAAGGGGTCTGTTGACTCTCTGGGGGGACGTCTTCTCCCAAAAAGGGGTTATGTCCTAGGAAGAAACCAAGATTCACTAGGTCAGTGGCAGTGACCTAGTTCACCAGGTCAGTGGCAGTGACCTTATTCACAAGGTCTGTGGCAGAGACCGACCTCATGGTCTGTGGCAGAGACCGTGCGCCAAAACTGTTTGAGAAACCTAAAACAGTCAGAAGAGATTGAGCTACGTTTGTGCCTGGACCTCCTCCACTACTTAAGCTGTCCTGTGTCTTTGCTCCAACCTTTTTGTCTATCCAAGAGATTATTTTCTGCTGAAGGGAAAATAAATATTGAGTTGGACTTTCATCAGGTGTGGACATTTACATTCCTGGGGAATTTAAGGACTTGCATCTACACACTGTAGAGGTGAGAATCATACTCAGGAGGACTTCTGAGTCCCGGCTGAAGAAAAGGCCCAAAAACAACACCGCCTAACCTCTTAACACAGGAGGGTACGGGCTTGTGGTGCAGTGTGCCTGTCTCCCCCTGTGAGGAGCCGAGTTTAATGCAGGAGGGGGATAGGTGGGTGCGCTACATAAATATCACCAGATCTGACTTGAACAGTCACCACTCTGACTTAAAGTGGCATGTGTTTACTTGTGGGATGGGCCATAAGGGTTCACTGACCACAATGATTACTGGAGAAACAACATACAGTTTTGTATCCGCAGTGTCTGAACTGAATCATTGGCTACTCCATTTTCAATCTAGGATCCACCATCATAGAGAGTTTATCACTGAGCAGAGCTCTGCTTTCATCCTGTCTGGGGTCCTGACAGTCTGGCTACCAAAGTGAGCTCAATCGCAGGACACAAAACACTACTTAACAGTAGTATTAACCTTCTTCATCTCTGGATCTATTTGCTGTCCCAGGGTCTCTGCAAAGGATATTGTCTCTTCTGTTGGAAGAATGGCACCCTTGGTTAATCTGATGCAGCCTGTTTGGCCGGCTGCTTTTGAGGCAGAAGTACCCTTTAGATGCCTTTGTTTGAATAGCTTAGTCCCTGAGCTCCACACAGTCAGTTTGGACGGGGTAAAAGTATCCACCGTTTGCTTCTGATATGCCAACTTGCCATAGCAATTTCCCAGAAGCAAGCTCTGAGGTAGAGGTTGCCTTTAAACAAACACAACTGTTTGATTAGGCTTGGTATGGAACCATTAATGATTGTAGGCCTTTTCAGTCTCTGCCCCTTTGTCACTGTCTTTGGCCTGCAACCAGTGGCGGCTGGTGCTCCAAATTTTTGGGGGGGCGCAAACAAACTGAAAAAAAAAAACATCAATTGCCACAACTGTGCCCATTAAACGCAGCCACTGTGCCCAAACGCCACCAGTTTGTCCCCTCAAATGCAGCCAGTTTGTCCCCAAATGCAGCCAGTTTGTCCCCATATACAGGCAGTTTGTTCCCATATACAGGCAGTTTGTTCCCATATATAGGCAGTTTGTTCCCATATACAGGCAGTGTGTCCCCATATACAGCCAGTGTGTCCCCATATACAGCCAGTGTGTCCCCCATATACAGCCAGTGTGTCCCCCATATACAGCCAGTGTGTCCCCCATATACAGCCAGTGTGTCCCCCATATACAGCCAGTGTGTCTCCCATATACAGCCAGTGTGTCCCTGTATACAGCCAGTGTGTCCCTGTATACAGCCAGTGTGTCCCTGTATACAGCCAGTGTGTCCCCCATATACAGCCAGTGTGTCCCCCATATACAGCCAGTGTGTCCCCCATATACAGCCAGTGTGTCCCCCATATACAGCCAGTGTGTCCCCCATATACAGCCAGTGTGTCCCCCATATACAGCCAGTGTGTCCCCCATATACAGCCAGTGTGTCCCCCATATACAGCCAGTGTGTCCCCCATATACAGCCAGTGTGTCCCCATATATAGCCAGTGTGTCCCCCAAATGCAGCCAGTGTGTCCCCATATACAGCCAGTGTGTCCCCATATACAGCCAGTTTGTTCCCAAATACAGCATGTCCCCCCCCCCCCCCCAGCCCTGCACTTACTTTCCTCGGTCCGCGCCGTCCTCGATGTCTTCTCCCGCCCTCGATGTCGCTTCAGCCAATCAGGTTACCGGTAACCAGATCTGGTGAACCTGATTGGCTGAAACCCCCACAGTCTTCTCCAAGGAACGCACCCCCGTGCGTACCTAGGAGGAGTTTTTGGAAGCCGATTACAGCGTGAGAGCTGTATTTGGAAAGCCTATCAGAGCCGCTGGCTCTGATAGACACTTCTAAGTCACACCCACCGCCGGCCACCGCTCTAATTCATATGGCCGGCGCTTACCAGGAGGCCGGCCATCTGAATAGTGGGCAGCACGGCAGCGGTGACAATACGCAGATTCATGCAATGCATGAATCTGTGTATTGTCTTTCAGTGGCGGTGCGGGAGCGAGAGGGGGCGGCGCTCCGGCACCCTCTATGGACGCACCGCCACTGCCTGCAACCTTAGTTTGCATTTTGGCCGACACACCAGTTACCACCAGACCACTGATTACTGTAGAGACTTCTCGATCTGCCTCTTCTGGCAGTTAACTAAATAATGGTTCTTTCAGGGCTGAAGAGGATCTGTCCCCTTTTGCAGAAGTAGGTTGACTGGTGTTGGTGTTGAGGGCTGGAGAAATGTATACTCATTATGCCCATAATGTGCACTCTTTTAGGATATAGCATATACCTACCTGCCCTCACCTTAGTTAAAGTTGCTGGTCTCTAGGAAGGCTGATTGCTACTGGTTCACAAATGAGCTGAAAGCCTGGAGCCATGCCTGGGGTATTTTCCATAAGTAGTAACCACTACAAACCACATATCTTTCTGTGGGGTACCCCAAATAACACAAGCAATTACCTATTGCTAACAGGTAAGTACTAAGGAATGTGACTAAACAGATCCTGACTTTTATTTTAGCACCTGTTATCAGTTCAAGCATTAGCAAAGCTGCAGACACAGACTTCAATCTGTGAAACATTAGTAAACAAAGTGGCACTATGGACAGCCAGTTAGATTTGCATGTGTGATATATGCTTTTTAGAAATGCAAACTAACAGCATACCTGCAGAAAATAAGTCAAGACTGTAGGGCCAGGCTTGTTCAGTTAGTAGGAAGGCTTCAGCCCAGCACAGCACACCTGCTATCATCATTATCAGTATTGCAGACACAACCACAACCCTTCAGAAATGCAAGCTTAACCACATACTTGCAGTAGTAACTGAATGGAATTGTGCACCATGTGGTGCCTTACCACCTGCATGCTTCATGTCCAAACAGAAAGTCCAATGAATGTCCATCCATGGCGTCATGATAAAGGAGCAATCCCTAGAGACCAGATGCCCTCACCCCCATATCTTCCTGGATCTTGAGGGGGGGTCTCCCCCATATAGGCATTCATGTCTGCTTTTACAGCGGGGAGCTTCGTCACAGGAGAGGCTTGAACCTGTGCGGCTTGGCCAGAAGCGTCCGGCAAGGTGAGGGAAAAATAAAAATTCTGCTTTTAGCAGTAGCATAACCAGCTGTAGCAGTGAGGAAAAAAAAGAGAATACTGCAGGAAGGGAGGAGACTTACTTTTATAGTATAACCGGTCCTGAATTAGGCAGGGAGACGGAGCCTTCCCATACGTATATGCTGTCATGCTGTGTCAGGAAAAGGATTTTACAGTGAGTACAAAAAATCCTATTTTCTCTTTTCGTCCATGGACGGACACAGCCTTCTCAAGTCTTGACATATGGGACGTCCCCAAGCAGTGTTAAAAAAACGAGGGGTGGGAACAGTATCAAAAAAACAACTAACTTCACCCCAAACAAGCAGAGCTCCTCAACGGAGGAGTTGCAACCCTAAACAGCCACCTGCAAAACCTTGCGGCCGAAGGAAGCATCTGAAGATGCACTCACATCAACCTTGTAAAATTTTGAGAAAGTGTGCACGGACGACCAAGTCGCCGCCTAGCACACCTGTGAGACAGACGCTTGATGTCGGAAAGCCCAGGAAGCACCAATTGCCCTGGTTGAATGTGCCGTGACCGGAAAGGGAGGCGCCCGCCCCTTAAGGGCATAGGCCTGTATGACGATCTGCCTGATCCACCGAGAAATGGTGGCCGACGAGACCGCCAGGCCCTTTTGTGGACCAGACACCGACACAAACAGTGAGTCAGACCTCCGAAACTGAGCCGTAACAGTCAAGTACACCCGGAAGGCACGTACAACGTCTAAATTATGGAGCGCAGTCTCTCTGGGATGCGACAGCCGAGGACACAAGAACGGCAGCACAATGTCCTCATTTAGGTCAAAGGCCGAAACCACCTTCGGAAGGAAGGGAGGCTGCGGGCGTAGCACCGCTTTATCCTTATGGAGGACCAAGTATGGTGACTTGCAAGACAAGGCCGCCAATTCAGAAACCCTTCTGACAGATGTAATGGCCACTAGAAAGGTCACCTTCTGAGATAGTGTCAAGAGAGGAATCTCTCTGATGTTCTCAAAGGGAGGTTCCTGAAGAACCGAGAGCACCAGATTCAAATCCCATGGAGGAAGAAGTGGTCTAATTGGGGGAAGCACATGTCGAACCCCCTGCACAAAAGTACCCACCAGGGAATGGGCCGCCAAAGCCTGTTGAAAGAAGACAGCCAAGGCTGAAATCTGACCCTTAATGGTGCTTAAGGCAAGTTTCTGATCCACTCCACGCTGTAAAAACAGCAGGACCCTGGAAACCGCATACGTCCGTGGATGCCACTCCATCTCCTCACACATAGAGATGTAGGCCTTCCAAGTACGATGGTAGATCTTCCTGGAAGAAGATTTCCGTGCCCTCAGCATGGTTGAAATGGCCGAATCCGAAAGACCTCGGTCCCTTAGTACCTGGCTTTCAATAGCCATGCCGTTAAAGCCAGCGACTGTAAAGCAGGATGAAGTATGGGACCTTGAGACAGAAGGTCCTCTCGCATTGGCAGCCGCCAGGGTGCATCCGCCACCAGGTGCACGAGGTCGGCGTACCAAGGGCGCCAGGGCCAATCTGCAGCGATTAGAATCGCCGGGATCCCCTCGGTCTCCACTAGGAATGAGCTCGCGGTTCGAGTCGAACGCATGTTCGACTCAAACATTGGCTGTTCCCCTGTTCGGCAAAACCAGAACTTTGTGGGCCGTTCGCGCCAAATTCATGTGGCGCGAACGGGCCACAATGCACTGCGCCATCGCAGTGCATTGCTGGCTGATGATTGGCCAAGCATGCACTGTGACCCCGCATGCTTGGCCAATCACAGCGCCGGAAGCGAGGAGAGCCATAATTGGCCACAGGCAGGATGCCTGTGGCCAATTATAGCTCAGGGGGTTTAGTACACGCCCCACACTATATAAAGCCACCAGCGTGGCGGCCTTTTGTAGTGTGTTGGCGTGCAGGGATTGAGCAGGATAAGCAGGGACAGTGTCAGTGTCATCTTTGCAAAACCTAGCGCAGTTACAGTGTGTTGGCGTGCAGGGAGAGAGCAGGATAGGCAGGGACAGTGTCAGTGTCATCTTTGCAAAACCTAGCGCAGTTACAGTGTGTTGGCGTGCAGGGAGAGAGCAGGATAGGCAGGGAGATTGTCAGTGTCATCTTTGCTAAACCTAGCGCAGTTACAGTGTGTTGGCGTGCAGGGAGAGAGCAGGATAGGCAGGGAGATTGTCAGTGTCATCTTTGCTAAACCTAGCGCAGTTACAGTGTGTTGGCGTGCAGGGAGAGAGCAGGATAGGCAGGGACAGTGTCAGTGTCATCTTTGCTTCTTTGTGCCTCCTGCACAGTATACACCTAAAGCTACCCCTCATTTCTGGTGTTGTTCTGTTGTGTAACACAGACAGGCATCTGCAGCAGTTACAGTGGGTGTAGGTGCCTCCTGCACAGTATACACCTGAAGCTACACCTTATTGCTGGTGTTGTTCTGTTGTGTAACAGGCATCTGCAAGCAGTTACGGTGTAGTGTGCCTCCTGCACAGTATACACCTGAAGCTACCCCTTATTGCTGGTGTTGTTCTGTTGTGTAACACAGACAGGCATCTGCAGCAGTTACATTCGGTGTAGGTGCCTCCTGCACAGAATACACCTGAAGCTACCCCTTATTGCTGGTGTTGTACTGTTGTGTAACAGGCATCTGCAAGCAGTTACGGTGTAGTGTGCCTCCTGCACAGTATACACCTGAAGCTACCCCTTATTGCTGGTGTTGTTCTGTTGTGTAACACAGACAGGCATCTGCAGCAGTTACATTCGGTGTAGGTGCCTCCTGCACAGTATACACCTGAAGCTACCCCTTATTGCTGGTGTTGTTCTGTTGTGTAACAGGCATCTGCAAGCAGTTACGCTGTAGTGTGCCTCCTGCACAGTATACACCTGAAGCTACCCCTTATTGCTGGTGTTGTTCTGTTGTGTAACACAAGCATCTGCAAGCAGTTACAGTGGGTGTAGTGTGTCTCCTGCACAGTATACACCTGAAGCTACCCCTTATTGCTGGTTTTATTCTGTTGTGTAACACAGACAGGCATCTGCAGCAGTTACAGTGGGTGTAGTGTGCCTCCTGCACAGTATACACCTGAAGCTACCCCTTATTGCTGTTTTTATCATCTCCCTGCAGTCCATTAGTATGTCTGGAAGGCCAACAAGGAGAGGCAGACAGTCACGAGCCAATAAAAGAGGGCAAGCAGGCTCTGTGTCTAGGGGCAACAGTGTTGGTCGTGGAAGCGGTGCATGGTCATCAGCACGTGGCCATGGGACACGCTTGTCCTTATTTTCGGCAGCTGGACGTGTTGAGCCGCATCAACACGAAGACTTGGTAGAGTGGATGACCAAGCCCTCCTCATCCTCCTCATCCTCTCTCACCCAGGCTCAGGGTACTGGCAAAGCAGCTGCCAACGCGTCCTCTTCCCTCGTATCAATGTCATCAGTCACTCCTTCCCTAGACCCACCATGTCCTCCTGAGGAGTCCCCCGAACTGTTTGAGCACACAGTGTTGGGTACATGCTCCAGGAGGATGCCCAGTGTTTTGAAAGCTCTGATTATGATACCCAGCTAGAGAAAGGCAGTAGCGTGAGCGCAGAGAGAGGGGATGCTCAAGAAGGACAGCAATCTGGCAGTCATGTTCCACCAGCTGCAGCATACTGTCAGGTTTGCTCCAGTGATCAAGAGGGAGGGGATGATGAGGTCACTGAGTCCACATGGGTGCCTATAGGAGAGAGGAGGAGGAGGAGGCACATCTTCAACAAGGCAGGATGCCCTCCGGGGGCCAGCTTAAGGGCAGCACACCGACTGAATCACACCGCAGAGCTCCGCCTGTGCAGGGCGCTGCCTATGCGCGTTATTCCAAAAGTTCCTTGGTGTGGGCCTTTTTTGAGTCGAGTGCATCAGATCGCACCGCTGCTATTTGCAACATGTGTCTGAAGCGTATCTCGCGTGGCCAAAACATCAGCCGCTTGGTCACCACATGCTTGACCAGACAAATGTTGACCTGCCATGCAGCTCGTTGGCAAGCGTACCTTAAAGACCCACACCAAAGAACAAAGCGGACCTCTCCTTGCTCCTCATCAGCTGGGATCTCCAACCCCACTATACCTTCAGTCCTCTCTGAAACCTGCACTGAGAGGAATGAAGGTGTAGAATTAGGTGTGTCACAGCCAAGTAGTTGCGGGCACTCTGCTAGCAGTACACCAACGTCCGATTGTAGCAGGCAAATTTCCCTGCCCCAGCTGCTGAACCGTCGAAAGAAGTTCACTCCCAGCCATCCACATGCCCAGCGGTTGAATGCTAGCTTGGCTAAATTGCTAGCACTTCAACTGCTGCCTTTTCAGTTGGTAGACTCGGCCCCCTTCCGTGAGTTTGTGCAATGTGCAGTTCCTCAGTGGCAGGTTCCCAAACGCCACTTTTTCTCACGGGAGGCGATTCCGGCTCTCTACCGGCATGTGGAAGGCAATGTCCATGCCTCGCTGGACAGGGCGGTCAGCGGTAAGGTGCATATTACCGCTGACTCATGGTCCAGCAGGCATGGACAGGAAGGTTACCTATCTTTCACGGCCCATTGGGTCACTCTTTTGGCAGCTGGGAAGGATGCAGGACAAGGTGCAGTAGTGTTGGAGGTTGTTCCGCCACCACGCCTCCAAAATGCTACTACTGGTTGTGACACACCTCTCTCCTCCACCCCCTCCTCTTCTTCTTCCTCCATGGCCTCTTCCTGTGCTTTGTCCTCTGAACCAGCGGTGCTCCGTAGGCGTTCAAGGGGCTACGCAAGTACGCAGGCAAAAAGATGCCATGTCATGCTTGCGCTGGTGTGTTTGGGGGACAGGAGCCACACTGGGGCAGAGGTTCTGTCAGCTCTGCAGGGACAGGCCGAGAGGTGGTTGACACCACGCCAGCTTAAGCCAGGAATGGTGGTTTGCGACAATGGCACCAACCTCCTTTTTGCCCTCCGACAGGGACAACTGACCCATGTGCCCTGTGTGGCTCACGTCCTTAACCTGGTGGTGCAGCGGTTCTTGGGCAGGTATTCGGGCTTACAGGATGTCCTGAGGCAGGCCAGGAAAGTGTGTGCATTTCCGCCGATCATATAATGCCAGTGCTCGGCTGGCTGAGCTGCAAAAGGAGTTGAACCTGCCCAAGAACCGCCTTATATGTGACATGCCAACCAGGTGGAACTCAACGTTGGCCATGCTGCAGCGGCTGCACACGCAGCAGAGGGCCATCAATGAGTACCTGTGCGACTACGGCACCAGGACAGGGTCAGGGGAGCTCGTTTTTTTTTCACCACGCCAGTGGGGCATGATCAAGGATGCATGCACTGTCTTGGCACCATTTGAGGAGGTCACGAGGATGGTGAGCAGTGACAGTGCATGCATCAGTGACACTGTACCTCTTGTCCACCTGTTGGAGCATACGCTGCGTGGAATAATGGACAGGGCACTTGAGGCAGAACAGAGGCAGGAAGAGGAGGACTTCCTTGCCTCTCAAGGCCCCCTTTATCCAGACAGTGTTCCTTCTGTCCCACCCATCACACAGGAAGAGGACAAGGAGGAGGAGGAAAAGGAGGATTGTGTCAGCATCGAGGTGGAGCCTGGCACTCAGCATCAGCAGCAGCAGTCTTTTAGGGATGATTTACAATCCCAAGAAACCTGTGGACTTGTAGGTGGCTGGGAGGAGGTGGCTGCGGATCATGTCGTCCTTAGTGACCCAGAGGACTCCGGACCGAATGACTCAGCTAACCTACGCTGCATGGCCTCCCTGATCCTGCAAAGCCTGCGGAAGGATCCTCGTATTCTTCGGATCAAGGAACGGGACCATTACTGGCTGGCCACTCTCCTTGATCCACGGTACAAGGGTAAGGTTGCGGACCTTATCTTGCCATCGCAGAGGGAGCAGAGGATGAGACATCTCCGGGAGGCCTTGCAGAAAGGTCTGTGCAACGCGTTCCCAGAGACTGGGAGTTTACAAACTCCTGGTCCTGGACAATGAGTTGCTGAGGCTTCGGTCAGTCACAGAAGGAGCAGTGGAGAAGGTGGCCGTCTGACCGATGCGTTCAGACAATTTTTTAGTCCGCAGCTCCAAGGTATGATCAGTTCCAGCAACCATCGCCAGCGTCTGATTTACATGGTCCAGGAATACCTAGGGGCAAGGTCAGACTTGGA
This sequence comes from Rana muscosa, assembly GCA_029206835.1. Lineage (NCBI taxonomy): Eukaryota > Metazoa > Chordata > Amphibia > Anura > Ranidae > Rana > Rana muscosa. The sequence goes on from CM055122.1 coordinate 358,515,972, forward strand.
CACCTTTCCCACCGAAAATCCTCTGGCTTACTGGGTCCTGAGGATGGATCACTGGCCAGAGCTTGCACAGTATGCAATTGAGCTACTGGCCTGTCCTGCATCCAGCGTTCTTTCCGAACGCACATTCAGTGCTGCTGGAGGTTTTTTGTAACCGATCACAGGGTGCGCCTGTCCTCCAACTCGGTTGATCGACTGACCTTCATAAAGATGAATAAGTCTTGGATCACCACCAGCTACCAAGCACCTGAAGCTGATGTAACCGAATATTTTTTTTTAAATGTCACATCCCTTCAAGACTGCCTATGCTGATGCTGAGTGTAACGGGAGTCCCTTTGGGCATAGGGTGACTGAGGAAATATATCTTGTACTACCTAAAATGGGTCTAATATTTATCCACCATATTCCCAAGGATATCTGTAAAGGACTATTTACTGATTCTGAACTCAACAGGTTAATTGAGAGATACTGATGTGTTCAGCCTCAATCACCTGTTTGCCTAGTGTAATGCTAATGAATCCCAGCTTCTAAAAGACCTGTTCATTGTTTGTGGTGATGTGGATTGTGATAATTAACTCTGTAATTGTGTGTATTGTAAATCAGCAGACAGACAGGTCATGTGTCGGAGTTATTAGCTGTAGTTAATTAGCTCATGTAAATTAGGTCTGGTCAAAGGTGTATTGTCAGAGGAGAATGTAAGAACCTCCTCTTCTGGTGTATAAAAACCTGTAGTTTTTCCAATAAAGATTGATTCCTGCTTGAACCTCATACAGAGCGTTGTCTCGTATCTGGGAGAGAATCATTCGTATGGGGTCTTATTCGGCTGGTTGGAGTGTCTGGTGGCTGTCGTGTGGTTGGAAAGGGAATATCCTAATGGCGTTAACCCCTTTCATACTTGGGGTGCCGTTACAATTGGTGGCAAGCAGTGGGATTGATTCCCACAGCCGGAAGGACAGCTACAAGAGGACACAGGCCAATGGAGGCACAGTATGAACGGCTAAAGTGCTCTACCCTCAAAGACTTACTGGAGAACCGGGGCAGACTGGCCAGCAACCGTAAGAAGAGGGACATTATCAGAGAACTAGTCGAAATGGATGGAACCGAAAGGCCCAGCATAACAGACAGGACACCCGAAGAGGCAAGTTTTGATCGGGCTGTTAACATAAGACTGGCACATTATGGTCCTAACCCTACAGCGGAGAACATAGACCGAGTTATAGCGGCTGTGGACGTAAATTTGCTACCACAAAGAGATGCTGCAGCAGCAGAAGTCACAGCAGCACCAACTGAAAGGAGAAAGATACATTTTACTGCTTTTAAAAATTTCATTGAAACTGAAGGAGAGATTGATGGGTACCTTGCTGATTTTGAACGGCAATGTGCCCTACACCGGGTGCCCACAGAGGAATGGGTTACCATTTTGTCTGGTAAACTGTCCGGCCGGGCCAGTGAAGCAGTCAGGGCCATCCCAGACAAGGATATTATGAACTATGGACTGGTAAAAGAAACACTGTTGGCCAGGTATGCCGTCACACCGGAGGCATACCGGAGGCGGTTCCGAGAGACAAGCAAGCAGACTGGAGACTGGTATACCGAGTGGGCATGCCGCCTACACCGCACGGCATTCCACTGGGTCGCTGGATGCCAAGCAGAATCTGGGGAAGAGGTGCTGCAGGTGTTCCTGCTGGAGCACTTCTTTGACAAACTGTCCCTGGAAGTCAGAGAGTGGATTCGGGACCGAAAACCTTTCACCTTGCCTGAAGCAGCTCGCTTGGCGGACGAATACACAGACGCCCGCAAACTGAATAACCCTGTGGTCAAAACAACAGCTCGGGTGGATTATCGATCAGCGGCACCCCCTCCGGCTATTGCCTACCAACCACTGTCGTACCGCCCTACAGCAGCCCAGGTTCAACTCCCAGGACTACTCACAACCCATCAGGTGTTTCGGGTGTAAACAGCTAGGGCACAAAAAGCCAGACTGTCCCAGTCATGGAGACAGCCAGCAAGGGGGAACCGCCACACATCCATGCCTGCGGCCCACTGCGTTGAGGAGGAAGAACATTGGAGCGTCCTGCACGAGGCTGATCCAATACAAGCAGCTAACCGGGACAACAGGCAACAACACAGGCAGACTGTCCGGGTTAACGGAACGGTAGCCAATGGCCTCCGCGATACTGGCGCCACCATGACCCTACTACAGAAGAACCTCATCCCAGAGAGCCAACACACCAGAGACACTGTAGCCGTAAGAGTAGCGGGAGGTACCATCTTCCGGCTACCCGTTGCCCGTGTTCACCTGGATTGTGGGGTTGGTTCGGGACATGTGAATGTGGGGGTGATGAAGGATTTGCCAGCAAATGTACTGCTGGGTAATGATTTGGCCCCCCTCATTTCTTCTTGCGCCCCGATGAAGTCAACCCAGTGACTACCCGTTCCCAGACACGTGCTGCTGGTACCGGCCCGCTTGCTGCTGAGACCCAGGTGAGACTATCTTCCCCGTCATGTACCTCAGATCAGGCGCCCCTAGGCTGGGATACCCCAAAGGCATTCGGGAGGGAAACTCGGGAGGACCAAGCCTTACACAAGTATAGGGCTAAGGCAGATACTCAGGAAAGGGGAATAGATGGGGAGCTTTTTGAATGGGTGGGGGATAGACTGTATAGGATCCCGAAGCCATCTCAGAGAAGTAAAGCCCCTTCGCAGAAACGACAGCTGGTGGTACCTAAGAAATACCAGCTGGAGATTCTGTGAATCGGGCATGATGTACCGCTAGCAGGACATCTAGGGTCCCGTCGCACAGCCCATAGAATTACACAGAATTTCTTCTGGCCCAATTTTAACCAGGATGTGCGACAATACTGCAAAACGTGTGACACCTGTCAACGGATAGGTAAGAGGGGGGACCACCCTAAGGCTAGACTTATGTCCATGCCTATTATTGAGGAGCCCTTTTACCGCATAGCCGTTGACATTGTGGGTCCCTGGCCAGGCCTATTCCATCCGGGAAGAAGTATATTCTCACCGTGGTGGACTGCGCCACCCGTTACCCAGAGGCAGTAGCTATGTCTAACATGTCTAACATTGAAGCAGAGACAGTAGCTGATACCCTGGTTAAGATTTTTACCAGAGTGGGGTTCCCTAAGGAGATTCTCTCTGACCAGGGAACCCAGTTTACCGCGGTGCTCACCCAGCAGTTGTGGAAGGTGTGCAATATTAAGCCCTTGCTGAGCTCACCTTACCACCCCCAGACTAATGGGCTCTGCGAACGCTTTAACGGGACCCTCAAGCAAATGCTGAGGACTTTTTCGGACGCTTGCAGAGACTGGGAGAGATTCCTGCCTCACCTGTTATTTGCGTACAGAGAGGTACCCCAGGAATCTACTGGGTTCTCGCCCTTCGAGTTGCTCTATGGGAGAAGGGTCCGCGGACCCCTCGATCTCATCAGAGGACACTGGGAGGGAGAGACAGAGAAGGAAGGGACCCCCATAGTGCCCTATGTTCTGGAACTCAGGGACCGCATGGAGCAACTGTCCCTGATGGTAAGGGAGAATCTCCAGGCGGCCCAGGGAAGACAGAAGAGATGGTACGATCGGGGGGCCTGACAGCGTATCTTCCAGGTTGGGCAGAGGGTCTTAGTGCTCAAGCCTGTGAAGACCGACAAGATGCAGGCATCTTGGCAGGGCCCGTATAAAGTAGTAGCCCAGGTATGTGATACTACCTATGTTATTGCCAGCTGTGCAGATGAAAGAATCCAGCGAACCTTTCATGTGAACATGCTGAAGGAGTATCAGGAACGGCAGGAGGATGTTGCTGCAGTATGTGCCCCTGCTGCAGACGACTCAGAAGGTATACCCCTCCCTGACTTACTAGAAAGAGAGCCCCAGACTGGCCTCATTAGCCTTGTACAGCTAGGAGACCGGTTAAGCCCCACAAAGAAGGAACAGGCTAAGCGGCTTCTGTGGGAGAAACAGGCGATGTTCTCCCAAAAACCGGGCTATACAACCCTGGCTGTGCATAAGGTAGAGACCCCTGGACAAGCACCCCTTCGACAGCCCCCTACCGTATCCCTGAAGCAGTCCGAGAAGAAATGCGGAAGGAGATACAGGAGATGATTCAGTTAGGAGTCATTGAGCCCTCTGACAGCCCTTGGGCCTCGCCTGTAGTCCTGGTGCCTAAGAAAGACGGAACTACCCGGTTCTGCGTGGACTACAGGCGACTCAATGAGAAGACCACCACTGATGCCTACCCGATGCCCAAGGTAGACGAACTGCTAGATCGTATAGCCAGGGGACGTTATTTAACTACAATAGACCTGTGTAAAGGTTATTGGAAGATTCCCCTGGCTGAGGATGCTATCCCCAAGTCGGCATTTGTTACCCCATTTGGCCTGTACCAGTCTAAGGTCATGCCATTTGGGATGAAAAATGCCTGGGCTACCTTCCAACGTATGGTGGATAGGCTCCTCGATGGCTTCCAGAATTTTGCATGTGCATACCTGGATGACATTGCGATCTACAGTGGGTCTTGGGAGGAGCACCTGGTTCACGTAGGGGTGGTTCTGGACAAAATTCGGGCCGCAGGCCTGACCTTGAAACCAGACAAGTGCCATCTAGGTATGGCGGAGGTGCAGTACCTGGGACACCGAGTAGGCTGTGGGAACCAGAGACCAGAGCCAGCCAAGGTAGAGGCAGTAGCTAACTGGCCCACGCCCTGTACTAAGACCCAGGTATTACCCTTCTTGGGGACTGCAGGGTACTACCGACGTTTTGTCCCTGATTATAGTGCTATCGCCAAACCCCTGACTGACCTGACGAAAAAGAATTTACCTAGGCAGGTCCTGTGGTCTCCAGCTTGTGAAACCGCGTTTCTAGCCCTCAAGCAAGCACTTGTAAATGCCCCTGTCTTGGCTGCCCCAGTACCTAACAAACGTTTTCTTGTCCACACAGACGCTTCCATGTTTGGACTGGGGGCTGTGCTGAGCCAAGTCGGGGAGGATGGAGGAGAACACCCTGTTGCATACCTGAGCAGAAAGCTATTACCCCGGGAAGTGAGCTATGCGACAGTGGAGAAGGAGTGTTTGGTCCTGGTCTGGGCCCTTAAAAAGTTGAACACTTACTTGTACGGACAGGAATTTTCACTAGTCACCGACCACAACCCATTGGTCTGGCTTAACCGGGTCTCAGGAGACAATGGCAGGTTGCTGCAGTGGAGCTTAGCCCAGCAACCTTACAACTTCACCATCAGCTACCAACCCGGTAAGCAAAATGGCAAAGCTGATGGGTTGTCCCGGCAAACAGACGTCATCCCGGCCTCCTAGTTCCGGACATCCCCAAGTTGACCCGAGAAGGATCAAGCCGGGTCTGCCGGGGTGTCCCACATGGAGGGAGCCATGTAACGGGAGTCCCTTTGGGCATAGGGTGACTGAGGAAATATATCTTGGACTACCTAAAATGGGTCTGTAATATTTATCCACCATATTTCCAAGGATATCTGTAAAGGACTATTTACTGATTCTGAACTCAACGGGTTAATTGAGAGATACTGATGTGTTCAGCCTCAATCACCTGTTTGCCTAGTGTAATGCTAATGAGTCCCAGCTTCTAAAAGACCTGTTCATTGTTTGTGGTGATGTGGATTGTGATACTTAACTCTGTAATTGTGTGTATTGTAAATCAGCAGACAGACAGGTTATGTGTCGGAGTCATTAGCTGTAGTTAATTAGCTCATGTAAATTAGGTCTGGTCAAAGGTATATTGTCAGAGGAGAATGTAAGAACCTCCTCTTCTGGTGTATAAAAACCTGTAGTTTTTCCAATAAAGATTGATTCCTGCTTGAACCTCATACAGAGCGTTGTCTCGTATCTGGGGAAGAATCATTCGTATGGGGTCTTATTCGGCTGGTTGCAGTGTCTGGTGGCTGTCGTGTGGTTGGAAAGAGAATATCTTAACGGCGTTAACCCCTTTCATACTTGGGGTGCCGTTACACTGAGTGACTGTCCTGTTATGTTGACTGACTATCCTCTTCCTCCTCAATGATCCTGCTGATAGCTTGGAAGAACATTTTTGATTCTGGGTGCCGCCACCATGCCCCTGTTTAACAGGGGCATGTAATTAAAATTTTTGATGCAATGCTTTGCAGCAGGGCTCATTCTTGCACTCCAGCTAGAGTATCTGGGAGAGGTTGCAGTGTCGTGGCACCAGCACCAGTGCCTAAGGCCCAATTTTTCAGCCCCTGTTTAACAGGGGCATGTATTTACAATTTTTTTATGCAATGCTTTAAAGCAGGGCTCATTGCTGCGCTCCAAGTACAGTATCTGTGAGGGGTTGCAGTGTTGTGGCACCAGCACCAGTGCCTAAGGCCCAATTTTTCTGCCCCTGTTTAACAGGGGCATGTAATTACAATTCTTGATCTAATATTTCACAGATGGGCCCATTCCTGTGCCTACCAAGAGTAACTGTGAGGACTTACAGTCTTGTGGCACCAGCACCACCGCCACCACCAAAGGCCCAATTTTTCAGCCCCTGTTCAACAGGGGCATGCAATTACAATTCTTTATCTAATAATTCACAGCAGGGCCCATTCATGCGCCCACCAAGAGTAACTGAGGGCTTACAATGTTGTGGCACCAGCACCACCACCAAAGGCCCAATTTTTCCTACCACTGTTCAACAATGGCATGTAATTACAATTCCTGATATAATAGTTGACAGCAGGGCATTCCAGCGCCCACCAAGAGTAACTGTGAGGGCTTACAGTGTTATGGCAACACCAACACCTAAGGGGAAACATTTCTGCAGAGTATATACGGCAGGCCCCTACTTTCAAACATCCAACTTACAAACGACTCCTACTTGCAAACGGAAAGAGACAACAGGAAGTGAGAGGAACTCTACCCCTAGGAAGGGAAATTCTCTCCTGTAAGAGTTAATATGGGAAAAAAGGTGTCTCCTCTCTACTGATGCTTTATCACCAATCCTTGTGTAGCGGGTATACACTTTTCTGTGTATTTAAAACTGGCAGAGACACCAGTGATGTGCAGTTCCCTGCAGCCCAGCGGGTGGCGCTGTCGCCCTGGGGTGGGGTTGAACCATTGCTGTGTGCTGTGCTCCCTTTTTGTCCTCCCTCGGCAGCGGTATGGTGGGGCAGGGAACCCGCCGTGCTTGCTGGGAAAGGGTATAAAGGGCCGGCCATCTTTGTCACGGGGTCGAAGTCCCAGGCACCTTCAGCCTGAGGGCAATGGTCAGACGGAGGTCCTAGGCGGGCTAGGCCTAGAGGACGTTCGGAGGTCGTGTTCCATCCCAGGCACCTTTAGCCTGGGGTGAGGTACTCGGATGGAGGTCTGGAGCTCAGTGCCCAACACTGAGTTCCGCGAGGGAAGGAGATCCTAGAGAACCCCGGGAGTGGGTACCCGAATCCGGAGGGCGTAATGGACCGGTGGGAGATACTTGCTTGAAGACCTGGTGCAGCATATTGCCAGTGACAGGTGAGCCTTCCATCGGAGACCGCCTGGAAGGAAATCCCCCCTCGCTCGGAGACCGCAACTCACTTTCAGGAAGGAAAGTGGAGAGTTCATTGTGTCTGGGCCTACTCGCATCCACACCTCCCCTCTGTCTGTTATACTCGTTGAGGGAGTCCAACTGTTTGTGCATTACTCTGTTATCGGAAGAATAAAGGAGTGTTGGACTTTAATGGTGTGGGGCTCATTTTCTGGCAGACATTGTTCAAAGGAGGAGGAGGCTCCAGGTGCAGAACACCGACCCGAAGGTAAAACAAGAACTTTACTCACACCACACAACTATCTGTGGTGAAGGCTTGGCGTGGTGACCCCGCTCTCTCTCCTCTAAGGTACCCCTAGACAAGAAACAGATGAGCAGATGATAGAGAGGGGAGAGGGGAGGCCGCTACACTTGTTTCAATAAAAAAACCAAATTATCCAAAAACATTTGTCATTGGGATGGAAAGTGGGGTGAAATGTTCTGAACAGGTGCACAGACAGCAAAACAAATGTTACAGGGGTATTAACCCTTCCCTATATACTCCAAAAAGCTTAAAAATAGATTTTTTGGCTAGAGCTACACTTAAAAAATGTACCTATTCCAAATTACAAACAGATTCTACTTAAAGGGGTTGTAAAGGTACAATTTTTTTTTCCTAAATAGCTTCCTCTACCTTAGTGCAGTCCTCCTTCACTTACCTCATCCTTCGATTTTGCTTTTAAATGTCCTTATTTCTTCATGAGCACAGTAATGCGAGGCTTTCTTCCTGGTGTGGAGTGACCTGCTCGCCCCCTCCCTTGGACTACAGGAGAGTCAGGACGCTCTCTACATTGCAGATAGAGAAAGGAGCTGTGTGTTAGTGGGCATCCTGACTCTCCTGTAGTCCAAGGGAGGGGGCGAGCACGACACTCCACACCAGGAAGAAAGCCTTGCATTACTGTGTGGAGTTACAGACAGAAGAACAGGAAGTGAGGATTTCTCAGAAGAAATAAGGACATTTAAAAGCAAAATCAAAGGATGAGGTAAGTGAAGGGGGACTGCACTAAGGTAAAGGAAGCTATTTAGGAAAAAAAAATTGTACCTTTACAACCCCTTTAAGAACAAACCTACAGTCCGTGTCTTCTATGCTGCTGTTCAGAGTATATAGGGCCTTTTTTTATTTTGGGTGCGGGGTTCCTCTTAATATCCATACAAGACCCAAAGGGGCTGGTAATGGGCTGGGGTAGGGTGGGGGGGGGGGGGGGTGATGGGGTAGCCATGCCATTTTTCTCAATGATTTTCATCCATATTTCCGGGACCAGACATTACATTAAAGCCGCAAGCAGTTTGAAATGGCTTTTTTTCCTTTAGTCCTTTAGAAATGTCATTTTGTGCAGGGACAGTTCTAAACACGGGAAACACGTGCCACTTCACAGGCATACTTTTAACACCCCCCAGGTACGATATTTAAAGGAATATTTCACCTTTTTTTTTTCACTTTATGCATCATTAAAATCACTGCTCCTGAAAAAACGTCCGTTTTTAGAACTTCTTTTTGCATTGATACATGTCCCCTGGGGCAGAACCCGGGTCCCCAAACCCTTTTTAGGACAATAACATGCATATTAGCCGTTATAATTAGCACTTTACATTTTGAACATTCGCGTCCATTGTATTTAATAGGGTTCTAAAGTTCGCGCAAACTTTCGGTCCGTTCGCAGGTTCTGGTGCGAACCGAACCGGGGGGTGTTCGGGTCATCCCTAGTCTCCACTCTGCGGAGCAGACGAGGAAGCAACTTCAGTGGGGGATAGGCATAAATTAGCCGATACTGACCCCACGGGGCCACCAACGCGTCTGCCCAGGGATCTCTGGACCTGGCCACGAATCTCAACAGCTTGCGATTGAGTTGAGAGGCCAGGAGGTCCACCTCCGGCAAAGGAGTTGAAACACCTTCGGATGCAATGACCATTCCCCCTGGTCTAGCATCTGGCGACTCAGATAGTCCGCCTGCCAGGTTTCTCTGCCCGCAATGTAGACGGCCGACAGAGCCGCCACGCTTCTTTCTGCCCACCGCAGGATGTGAGCGACCTCGGACGCTGCAGCCGAGCTCCTTGTTCCCCCCTGATGGTTGACATAAGCCACAGCCGTGGCGTTGTCTGACTGGATCCTGATCAGGCATCCTTGTAGCCTCCTCGACCACGAGGAGAGACATAGTCTGATCGCCCCAAGTTCCAGGACGGGATTCATCCGGAGTCCAGCGACCCTGGGCCGACTGGACTCCCCAGACTCCTCCCCAACCTGTGAGGCTGGCGTCCGTTGTAATCACAGTCCAATGGAAGGGAAGGAATGACTTCCCGGACTGAAGAGCCGGGGATCTCAGCCACCAACTCAGAGAAGCCCTGACCAGGTGACTTACCTGCATGTGATGATCCAGAGACAATGGAGATTTGTTTCATTTGGACAGGATCTCCTTTTGCAAGACACGAGTGTGGAATTGGGCATACGGTACTGCCTCAAAGGAGGCTACCATGAGACCCAGAACTCGCATGCAAAAACGGAGGGATGACCATTTGCGGGATGTCAACAACTTCACCGCAGCCTGGACAGTCTGCAATTTTTCCAAAGGAAGGAAGATTCTAGCCTCCTTGGAGTCCAGAATCAACCCTAGGTACTCCAAATGCTGAGTCAGTTTTAGGACCGACTTCTGAATGTTTAACACCCAACCAAATTCTCGGAGGGTCTGACTGGCTATAGATACATCTTCCTCTAATTCTGAGACAGAAGCTGCTCTCAGAAGAAGATCGTCTAAGTAGCCCATGATAGCAATGCCTCGCTGTCTCAGCAAAGCTAGAATCGGGGCGAGCACCTTGGTGAAAACCCTCGGTGCTGACGCTAGGCCAAAGGGAAGAGCCACAAACTGATAGTGGCCTTCACTGATTGCAAAGCGCAGAAACCTCTGGTGTCTTGTGCAGATTTAGACATGCAAGTATGCGTCCTTGATGTCCAAGGATGCCAGAAAGTCCTCCGGATGGAGCGCAGCAACCACCGAACAAATTGAACCTGGCAGGGGTAACAGCCGTATGTTTAGACTGATCTCTTTCAGGGATCAGATCTCTGGTAAGCGGCAGCTAAATTGGAGGTGGTGGACTCTTTTCTGTCAGGATAACAGCACTGTTCTCGGGTGTTCATATTTGATGTCACTGATGCATGCTAAGAAGATTGATATCCCCACTAACAACTTTCAGCGTTAATACTTTAGTTTAATGATTTTATACATGAACTGCTCCATGGACATTATGTATATTGTTTAAATCTCCCATGAGTTTTGGTGTAATAGGAGAATTTATTTTGGGGTTCATTGCCCTTACTTCTACCTGGTGGATACAAAACTTCTCCTCTTAGGTGCAGGATTTCGTTCGCACCAGAGATTGGACTTATTGTTCATATATTCATTTTATGTTGTTGGTAAGCTTGATTTTTTTATTTTATTTATTCTTTTTTGTGTGTGTCTCACATATTTAAGTTGCAGCACATAAATTTTGCTTCACCAGTGTTTCTTGTTTAAGATTCACATATAGACAGCGCAGTATACACACCCCTTTATTATCAAAGAAGAACACATAGGAAAACACCTTTACAGAGCGGATCGATTTGTGCGACCCAAAAGAGACTAACCCCTCCGTGGCTGCCTCAGCTGCACCTTCAAGCTTAAGGGAGTCCCTTATAGCATTGATAAGCGCACCAACAAGTGCCCTGTCTTGCGCTAACCTGGACGACGGGTCCTCCTCACAAGGAAGGTCCGCATCTTCTGACAACCCAGACCCGGTGTCATGTGCGGCAGCTAGGCCCGGGTCTGAGTCAGAACATTCCCCTGGAGATGGCGGGGGGAGGGGGCGCTTTTTACCCCCCTTACGCTCGCATGCCGCTTCCACATAGTTGCCAACAGTCCCGAATTTCCCGGGACAATCCCAAATTTGGGACCCTCGTCCCGAATTAAGCTTGTCCCGATTATTTTCCCGGGATTTTGCTTTTGTCCCGGGAAAATCAGCCGACGGGCTACAAAAAAATGGCCGCCGTCGCCTCTGCCAGTACATTTCCCCTTGTGTTCAGTGGAGAGAGGATGGGCATCCAATCAGCTTCTCTCTTCAGTGTACAAGTATACACTGAAGCCTAGAGGCCCCTCCTCTCTACACTTAACACACGTGGAAGCCAGGAACTGTGTAGCTGCCGCTGCACATGATGGCAGCCCGGGGAGTCAGAGGTCAGCTCTGTACTAGAGGAGATCACAAACAGTGAGTGTGCATGTGCTCGGTTATAGAGAGGAGGTGTATGAGATCGGCTCATCGTATTACACCTGACTGTCATCACACTGCTACTCCCCGAGGAGGACCACAGCACAGGAGAGAGAGAGAGAGAGAGAGAGAGAGAGAGAGAGAGAGAGAGAGAGAGAGAGAGAGAGAGAGAGAGAGCGCTCTGCTCAACAGTGAGTGTGTGTGCTGCCAGCTCCGGGGATAATGGGCACCAAGCATAGCATTTCCACCCCTACCTACACAACACAGGGCAACCTGCCATCAAGCGTGCTGGGACATGTAGTGCCACAGCTGATCCTCACTCACACCTTATTACCTGCTGCTGAGACATGTAGTGCCACATCTGATCTTCAATCATATTAATTTTCTTAGTTTTTGGACCATGTGCCACCCCAAGCTGCCCTGTGCCACCCCAGCCTGCCCTGTACCACCACAGCCTGCCCTGTATTACCCCAACCTGCCCTATACCACCCCAGCCTGCCCTATACCACCGCCTGCCTGCCCTGTATTACCCCAACCAGCCCTATACCACCCCAGCCTGCGCTATACCACCCAGCCTGCTCTGTGCCACCCAAGCCTGCCCTATACCACCCCATCCTGCCCTGTACCACTCCAAACTGCCCTATACCAACCCAGCCTGCCCTGTGCCAACCTAACCTGCCCTATACCACCCCAACCTGCCCTATGCCACCCTAACTTGCCCTATACTACCCAACCTGCTCTGTGCCACCCTAACTTGCCCTGTACCACCCCAACCTGCCCTGTACCACCCCAGCCTGCCCTATACCACCACAGCCTGCGCTTTGCCATCCAAGCCTTCCCTGTGCCACTTCAATCTGCCCTGTGCCACTTCAACCTGCCCTGTGCCACCCTAACTTGCCCTATACCACCCCAATACCGCCCTAACCTGCCCTGTACCACCCTAACCTGTCATATACCACCTCAACCTGACACTATACCACCCTATTTTACCCTAATCTGCCACTATACCACCCTATACTATCATTTACAGGGGCTGGTTTGGGGTGCACCCTGTGACCGTGCGCTACCTGAATGGAGCTGGGTAGCCTAGACGGGGGGGGGGGGGGGGGGGGGGTGACACCATGTTTTACCCCACCAGGTGACACCAACCCTAGTGACGCCACTGCCGTACACAAGAGAGTGGAGAGTTTGTAAGGACAGACTCTGCTGGGGGCACCTGATGTAAGGATGGACTCTGCTGGGGGCACCTGATGTAAGGACTGACTCTGCTGGGGGCACCTGATGTAAGGACGGACTCTGCTGGGGGCATTTGATGGCATCTGGTGGCAGGCGAAGTGGCAGGTGACACGCTTAGGGGTCCCACTGATTCAGCATTATGGTGAGTTGAATGATTTAATTTTATATTACAATGTAATAATAGAAATAATACGCTTCAATCACCCTGACACCATAACAACCATGGTGCCTGGATGATTAAAGCGCCAACAACAGGTGTTGGAGTATCTTTATCTGCCGATTTTGTTAAACTTTCTGGAATACACATATTTCTATTGTAGTGTAGGATCTTCCTTCCTCTCGGACTCTAACCACACCCCTTCTGAACCACGCCCATTTAAGCCACGCCCACTATCACACATAGACCCCGCCCATTTTTTGCCGTGGCGGGCTTCGCGTGCCGCATTTTCATATTATTATGTGACACGCCAACAAATGAATGCCCCGCCCCCTACTTATAGCAAGGCTCCGCCTACAGGCAAAAAGTGTCCCGGATTTTTTTTTTGCAATGTTGGCAACTATGCTTCCACCCTGGCAACAAATGATTCCAGGACTGTCGACAAGGTGTCCATGGTAACCACAGGTGAAGGGACATCGGCTGCCGCCTCTGGCATGTTTGGGGAAGAAGGGCCAGACACTGACTCCATGATACACCAGTGACAGCTCTCAGGGACTTAGTAAAAAAAAATAAACTGAAAAGTCCACCCTCCTTGCTGCACTGACTGGGGGGGGTTACCCAGGGGACTCACCACCCAGCAAGAGACCGCTCAGTGCCGCTGCCCGCCTTCTGGGTACACAGCGCGTGTGAGGAAAACTGTGAGGAGAATTGTGCTGCGCGCCGTTCAGGAAGCCAGCACTAAGGCCGAAACCCACTCCAAAATGGCCGCCAGACGCCTCAGAGAGAAAAGGGCGTGACTACAAGAAAATGGCCGCGCCACAGTGTGGCCACGGCAAGATGGCCGCCAATGGGAAAATACAATAGAAACAGCAGGCATACAAAAAATGGCGTCGGCGCAGCCAAAATGGCACCTGAGCACCGCGGTGTGGACGAGAAGGCCGAGGTAGGGACTTCCCCGGAGCAGAGTACCCCCCACAGAAAAACGGGCCCGACACCCCAGTCCCCTACTGGGACCCAAAGTCCCCGCACAGGTACACCCCAGTCGCAGCGAGCCCCGCTAGAGCATAAGGGGAATTGTGACAGAGAGCAGGGAAAGGGAGGACAAGAGAACCCCTTAATCCCTGAAACACCCAGCTGTTCCCACCTGCCGAGGCAGTAGGAACAGTACTTACCCGTCCATGCGAGGACCCGCTGGTGCGTCCCTGACAGACCTACAACCGAGTTGGAGTAGCTGTCGGCCCAGTCCACTGTGAGTGAGACAGCAAGCAGCCCAGACATATGTGGACCCCGGAGCAAATCTCACCGCCCACCCCTGGAGCCATGGGGTACGTCGTAGCAGAACCAGCGCTTAGCTAAAGACTGGCACGCTCGATGGCTGGAACTGGGAAGACTACAAGGATCTATAATATCTAGCCTGTCGCCCAGCCGGCAGTTGATTAAAAATAAAATAAAAAATTCTTCAGGACTCTGGGCCCAAAGGGAGCCACGTCCTTCTCCTCTGCTAGGCAGAAAAAACTGAGCTGCTGACTGCAGGGCGGAGGGTTATGTCTGGAGGAACCGCCCCCTGGGCAGGGCTGTTCAACTCTGACTAATGTAACATGTGTTTAAATATCTAACATGTTCTGCCTAGTCCTCTCCTATGAACAGGAACATAACCTATATGTCAAGACTTGAGAAGGCTGTGTCCGTCCATGGACGAAAAGAGAAATTGTGTTTTTTTCAAACTTGTCCCTCTTCTTTTGTTTATAGCGCAAGAAATAAAAACCGCACATGTAATCAATTACCACCAAAAGAAAGCTCTATTTGTGGGGAAAAAATGATAAAAATTTCATTTGGGTACAGTGTTGCACGACCGTGCAATTGTCATTCAAATTGTGACAGCACTGAAAGCTGAAAAATGGCTTGGGCAGGAAGGGGGTGAAAGTGCCCTGTAGGCAAGTGGTTAATTGATTAAACTATGACAACATTTGTATCAAATAAGGGGTGACATCTGTATATCCAACAAACGAATATTCAGTATTAATTAAGTGTGTAGTGTACTGATATGTTTGTGGTAAAAAAAATTTTTTTTAAAAAACTTTGATGGTCAGGTTCTATGACCAATGTAACGTCACACAAGGACATTTGAGGGAGTTGCAGACAAGGACTAACCTTTACTGTATCACCACACTGATCGGTGTTCTGACAAAATACGCAACTTGACATCGGCTGTAAAATGCCCTTCGGAGAAGGAGAGGCCACAAATAGAGCCAATTGAAAGAACCCGTTACGACAAGCCCCTAACTAGCTCTCAGGCCTAGTTACAAATGTAGGTCACCTTGGCGCCGCCCCCCCTCCCCCCCCCAAAAAAGAGGCTTACGCAAAAACCAAACATAACACGATAACGAACCTATTTCTAGATAGAACATATGTGCGTTCAATAAATAAGATAGAAAACTACGCCTTGTGTAATCCAAATAATAAAGAAACAACGCATTTGCCAGGCTCTAGTATGGCCCTCATAGATGCAATTCCACGCCCATTTATTTGTGGATGACGTATGCAACACGTGACAAGCTAGGACTCACTCTCCTACTGAACGGCTTGCTGTAAGGGCCGGTGTCTTGCGGGTTGTGCTGAATCGCGGTGTCCTGTTGCTTGGGCGTCATGGCCGGGGTCTTGGCTCGAAAAGCAGTTGACTATGTGAAGAGCAAGGAGTTCCGTGACTACCTCATGAGGTGACGTGTAGGGTGGGATAAGTAGACGGTGTACTTTCTCGTGACATAGCAGTGGGGGTATAAGGAAAGGACAGAGCAATGTCCGGCTTTAAAGGTTATGTCAATGACGGAAGGAGCTGACAAATCGACTGGAGCGGACTTTGTTATAACAATGGAATAATGTGAATGCTGTCATTGATGGGTTGGATTTAGATGTTCTAGTCATACTGCCTTGTAAGATCTGAGCACAAATATTTTTCTACAAGTTCTGCTCCTATTCGTTACCCAGTGCAGTTATAGTAAACTCTCTGATTTTAGAATGTACTTTTTAAAGCGGAGCTTCGCCCAGAATGAGAAGTTCCTCTTGTTTGCATCCTCTCCTCCTGCCATATTTGACACTTTTTTTTTTTTTTTGGGTGGGAGCAAGTACCTGGTTTTGACAGGTACCCACTGCAGCCTCGTACACACGACCAAGTTTCTCGGCAAGAACCAGCAAGAAACTTGCTGGCAGAGCTTTCTTGCCGAGTAAATCAGTCGTGTGTGTACGCGGCTATCAGGTTTCTGTTCAAGAAAACCGACGAGAAAAATAGAGAACCTGCTCTCTATTTTCTCGACGAGAAAAGTGTGTGTGTGTGTGTGTGTGTGTGTGTGCACTTACCTTTCGCCGTGGAAACCCGCGCACTTACCTTTCGCCGGGGAAACCCGCGCATGCTCGAAATGACTTTGACGCATCGCGTAGCTTCCTAGGCATAGGTAGGGTGGTAGCAAGATGACGGCATTGAATGTGACGAGCGCACGCTCGTCGTAGTCGATGACGTCACCACGTTCGCTCCATTCAAAGAACCGCGGGTTCGTTGAATGGAGCGTGTGTACACTCGGCCGGGGACAAGTTCTGTCCAAGAATCTCGTCAAGAAAAACGACAAGTTTTTTCCTGGACGAGAGTCGCGGCCGCACCCTGATCTGAATGAAAGTTCGTCCTCCCTCTTTCCCCTGCAGCCTTCTAGGGCACATCACAGGTCTCAGAAGACTGCAGAACCATTCACAAAGCGCAGTCCCGCTCACGCATGCACAGTAGGAAACTGGCTGTGAAGCCAAAAGGCTTCACTGCTGGTTTCCCTTACTTAAAAGGTAAGTTCACCTTTTTACAGAAAATCTGTAGGGTGAACGTACACTGGGCCCCCTCCTCATCCCCCGTCACAACTCGTAAAAAAAATAAAATAAAAATTCCATAAATCTATCCCCAATTTTGTAGACGCTATAACTTTTGCGCAAACCAATCAATATACGCTTACTGCGATTTTGGTAAAAAAAAAAAAATATGTAGAAGAATACATATCGGTTTAAACTGAGGAAAAAAATTGTTTTAAAATAAATAAATAAAAATTGCGATATTAAATCAAAAAGTAAAAAATATTTTTTCAAAACTGTCGCTCTTTTGTTTATAGCGCAAAAAATAAAAACTGCAGAGATGATCAAATACCACCAAACGAAAGCTCTATTTGTGGGGGAAAAAAAACATAAAGATTTCATTTGGGTACAGTGTTGCATGACCACGCAATTGTCATTCAAAGTGTAACAGCACTGAAAACGAAAAATTTGGCCTGGGCAGGAAGGGGGTGAAAATGCCCTGTATGGAATTGGTTAAAGTGGTTGTATACCCCCCTTCTTTCTTTCTTTTTCGGCACCGACCTATCAGAACCTGCATAGCCCGTCCTGTCACTGCAGGTGATTTCAAATCCCTGGACTGATAAAGCGGCTATTGGATCTGTCAGAACAGGTGACCGCCGGACTGCAGGTTAGCGGGACCAGGTGCAATGGGAAATGGGATCCAGCGTAAGTTCACCTTACAGAATTTCTGTAAAGGTGAACTTACACTTTAAGATGACGGCACCTGGACCCGAAGCGGCTTGAAGAATTGGCTCGATTGAGGACATCACTGGATCTCTTAACATGTAGGTGTTCTTATATTAACCACTTCAGCCCTGGAAGATTTTACCCCCTTCCTGACCATAGCACTTTTTACAATTTGGCACTGCGTCACTTTCACTGACAATAGCACGGTCGTTCGATGCTGTACCAAAACAAAATTTGTGTCCTTTTTTCCCACAAATAGAGCTTTCTTTTTGTGGTATTTGATCACCTCTGTGGTTTTTATTTCTCTTATCGTCCATGGACTGACACAGCTGGATACTGTAAACGTGTGGGTATATGTCCCTGCTCGCAGGAGAAGATCTAGGCAGAATATTAGATGTTAAAACATTCTAGAACAAACCAGAGCTGAACAGCCCCGCACAGGGGGGCGGTCCCTCCGGACATTACCCTCCCACCTGCAGCTAGCAGACCTCAGTTTTTTTTCTGCCTAGCAGAAGACGTGGCTCTCAGGAGCCAGTCTCCTGGAAGATTTTACTTTTAAATTTTATTCCTTTGGGAATTTTATTATTTTATTTTTGAGACCTTCAATCAACTGTCGGCTGGGCAACAGGTTGGGTACACTGGTATCCTCGTCTTCCCTGTCCGACCATCAAGCGTGCTGATCCTCGCCTTGTGTGCGTGAGACTCAGTTCACGACATACCCCATGACTCCAGGGGTGGCCGGGTTGCTTTCATGCTCCCGCGGTCCTCAAGATTGAACAGTACTTGACTGACTGTATCTCTCGCGGTGGACCGGGCCGACAGCTACGCAGTACGACTCTGTGATAGGTCTGTCTGAAACAAGCCAGTGGGTCCCTGAAAGGGACGGGTAAGTAGTCTCTCCTACTGCAGGTGAGTACATGCTGGCTGTGTTTCTGTGTGTGGGGGTTTCTCCCTGTCTCCCCCCTGTTATGCTGCTCTCTGCACCCTGTACTAGTGCTGTGCTGTGGGGTGCTTGCGGGTCACTCTGGCCTGGCTGGGCGCTCATGTCTGCATTTTATTCTGGTGTGTGAGGTGATTATTGCGTGCGCCATTGGCGCGCATTAGAGCTTTGAATTTCGCGCTCGGTGGCCATCTTGGCGTTCAGTGGCGCAGTTATGGCTGCGGCCGGCGGCCATTTTCTTGTGGCCGCCGCGCATTTATTTCTGGCGGCGGCGCAAATCCCCTCACAATCTCCTCACAGACTGAGCGGTCCTTAAGGGTTGGTGGGTCCTGCCGGGTATCCCCTCCTCAGCGTAGCCAGTGGGTGGACTGTATATTCACTGTATAGTGTATAAGGTCTGAGGGTGGCGTTATGGAGTCTGATACACCTGCTCTCCACACTTGCCTGGGGCAACTGGCAGTGCTGCACAGTTAACCACTTAACGACCGCTCACTGTATATATACACGTCGGCAGAATGGCACCGACAGGCACAATCACGTAGAGCATACGTGATTGCCTTTGTATAGTTGGGGGGTCCAATCGGACCCCCCTCCTATACAGTGAGCGGTGGCTAAGTGTCCGGGAGCGTTCCGGGATGAGGGGGCAGCCATTCGTTTCCGGCCACCCCCTCGCGATCGCTCCCGGCGAATGGAAATGCCCCCTCTGTCTGTCAGAGGAAGCAGGAGGAAGTGATGTCATCTCTGGTGCGGCGCTCACATATACCGAGCGCCGTACAAGAGAAGACATCAGGTCAGTGCACACAACACTACACTGACACCAGGACACATAGGGACATAAATCACGCCCCCAGTCACAGTGTCACTGATTGCAGTGACCATTTATTTAGTGATCACTGCAATCAGTGACATTTGTGACTGTAAAAGTGTCACCAAAGTTTAGTCTTAGGTCCAGTGTAGCCCCCTAACCCCCCCCTAATAAAGGTTTAACCCCCTGATCACCCCCCAGATAACCCTTTCACCCCCTATCACCACTGTCGCTAAGCGATCATTTTTCTGATTGCTGTCTTAGCGTCAGTGATGCCGATCGGCAGCCAGTAATTTTTTTTAGGTTCGCTGCATGTTTTTATAGCGTCAGGTACCCCAATATATTATCTAATAAAGGTTTAACCCCCTTGATCGCCCCCCAGGTAACCCTTTCACCCCCTATCACCACTGTCGCTAAGCAATCGTTTTTCTAAACGCTGTCTTAGTGTCGGTGATGCAGATCGGTAGCCAGTAATTTTTTTTAGGTTCGCCGCATGTTTTTATAGCGTCAGGTACCCCCATATATTATCTAATAAAGGTTTTAACCCCCTAATTGCCCCTAGTTAACCCTTTCACCAGTGATCACCATATAAGTGTTGCGGGTGACGCTGGTTAGCTTGTTTGCTTTTTATAGTGTCAGGGCACCCGCCGTATATAACCCAATAAAGGTTTAACCCCCTGATCGCCCGGCGGGTGATATCAATTAGGTTTTAGCGTCAGAGAGGGTCTGCGTCACACCCCAGGCAGCGTCAGGTTAGTGCCAGTAACGCTAACACCCACGCGTGAAGCATACACCCCCCTTAGTGGTATAGTATCTGAACAGATCAATATCAGCGTCCCCAGCAGTTTAGGGTTCCCAAAAACGCAGTGTTAGCGGGATCAGCCCAGATACCTGCTGGCACCTGCGTTTTGCCCCTCCGTCCAGCCCAGGCCACATAAGTGCAGTATCGATCGATCACTGTCACTTACAAAACAAAAACACACATAACTGCAGCGTTCGCAGAGACAGGCCTGATCCCTGCGACTCCAGTGCTGTAGGAGGTGATTTCACCACCACAGTTAAAAAAAAAAAAAGCAAATATGCCGAAGCATTGGGGCAGCAGGGGCGGAGGAGCGATTTTGCTCCTAATGCCGCGTACATACGGTCGAAATTCCGACGGAGGCTTGCCCGTGGAAAAGTCCGACCATGTGTGTGCGGCATAACTTTTTTGCGGGAGGATGCCCCCATGCTTCGGCATATATAAATGGTGCGTGTATGCCCATCATTGGAAGTGGGTGGATGAAGGGCGGTATTCTAATGGTGGGCATACCCACCGATCAATCTCTTTTTTCGTTCAGCCAACTGGCCGCATAAAAAAAAAAGATTACAATACATGTCCAACAAGGACCAGCAACGTACTGGTATGTTGCTGGACTTTGAATGTTTATACCAGAATGATGCCTGCGGGTTTAGGTATCATCTTGGTATCATTCTTTTCAGCCTGCGGCCGGCTTTCATGTAAAAGCAATCCTAGCGGCTAATTAGCCTCTGAACTGCTTTTACAAGCAGTGGGAGGGAATGCCCCCCCCCCGGATATAAAAAGCGCCATTGGGAAAGCATTTTATCACACCGATCTTGGTGTGGTCAGATGCTTTGAGGGCAGAGGAAAAAATCTAGGGTCTAGAAGACCCCAGTTTTTTCAAAAAAAGAGTACCTGTCACTACCTATTGCTATCATAGGGGATATTTACATTCCCTGAGATAACAATAAAAATGATAAAAAAATAAATACTTGGAAGGAACAATTTAAAAATAAAATAAAAAAGCAAAATTAATAAGAAAAAAAAAAAGCACCCCTGTCCTGCCCTGCTCTTGCCCAATGGCGAACGCAAGCGTCGGTCTGGCGTCATATGTAAACAGCAATTGCACCATGTGACCATGTGTGAGAGGTATCACCGCGAAGGTCAGATCGAGGGCAGTCATTTTAGCAGTATACCTCCTCTGTAAATCTACTGGGGTAACCTGTAAAGGCTTTTAAAGGCTTTTAAAAATGTATGTATTTTGTCGCCAATGCGCGTTTGTGCGAAATTTTAAAGCATGTCGTGTTTGGTATCTATGTACTCGGCCTAAGATCATCTTTTTTATTTCATCAAACATTTGGGCAATATAGTGTGTTTTTAGTGCATTAAAATTAAAAAAAGTGTATTTTTTAACCCAAAAAATGCGTTTATAAAATCGCTGCGCAAATACTGTGTAGAAAAAAAAAATGCAACACCCACCATTTTAATCTGTAGGGCCTTTGCTTTAAAAATATATATAATGTTTGGGGGTTCAACATAATTTTCTTGCAAAAAAAAAAATGTTTTTCATGTAAACGAAAAGTGTCAAAAAGGGCTTTGTCTTCAAGTGGTTAGAGTGGATGTAAGCTTCCTAATGTTGTGTATAAAATGCCAGAACAGTTCAAAACCCCCCCAAATGACCTCATTTTGGAAAGTAGACACCCCAAGCTATATACTGAGAGGCATGTCGAGTCCATGGAATATTTTTATGTTGACACAAGTTGCGGAAAAAACGACTTTTTTTTTTTTTTTTTTTGCACAAAGTTGTCACTAAATGATATATTGCTCAAACATGCCATGGGCATATGTGGAATTACACCCCAAAATACATTCTGTTGCTTCTCCTGAGTACGGGGATACCACATGTGTGAGACTTTTTGGGAGCCTAGCCACGTACGGGACCCCAAAAACCAAGCACCGCCTTCAGGCTTTCTAAGGGTGTAAATTTTTGATTTCACTCCTCACTGCCTATCACAGTTTCGGAGGCCATGGAATGCCCAGATGGCACAAAACCCCCCCAAATGACCCCATTTTGGAAAGTAGACACCCCAAGCTATTTGCTGAGAGGTATTGAGTATTTTGCAGATCTCGCTTTTTGTCACAAAGTTTTGAATATATATATATATATATATATATATATATATATATATATATATATATATATATATATATATATATATATATATATATATATATATATATATATATTTTTTTTTCTTTCTTCATTTTCAAAAACAAATGAGAGCTGTAAAATACTCGCCATGCCTCTCAGCAAATAGCTTGGGGTGTCTATATTCCAAAATGGGGTCATTTGGGGGGGTTTTGTGCTATTTTGGCATTTTATGGCCTTCGAAACTGTGATAGGTAGTGAGGAGTGAAATCAAAAATTTGCGCCCTTAGAAATCCTGAAGGCGGTGCTTGGTTTCCGGGGTCCCGTACGCGGCTAGGCTCCCAAAAAGTCCCACACATGTGGTATCCCCGTACTCAGGAGAAGCAGCAAAATGTATTTTGGGGTGAAATTCCACATGTAACCATGGCATGTGTGAGCAATATATCATTTAGTGACAACTTTTTGTAATTTTTTTTTTTTTTTTGTAGTCATTATTCAATCACTTAAGACAAAAAAAAAAAAAAAAAAATCAATGGGCTCAACATGCCTCTCAGCAATTTCCTTGGGGTGTCTACTTTCCAAAATGGGGTCATTTGGGGGGGTTTTGTACTGCCCTGTCATTTTAGCACCTCAAGAAATGAGATAGGCAGTCATAAATTTAAAG
Source organism: Rana muscosa (assembly GCA_029206835.1). NCBI lineage: Eukaryota > Metazoa > Chordata > Amphibia > Anura > Ranidae > Rana > Rana muscosa. Next base: position 358,539,020 of record CM055122.1, read on the forward strand.
CTGTGTAAATTTCAGAAAATGTACCCTAGTTTGTAGACGCTATAACTTTTGCGCAAACCAATAAATATACGCTTATTGACTTTTTTTTTTTTTACTAAAAACATGTGGCTGAATACATTTTGGCCTAAATGTATGACTACACTTGAGTTTATTCGATTTTTCTTATAACAAAAAATAGAAAATATCATTTTTTTTTTTTTTCTAAATTTTCGGTCTTTTTCCGTTTATATCGCAAAAAATAAAAATCGCAGAGGCAATCAAATACCATTAAAAGAAAGCTCTATTTGTGGGAAGAAAAGGACGCAAATTTCGTTTGGGTACAACATTGCATGCCCGCACAATTTACAGTTAAAGCAGCGCAGTGCAAAATTCTGAATTCACCTCTGGTCCTTTAGCTACCAAATGGTCCGGGGCTTAAGTGGTTAAACATGTTCATATGTTTCCTGCACCTGCGGTCCTTATGGACCAGTTGTCAGCAGTCCTGGAATAATTCCTGTCAGAATGGAAGCGGTGTGCGAGCAAAAGGAGCTATAAGCCCCCTCCCCTCACAAAAATCTTTACTGAAGGGGTGCTCTGAGTCAGATATGGGCCTAGCTACTATGCTCAGGACCCGACCTCTGAATATTTAATGTTTATGAACAGGACATTCCCTTGTGAGGAAGACTCCAGTTCTGTGTCAGTGAATGACAGGGCGCTTGTAAGTGATCTCATTGATGTGAGAAACACTCTCAGGCTGGAATTGCTGTGACAAGCTTTTCTTTTACAGTTTCCTCACTGTTTTCCTCACACTGCCTCAAGAGCAGCATGGATGAGGGAGGACTTTATTCATTTGTCTGTAGTCCCTGTGAGCCTTATGTGTGATACCTGAGGTAACATTTCCCGCCATTTCCTGGGGAATGATTTGAGCTCTGACAGACACACGGTCTGAGGATCAGAGGTTACCTGTTACCTGCATGCTGCTTCGGCAGCACAGTCAAGCAGGTTGGAATGATACAGAGAAGATTATGCGCCTCTGCGCCATAATTTAACTCATCCTATACCTCTACACTGCATACATTCACAGTGTATGTATGTGTTATTGGTCTCTGTGTCTGCGTGGCTGTCCCCACGTTCCAATGCTGTGTTTCAGTGCCATACATGATATAAACGTACAAAATATGTTTATGCACGACTCCAGATACATGTATGTATTCTACTCTCTGGGTTGGCGGGGGCTCCGGTGTCCTCCCGCACTCTTTTGGTATGTGCGCTTCAGCTCTGCACAGTATAGACATGTTCAATATGTTTATTGCACATATTATACATGTTTACAGTATGGGTATACTGTTTGCGTGGGGTTCCTCCGGGTACTCCGGTTTCCCCCCACGCTCCAATGGAAATGCACAGCATAAACATGTGCAATATGTTGATTCACATGCTATCATTCCTACACGGTATCTGTGTGCTGTCTGCGTGGAGTTCTTCCGAGTGTTCCGGCTTCCTCCCACGCGCTGACGGTATGTGCGCCTTTTGGCCTTCTGCACAGTTAAACATGTTCAATGTTTATCACGCATGCTATAATACCTACACGGTATGTGTAGGCAGTCTGTGTGGTTTTCCTTCGGGTACTCCGGTTTCCTCCCACACTCCATTGGTATGGGCGCTATGCACAGTCTAAATTTGTGCAATTGGATATCCACATACTAACATACCTACCCGGTATGTCTTTGAACTCTGCGTGGGTTTCCGCCCACGCTACATGACATGCATGCCTTTGGTGCAATACACAATGTAAACATACACATTATGTTTATACACTACACTAAATACATTCACAGTAGTTGTAGGTATTGCATTCTCTGAGTATGCGTGGGGTACTTCAGTACCTCCCACGCGCCAACGGTGTGCGCGCGCCTTCGGTGCTATGCACACATGAGCTTGTGCAAAATGTTTAGCACACACTATAATACCTACACTGTATGCGTATGCAGTCTGCGTGGGTTTCCGCCCACGCTACATGACGTGCAATACACGGTGTAAACATACACATTATGTCTATACACTACACTAAATACATTTACAGTAGCTGTAGGTATTGCATTCTCTGAGTATGCGTGGGGTACTTCGGTTCCTCCCACGCGCCAACAGTGTGCGCGCCTTCGGTGCTATGCACACATGGGCTTGTGCAAAATGTTTAGCACACATACTATAATACCATACACGGTATGCGCATGCAGTCTGCATGGGTTTCATCCGGGTGCTCAGGTTTCTCCCCTGCGTTCCAATGGTGTGCGCATTCTCAGCGCTATGCACAGTATAAACGTGTGCAATTTGTTTATTCGCAGGCTAACATACCTACACAGTTGTGTACGCAATCTGCGTGGCTGGTTTACGTCCAGGCCCCGATGATGTGCGCGCCTTCGTCGCTGGCACAGTATATACGTGTTTAATAGGTTTATCCACAAATACTAAACTACATACGCCGTATGTGGTGGTATTATGCTCTTTGTGGCTGGGTGGGTTTCCTCCCACACTCTCTCCATTTGTGCGTTTAACGCAATACATAGTATAAACTATGTGTTTGCACAATCGGCACCTATCCATGGGTAGCTGCTGGATGGAGCATTGTCACAAGGATCCCTGGTTTCAGGGGTATCACTTTCCACCTGGTTTCAGTGGTGATCAGAAGCGCTGGCTTGGACTGTGTTCGTCAGGTTGGGGTTAGCGTTACGCCCGTTTAGTGGCTGCGTCTCTGGCATTTTTTATAGCTCAATGACTGGGCAAAAGCCTCTGCTTCATCCATCAGTCTTCTAGCAGGTGCACTGCCAACTGCTTTAGCCTTTTAGGGTCTCTGTGCCCGGGGTGGGTTTGCACCACCTGTGGAGGCTGAGGTACTAGTCCTCTGACCGAGTTTCTAGGGGAAGTTCCGTCAAGTTGCCTTTATTGGCCAACATTTTGAGGCACCCTGTACATTGGGGCCTCCCTTCTCCGATACATTGCGGAGTCTCTTTGGGATTTTCATACTTCTCGCTGCAAGACGGTCCTGTCGGCAAGGGGCATTGCAGGCAAAGGGTCCTTGCATCAGAAGGTGTTTCCACCTTCTTTACCGGAGGTGGGGAACCGGAAGTGGACCTTGTGGCCTCTCGACTCGCTCGCAAGGTGGCAAGATCGTGGTCAGGTCCAGGGACCCCTGGGCGGACGCGTTGGAAGCCCGTGGGGGCAGTATCACCTGATATATGCTTACCCTCCGCTACTGTTGTTGCCTCGCCGGCTTCGCAGAGTAGGGGCTGAGGCCATTCCAGTGCTCTGGAACGGCGACATTGGTACGCCGATCTACTTCGGCTAGTCGCAGACATTCCTGGCGACGGCCTATTGGGGTGGACCTTCTGTCTCATGATCCCATACTTCATGCTGCTTTACAGTCCTTGGCTTTAATGGCATGGCTGTTTAAAGCCAGGTGCTGAAGGACCGAGTTCTCTCGTATTCTGTCATCTCTTCTATGTTGACACGGGAATCTTCCTCCAGAAAGATATCTCACCGTACCTGGAAGGCTTACATCGCTATGTGCGAGGAACTTGAGTGGCATCCTCGGATGTATTCCGTTCCCAGGATTTTGCTGTTCTTACAGTGTGGTGTGACCCAAAAGCTGGCCTTACATACTTTTTTATTTTTTTTATTTTTTTTTGTCGGATTTCGGCCCGGGCTGTCTTTTTTTTTTTTTTTTTATTTTTTTTTTTCAACGACCGCTACCGGGCCATTCCTAGATTAGCACCTTTTGTGCAGGGGGTTCGCCATGTGATCCCCCCTGTCAAGCCTCCTCTCCCTACTTGGGATCTGATTTTGATGCATCTCGGTTCTCCAAGAACATCCCTTTGAGAATATCAGAGAGATTCCTCTCTTGACCTTGTCCCGGAAGTTGGCCTTAGTGGCCATTGCTTCGGTTAGACGGGTGTCTGAGTTGGCGGCCTTGTCCGGCAAGTCGCCTTACTTGGTCCTCCCATAAGGATATGTTGGTGTTGAGCCCACGACCATCCTTCTTTTCTAAGGATGGTCTTGGCCTTTCACCTTAAGAAGGACATTGTTCTTCCGTCCTTGTGTCCTCACCCATCGCATCCCTGAGAGTTTGCGCTTCATACATTAAGATGGGTACAAGCCTTACGAGTGTACCTGTCTGCTACTGTTTCCGTTCGGAAATCTGTGTCTGGTCCAAAACAGGGCCGAGCGGTGTCATCTGCCACCGTCTTTAGGTGGATCAGGCAGACCGTCATACAGGCCTATGCCCTTAAGGGGGGGGCGCCTCCCTTCCGGTTGCGGCGCATTCCACCAAGGCAATTGGTGCTTCCCGGGCCTTCCGACATAAAGTGTCGGTTGCACAAGTGTGCAAGGCGACGACCTGGTCGTCCGTTCATACCTTTTTCAAGATTTTATAAGGTTGATGTGGCTGCATCTTCGGATGCTCCCTTCGGCCGCAAAGCATTGCAGGCCGCTGTTTAATGTCGCAACTCCTCCGTTGAGGAGCTCTGCTTGTTTGGAGTGAAGTTTTGGTTGTTCCTTTGCTACTGCTCCCACCCTTCTGATACTGCTTTGGGACGTCCCACACGTTTACAGTATCCAGCTGTGTCAGTCCATGGACGATAAGGGAAAATAGGATTTTTGTACTCACCGTAAAATTCATTTCTCTGACGTCCATAGACTGACACAGCACCCACCCTTCCTTTTAAGGTTTGTACTGCTTTGTTACGAACTGAGGTCTGCTAGCTGCAGGTGGGAGGGTAATGTCCGGAGGGACCGCCCCCCCTGGGCGGGGCTATTCAGCTCTGGTTTGTTCTAGAATGTTTTAACATCTAACATTCTGCCTAGATCTTCTCCTTCGAGCAGGGACATATACCCACACGTTTACAGTATCCAGCTGTGTCAGTCCATGGATTTTACGGTGAGTACAAAAATCCAAATTTTTTGCGCTATAAACAAAAAGTGTAAATTTTGAAAAAAAAGCAATATTTTTTGCTATAATAAATATCCCCAAATTTAAAAAAAAAAAAAAATTCTTCATCAGTTTGGGCCAATATCTATTCTTCTACATATTTTTGGTAAAAAATCGCAATAAGGCTACTTTCATGCTGAGGCGCTTTGCAGGTGCTATAGCGCTAAAAATAGCGCCTACAAAGCACCCTGAAAGAGCCATTCCTTTTACTTCAGTGTGAAAGCCTGAGGGCTTTTACACTGGAGCGGTGTGCTGGCAGGAAGGTAAAAAATGTCCTGTTAGCCACATCTTTGAGGCACTGTAGGAGCGGTGAAGAGCGGTGAATACACCGCTCCTAAAGCGCCCCTGCCCATTGAAATCTATGGGCAGCACCGCCGGCAAAGCGCCACTGCAGCGGTGCTTTGCGGACGGTTTTAACTCTTTTTCGGCCGCTAGCGGGGTTAAAAACACCCCTCTAGCGGCCCAATATCGCTGCTAAAAATAGCGTTGCTTTACCGCCAGTGCCCCAGTGTGAAAGTAGCCTAAGCGTATGTTTGGTTTGCGCAAAAGTTAGTGTCTACAAACGATGGGAAAGATTTATGGCATTTTTATTTTATTATTTTTTTTATGCTAGTAATGGCAGTGATCTACGATTTTTAGCGGTATTGCGACAGACAGATAAGAGACTTTTGACACTTTTTTGGGTCCATTGGCATTTATACAGCGATCAGTGCTATAAAAATGCACTGATTACTGTGTAAATGTCACTGGCAGGGAGGGCGTTAACACTGGGGGGCGATCAAGGGGTTGTAAAGGTTCACAGATTTAAAAAAAAACAAAACATGTCATACTTGCCTCCCACTGTGCAGTTCGTTTTGCACAGAGTGGCCCTGATCGTCCTCTTCTTCGGTCCCTCAGAGGCTCTCGCGTCGCTCTCCCAAGGGGGTTAGCTACCGGCGCGCGCACCTGTGCCATACAATTGGCGTCCATAGCCGCCAATTGTATGACTCGCCCTCGCCCCCCGTCGGCCACGTCATTGGATGTGATTGACAGCAGCGGGAGCCAATGGCTGCTATCAATCATCCAATGAAGAGCCAACAAGAGCTGGGGGGAAAGCAACGCGGGACTGCGCCCACATCAGATTCAGGGCTCAGATAAGTAAAACGGGGGCTCGGGGGGGGGGGGGGGGTCGGCGGCGGTGACTGCAAAGTGTTTTTTCACCCTAATGCATAGGATGCATTAACCACTTAAACACCAGGCTTTTTTTACCACCTCAATACTGGGCCTATTCTGGCACTTCTCTCCTACATGTACAAATCTTTCTTTTGCTAGAAAATTACTCAGAACCCCCAAATATTATGTTTTTTTTTAGCAGACACCCTAGGGAATAAAATGACGGTCATTGCAACTTTTTTTTCTTGCACGGTATTTGCTCAATAATTTGTCAAACGCCTTTTTTTTGGGAAAAAAAAAGGTGTTTCATGAATTAAAAAAATAACAAAATTAGTAAAGTTAGCCCAATTTTTTTTTTGTCAAATATGAAAGATGATTTTATGCCGAGTAAATAGATACCTAACATGTCACGCTTTAAAATTGCGCGCACTCATGGAATGGCGCCAAACTTCGGTACTTGACAATCTCCATAGGCGACGCTTTAAAATGTTTTACAGGTTAGAGTTTCAGAGGAGGTCTAGTGCTAGAATTGTTGCATGTGCTGTAACGCACGCGGCGATACCTCACATATGTAGTTTGAACGGCGTTTACATATGTGGGCGGGGCTTGCTTGTGCGTTCGCTTCTGATCGTGAGCTACCGGGGACAGGGACGTTTTAAATTTTTTTGTGTTATTTTACTTAATTTTTTTTATTTTTACACTTTTATTCCTATTACAAGGAATGTAAACATCCCTTGTAATAGGAATGGTGTGTGACAGGTCCTCTTTATGGAGAGATGTGGGGTCAATAAGACCCCACATCTCTCCTCCAGGCTGGAAAGCATGAGATCGTGAAAAAAAATTCACCGATCTCATGTTTACTAGCCGCAATGGCGGCTTTGTTTACATCTGAGAACCCGGGCGTGACGTCATCACATCGCACCCGGGCCTCCGACAGTCATAGAGATGACTGGTGACCATCTGGTCACCAGTCATCTCTATGGTTCACCTCCGGCGCCGGACGACTTATTCTCCAGGTCCCCGATGGCACGGGAGAGCCTGGAGAAGCACCGGCTGGCGGTGGGAGGATGTCCCCTCCCGCCGCCTATAAGAACGTTCAAGCGGCGGAACCGCTGCTATGATCATTCTTATGGCGCACAGAATCGCCGGCAGAACAGAAGGATATCTGAATGATGCCTCTAGCTGCAGGCATCATTCAGATATCCCCCCACAAAGCCCAGGACGGGCTTTGTGGGGGGATGACGTCCACCCAGGATGGGAGATCCCATCTGTGGACGTCATTTGACTATGGGCGGGTGGGGAAGTGGTTAAGGTGAAAAAGCACGAAGGTTTACAACCACTTAAGTTGTGTTCTAACTGTATGGGCATAGGATTGACTAGGAGACATCGTTTTTCCTACTTACTAGGAACAAACTATATGGCTCCTCTTCCCTGACAGTACAGGGATTTGTGTGTTTACACACACAAATCCCCGTGCTGGCGCTCGTGCACGCGATCGCCACTGGCATCGGGTCCCCCATCGGGCGCGTCCTCTGCTGTCTGCTAAAGAGGACGTACCCATACGGGATTTTGCTCAGGGGAGCCATTCTGCCGCAGTATATCTGCGTGAGCCGGTCGGGAACCGGTTACATAGTTACATAGTCAGGTTGAAAAAAGACAAGTCCATCCAGTTCAACCATAAAAAAAAATAAAAAAATATATATATCGTACGATCCCATATACCCAATTCTATACCCACAGTTGATCCAGAGGAAGGAAAAAAAAACCAGAAGAGCATGATCCAATTTGCTACAGCAGGGGAAAAAATTCCTTCCTGATCCCCCGAGAGGCAATCGGATATTCCCCGGATCAACTTTACCTATAAATGTCAGTACCCAGTTATATTGTGTACATTTAAGAAAGAATCCAGGCCCTTCTTAAAGCAATCTACTGAGCTGGCCAGAACCACCTCTGCAGGGAGTCTATTCCACATTTTCACAGCTCTTACTGTGAAAAAACCTTTCCGTATTTGGAGGTGAAATCTCTTTTCCTCTAGACGCAAAGAGTGCCCCCTTGTCCTTTTGTGTTGACCGTAAAGTAAATAACTGAACACCAAGTTCACTATATGGACCCCTTATATATTTGTACATGTTGATCATATCCCCCCTTAATCTCCTCTTCTCAAGAGAGAATAAATTCAGTTCCTCTAATCTCTCCTCATAGCTGAGCTCCTCCATGCCTCTTATCAGTTTGGTTGCCCTTCTCTGCACTTTCTCCAGTTCCCCAATATCCTTTTGGAGAACTGGGGCCCAAAACTGAACTGCATATTCCAGATGAGGTCTTACTAATGATTTGAACAGGGGCAAAATGATATCTCTCTCTCTCTCTCTCTCTCTCTCTCTCTCTCTCTCTGGAGACCATACCTCTCGTAATACAAGAAAGGACTTTGCTCGCTTTGGAAACCACAGCTTGGCATTGCATGCCATTATTGAGCTTATGATCTACCAAAACCCCCAGATCCTTCTCCACTACGGATCCCCCCAGTTGTACTCCCCCCTAGTATGTATGATGCATTCATATTCTTAGCCCCCAAGTGCATAACTTTACATTTATCAACATTAAACCTCATCTGCCACATAGTCGCCCAATTAGACAGAGCATTGAGGTCGGCTTGTAAATTGGCGACATCCTGTAAGGACGTTATTCCACTGCATAGCTTGGTGTCATCTGCAAAGACAGAAATTTTACTTTTGATCTCAGACCCAATATCATTTATTAAAATGTATTATTTTTACTATTAAAAAGTAAGGGTCCCAGCACTGAACCTTGGGGTACACCACTGATAACCTTGGACCATTCAGAGTAAGAATCATTAAACACTACTCTCTGAATTCTGTCTTTTAGCCAGTTTTCTATCCATTTTCAAACTGATATTTCCAATCCTGTAGACTTTACCTTACACATGAGCCGTGTGTGGGGAACTGTATCGAACGCTTTTGCAAAATCTAAGTATACCACGTCCACAGCCACCCCTTTTGTCCAAGGTCTTACTTACCTCTTCATAAAAAGAAATCAGGTTTGTCTGACAACTTCTTTCATGAATCCATGCTGTCTGTTGCTTAAATAGTTTATTTCCAGCAAGAACTCATCTATGTGGTCTTTTATTAATCTCTCCAGTATTTTCCCAACTATAGAAGTTAAACTAACAGGTCTATAGTTACTTGGTAAAGACTTTAATTCCCTTTTTAAATATAGGCACCACATTGGCCCTGCGCCAATCCAGTGGTACTATTCCTGTCATTAATGAGTCCCTAAAAATTAAATACAATGGCTTTGAAATTACAGAGCTCAATTCTTTTAGGATCCGTGGGTGTATGCAATCTGGTCCAGGTGCTTTATCCACCTTTTATGCCATCTAAATATTTCTGGACCATATCACTTTTGAGCCATTGTGGATTTGGGGCTGTCACTACCACCCCCATTTTGGACATGAGCTCCCCCATGCTCCTTTGTATACACAGAACTGAAGTAAGTATTTAATAAATTAGCCTTCTCTTTGTCCCCAGTCACCCACTCTAGATTATTTTGTAAAGGGCCTACATGCTCTAAAAGTCAGCAGCTACAGTATTTGTTTAGGGGGGGCACTGGAGCTCCTCTTTAACCACTTGCGCTCCAGAAGGTTTTTTCTCCGTTGTGACCAGGCCATTTTTTTGCATTTCAGCACTGCTACTTTTTTCAATTTCGTTTTCAGCACTGCTACTTTTTTCAATTTCGTCATTTGTGGCATTCGATCGCCACTGGGATTTTTATTTTTTGCTATATACCGTATATACTCGAGTATAAGCCGAGGCACCTAAATTTTACCACAAAAAAACTGGGAAAACGTATTGACTCGAGTATAAGCCTAGGGTATCCATCTGCTTGCCTCACTTTGCCTCACTTTGCCTCACTTTGCCTCACTTTGCCTCACTTTGCCTCACTTTGCCTCACTTTGCCTCACTTTGCCTCACTTTGCCTCACTTTGCCTCACTTTGCCTCACTTTGCCTCACTTTGCCTCACTTTGCCTCACTTTGCCTCACTTTGCCTCACTTTGCCTCACTTTGCCTCACTTTGCCTCACTTTGCCTCACTTTGCCTCACTTTGCCTCACTTTGCCTCACTTTGCCTCACTTTGCCTCACTTTGCCTCACTTTGCCTCACTTTGCCTCACTTTGCCTCACTTTGCCTCACTTTGCCTCACTTTGCCTCACTTTGCCTCACTTTGCCTCACTTTGCCTCACTTTGCCTCACTTTGCCTCACTTTGCCTCACTTTGCCTCACTTTGCCTCACTTTGCCTCACTTTGCCTCACTTTGCCTCACTTTGCCTCACTTTGCCTCACTTTGCCTCACTTTGCCTCACTTTGCCTCACTTTGCCTCACTTTGCCTCACTTTGCCTCACTTTGCCTCACTTTGCCTCACTTTGCCTCACTTTGCCTCACTTTGCCTCACTTTGCCTCACTTTGCCTCACTTTGCCTCACTTTGCCTCACTTTGCCTCACTTTGCCTCACTTTGCCTCACTTTGCCTCACTTTGCCTCACTTTGCCTCACTTTGCCTCACTTTGCCTCACTTTGCCTCACTTTGCCTCACTTTGCCTCACTTTGCCTCACTTTGCCTCACTTTGCCTCACTTTGCCTCACTTTGCCTCACTTTGCCTCACTTTGCCTCACTTTGCCTCACTTTGCCTCACTTTGCCTCACTTTGCCTCACTTTGCCTCACTTTGCCTCACTTTGCCTCGCACCTCCCTACCTGATCTCTGGCGCTGTGTGACTAGACTGATGTTTAACATGGGAGTCTATGGCAGGGCTTGACAAATTTGCTTGGAATCTAGGAGCCAGCTAAAAAAGTTAGCAGCCAGGAACGCGCCCTGTCCTGCCGAGCTTGCGCGCAAAAGCGAACACATACGTGAGTAGCGCCCGCATATGAAAGCGGTGTTCAAACCACACGTGAGGTATCACCACGATCGGTAGATCGAAAGCAATAATTGTAGCCCTAGAACCTCCTCTGTAACTCAAAACATGCAACTTGTAGATTTTTTTTAAACATCGCCTATGGAGATTTTAAAGGGTAAAAATTAGTCGCCATTTCACGAGCGGACGCAATTTTGAAGCGTGACATGTTGGGTATCAATTTACTCAGCGTATCATTACATTAAAAAAAATTGGGCTAACTTTACTGTTGTATTTTTTTATTAAAAAAAAGTGTATTTTTTCCCAAAAAAGTGCCCTTGTAAGACCGCTGCGCAAATACGGTGTGACAAAGTATTGCAACGACCGCCATTTTATTCTCTAGGGTGTTAGAATAAAAAATATAATGTTTGGGGGTTCTAATTAGAGGGAAGGAGATGGCAGTGAAAACAGACAGGGAAACTCCATTAGCATTGTGGTTGCCTTGTCATACCAACGGCTACCACAAGATGGCGCTAGATCACAGAAGGAAGCATAGGCCTGCAGAAGGCCGCAAAGCCGCGGCCTCAATTACCGGCCGGCGCGGCCCGACGTGATCCCGTGGAGGGGGGGCACGGAGACACAGGATGCCCCAGGTCGCTAATTCTAGTCGCAATGGCAACCTGGCGCCCGGGGTTTGTCGAGCCCTGGTCTATGGAAGGGGTGCCTGGCTTTGAAAAATCGGTGCTCCCCAGCCGTAGGTCCCCCTGGACAACCAACTTTGCACACTTTTAGATGAAGAGTGGGGGCTACATGTGTGCCAAGTTTGGAGTATATACGGTAAATGGAAAAAGACTATTTTGAAAAAGCTATTTTCTAATTTCTGTTATAAAACATATTCAAATTTCTTTATAAAATGAGGCCAGAAAGTATTCTGCTACATGTCTTTTAAAAACAAAATCCCAATAAGGCCCCTTTCACACTACTGCGACTTCAAAGTTGCACCATTTTGACGCAGTTTCAGGGAAGTCTATGGACCTCAGCTCGCATCAGTCGGACCAACGTAGTACAGGATCATGGGGTACGACTTGTCATGCGAATTTGCAGTCGTTTCGTGCAATAGACACTGACACACTTAACCCTTTGATGTTAACCCCTTTCCTGCCAGTGTCAGTACAGTAATGGTGCATATTTTTAGCACTGATCACTGTAATAATGTCATTTGTTCCCAAAAAAGTATCAGGTATCCGATTTTGTCCGCTGCAATGTTGCTAAGCAGGAACATGGATCTCTGTGTTCACCCAGTCAGTCAATCCCCCACACAGTTAGCAAGCACCTCCTAGGGATACACTTAACCATTTGATCGCCCCTGATGTCAACCCCTTCCCTGCCAGTGTCATTAGTACAGTCACAGTGCATATTTTTTTTCTTATTGTCCATGGACTGACACATCCTCTCTTACACTTTACACGTGGGTTATGTCCCTGCTTGCAGGAGAAGACCTAGGCAGAATGTGAAATGTTATACAATCTAAAAAGCCAGAGCTGAACAGCCCTGCCCAGGGGGGCGGTCCCTCCGGACATAACCCTTCCACTGCAGTAAGCAGACCTCAGTTTTTTTTTTTTTTTCCTGCCTAGCAGAAGGAGAAGACGTGGCTCTCATAGGAGCCAGTCTCCTGGAAGATTTTATTTTAAAATTGTATTCCTTTGGGAATTTTTATTTTTGAGACCTTCAATCAACTGTCGGCTGGGCAACAGGTTGCAAACACTGGTATCCTCGTAGTCTTCCCTGTCCGACCATCGAGCGTGCTGATCAGCGCCTTGTGTGCGTGAGACTCAGTTCACGACATGCCCCATGACTCCAGGGGTGGCCGGGTTGCTTTTTTGCTCCCGCAGTCCTCTCAAGATTGAACAGTACCTGTCTGTATCTTTCGCGGTGGACCGGGCCGACGGCTACACAGTACTACTTTGTGATAGGTCTGTCTGAAACAAGCCAGTGGGTCCCTCTGGGATGGGTAAAGTAGTCTCTCCTGTTGCAGTTGAGTACATGCTGGCTGTGTTTCTTTATATGGGGGGTTTCTCCCTGTCTCCCCCCTGTTATGCTGCACCCTGTACTGGTGCTGTGTGGGGGTCGCTCTGACCTGGCGGGGGGCGCTCATGTCTGTGTAGTGGGTGGACTCTGGGAGAGGAGCAGTGTTCAGGTGTGTGAGTGGTTGGAGACTTCATTGCGTGCGCCATTAGCGTTGTGTGGTGATTTTAAAAAATGTGCTTGGTGGCCATCTTGCCGTGGATCAATGGCGCAATAATACATGCGGCCGGCGGCCATTTTCTTTAAGCCGCGGCGCTTTCACTTTCGGCCTCTATCGGCGCGGCTCTCACGCTCGCCTCACGCTGCAGTGCGGTTTCATACAGCGGAACTGAGCGGTCCTTAAGGGTTAGTGAGTCCTCTGGGTATCCCCTCCTCAGCATCAGCGCAGCCAGTGGGTGGACTGTATTATTCACTGTAATAGTGTATAAGGTCTCAGAGGGTGGCAGTATGGAGTCTGGTTACCCTGCTTCTCCACACTTGTCAGAGGCAACTGGCAGTGCTCCTGCACCTGCGGTCCCTATGGACTAGTTGTCAGCAGTCCTGGAATCATCCCATCGAGCGTGAGCAGACTTTAGCTACGTGCGGGGTCGGCCGTGACTAAGTTAAACAAGGTAACCACTATTCCGTTAGAGGGGACCCCTGGTTTTTAAGGACCCTACAGATAGGAGGTCCAAAGCGGTGAGCCGTTCCATGTTCACCATGCTGGGGTCAGCATTGCGTCCTATACTGGCTGCAACTTTGGTGTCGCCGACACTGAATGGGCTGAAGTGTTGCACCAGGCAGTGGAGGAGCATCAGCTTCCTCCAGAATACGTGAGGCTGGCTGACCAGTTGGTACAGGGACTTAGCTACGTCTGTGATGCTACCCTAGATGCGGCCCCTTTAATCCCCAGGGCCTCTGTATCTGCGGTGGTATTGCGCCACCTGATATGGCTGAAATGCTGGTCAGCGGACTAAGCTTCCAAGAAAGCCTTGGTAGATCAGCCTTTCAAAGGTGAAAGGCTCTTTGGTGCCTCACTAGACGACATTATTAAGGATGTCACTGGAGGTAAGAGCACACTTCTTCCTCAGTCTGCAAAAGGTAAGGAACCACGGTGTAAGCCGGGGGCCCTCCTTTTCCGCGCATAAGCGGTATTTTTGTCAGTCAGGGCCCGCTGGCAGACCCTCCCCAAGCCGACAAAGGTCCAGCTGGGGGACAGAAGCGTCCCTGGGTGCGAAAGCCAAACAAGCTGGGGCACAAGCCTACTACTGCATGAAGTTTTGCTGGTGCGAGGACGGCTTTGCGAGTTTGCAGCTCGGTGGACCTCCCTGCTTTCTGGCCAGTGGGTTTGCGAAGTGGTCACCTCTGGGTACAAGAGTTTTTCTTTCTTGTCCACCAGACAGTTTCTTTCCCTCAAATCTTCCTCTCCTTCCGTCTCGTCGGAATGCCCTAATGAGGGCAGTACAGGACTTGCTGAAGTGTGGGGTAATCATACCTGTGCCACTGCAGGAAAGGTTTCAGGGATTCTACTCAAATCTGTTTTTGGTCCCAAAGAAGGACGGAGTTCGCCCAATCCTAGACCTCAAGGCCCTCAATGCCTTTGTGAGGGTTCGGAAGTTCAGGATGGAATCGATTAGGGCTGCAACTAACGATTATTTTCATAATCGATTAGTTGGCCGATTATTGTTTCGATTAATCGGTTAATAACCTTTAAAAAAGGTAATTTTTGCTGCGATTTGCATTTTTACATATTTTTTTGGCCAATTTGTTGTTGGGCAGATTAAAAAACACAAATTGCCACAAAAACGCATAATTGCATGCTTTTCTGCAGCTTTTCCATTAAAGGTATATTGAACAAAAAACCGTTTTGCCCTTTCCAAATACGCAGCAGCTGAAAAAATCCTGGATGTGAACGTGTCACATAGGAAACCATGTAAATGAACTGTAGTGTGTTTCTGCAAAAAACAGAGGTGTGACCCAGGCCTGAGATGTTTAACATAATGGGGTTAAAAAAAATATATTAGTACCAAAAGCGCAAATAATCGCTACTGTAAGGGGTTCATGTTTTACTGTGGGACAGTGAAAGTAATATTTACAGTAGCTATTTGCTCTTTTTGTACTATAAAGGGCTAATTTTCGTTTTTTTTTTTTTTTTTTTTTTTTAACCCCATTATGTGACTGGCCGATTAATCGATTATGAAAATAGTAATCGATTAATTTCATAATCGATTAGTTATCGATTTGTTGTTTCGGCACTAGAATCGATCCGTTCCGTGGTTGCTGCGCTCCATCAGTGGAACTTCCTAGCTTCCTTGGACATCAAGGAAGCTTGCTTGCATGTCCCCATCTGCGTCAAGCATCAGAGGTTCCTGCGTTTTGCGATCGGGGAAGACCACTTTCAATTTGTGGCACTCCCCTCTGGCCAACGTCGGCACCGAGAGCTTTTGCCAAGGTGCTCGCCCCGATTCTGGCTTTGCTGAGACAGCGCGGCATTGCTATCGTGGGCTACTTGGACGATCTTCTGAGAGCTGCTTCAAGCTCAGAATTAGTGGAGGACGTGTCTATAGCCAGTCAGACACTCCGAGAATTTGGTTGGGTGCTGAACCTCCAGAAGTCGGTGTTAGTACCGACCCAGCGTCTGGAATACCTGGGGTTGATTCTGGACTCCTCGGAAGCGAGGGTTTTTCTTCCCTTTGGAAAAGCTAAGGACACTTAAGACTGCAGTGAAATTGCTCACATCCCGCAAATGGTTGTCTCTACGCTTCTGCATGAGGGTCCTGGACCTCATGGTAGCCTCCTTCGAGGCAGTACCGTATGCCCAATTCCACACTCGAGTCTTGCAGAAGGAGATTCTCTCCAAATGGAACAGATCTCCCTTGTCTTTGGATCGTCAGATTCGGGTAAGTTACCTAGTCAGGGCCTCCCTGGGTTGGTGGCTGAGATCCCCGGCTCTTCAGTCCGGGAAGTCGTTTCTTCCCTTCCATTGGACTGTGATCATGATGGACGCCAGCCTGACAGGTTGGTGGGGGGACTCTGGGAAGTTCAGTCGGCCCAGGTTCGCTGGACTCTGGACGAATCCCAACTGCCGATCAATGTCTTGTGACTCCAGGCGGTCACGGAGGCTACAAGGGCGTCCAGTCGGACAAGGCCACGGCCGTGGCATACGTCAACCATCAAGGAGGAACAAGGAGCTTGGCTGCAGCGTCGGAGGTCGCTCACATCCTACAGTGGGTGGAAAGGAGTGTGTCGGCTCTGTCGGCCGTTTACATCCTGGGCGTGGAAAACTGGCAGGCGGACTATTTAAGTCGCCAGACCCTGGACCAGGGAGAATGGTCGTTACATCCGGAGGTGTTTCAACTCCTTTGCCAAAGATGGGGCACGCCAGACGTGGATCTCCTGGCTTCTCGACTCAATCGCAAGGTGTCTGTTTGTGGCCAGGTCCAGAGATCCCTGGGCAGAAGCGTTGGTAGCTCCATGGGGTCAGTATCGGCTAATTCTAAGGGACCGAGGCCTGTCGGATTCGGTCATTTCCACCATGCTGAGGTCACCAGAAGTTTCTGCGCTTTGCGATAGGCGAAGACCACAATCTGTTTGTGGCCCTTCCCTTCGGTTTGGTGTCAGCACCGCGGGTTTTCACCAAGGTGCTTGCCCCGATTCTGGCTTTGCTGAGACAGCGAGGCATTACTATCGTGGGCTATCTGCACGATCTTCTGAGAGCAGACTCTGGCTCAGTATTAGAAGAACATGTGTTGATAGTCAGTCAAACCCTCCGAGAATTTGGTTGGCTGCTGAACACTCTGAAGTCGGTTCTGGTTCCGACTCAGCGGCTGGAGTACCTAGGGTTGATCCTGGACTCCTCGGAGGCGAGGGTCTTTCTACCATTGGAAAAATTGCAGACTCTTCAAGCTGCGGTACGGGTACTGTCATCCCGAAGGTGGTCGTCGCTCCGTTTCTGCATGAGGGTCCTGGGACTCATGGTGGCTTCCTTCGAGGCTGTTCCATTTGCCCAATCTCACACTCGGGCCTTACAAAAGGAGATCCTGTCCAGCTGGGACAAGTCCCTGTTATAGCTGGATCGTTATAGCTGGATCGTCAGATCAAGGTGAGTCACTCGGTCAGGGCATCCCTGACTTGGTGGCTGAGATCCCTGGCTCTTCGGTCAGGGAAGACATTCCTCCCTATCCAGTGGACGGTGATCACGACGTACGCCAGTCTTTCGGGCTGCAGCGGAGTCTGGGGAGTTTTATCAGCCCAGGGGCTCTGGACAGCGGACGAATCCCATCTGACGATCAATGTCCTGGAACTCCGGGCAATCGGACTGTCTCTCTCCTCGTGGTCGAAGAGACTACAAGGGCACTCGGTCAGGATCCAGTCGGACAACGCCACGGCGGTGGCTTATGTCAACCATCAGGGGGGAACTCGGAGCTCCGCTGTGGCGTCCGAGGTCGCTCACATCCTAAGATGGGCGGAAAGAAGCGTACCGGCTCTGTCGGCTGTTTACATTCCAGGGGTAGACAACTGGCAGGTGGACTATCTGAGCCGCCAGACGTTGGACCAGGGGGAATGGTCCTTGCATCCGGAGGTGTTTCAACTCCTTTGCCGGCGGTGGGGCACGCCGGATGTGGACCTGCTGGCCTCTCGACTCAATCGCAAGGTGTCGAGATTCGTGGCCAGGGATCCCTGGACAGACGCGTTGGTGGGGTCGGTGTCGGCTGATATATGCTTATCCTCTACTGCAGTTGCTTCCTCGCTTGCTTTGCAGGGTGGAGGCCGAGGGGATTCCGGTTATCCTCATCGCTCCAGATTGGCCTTGGCGTCCTTGGTACGCAGATCTTGTACGCCTCGTGGCGGACGTTCCTTGGCGACTGCCAATGCGGGAGGACCTTCTGTCTCAAGGTCCCATTCTTCATCCTGCTTTTACAGTCGCTGGCTTTAACGGCTTGGCTATTGAAAGCCAGAATTCGGTCATCTCGACCATGCTGAGGGCACGGAAATCTTCCTCCCAGGAAGATATACCACTGTACCTGGAGGGCCTACATTGCTATGTGCGAGGAGCTGGATTGGCGTCCACGGACGTATGCCGTTCCCAGGATCCTGCTGTTCTTACAGCGTGGTGGTGAATCAAAAACTTGCCTTAAGCACCATCAAGGGTCAGATTTTGCCTTTGGCGGTCTTCTTTCAGCGGCCGCTAGCGGGCCATTCTTTGATCAGCACCTTTTGTGCAGGGGGTCCGCCATGTGCTCCCACCTATTAAACCACCTCTTCCTCCTTGGGATCTGAATTTGGTGCCCTCGGTTCTTCAAGAACCTCCATTTTTGAAAACAGAGATATTCCTCTCAACTTTATCCCAGAAGGTGGCTTTTTTAGTTGCCATTACTTCTGTCAGACGGGTGTCTGAATTGGCGGCCTTGTCTTTCAAACCGCCATACTTGGTCCTTCATAAGGATAAAGCGGTGCTCCGCCCACAGCCTTCTTTTCTCCCGAAGGTGGTCTCTGCCTTCCACCTTTAATGAGGACATTGTTCTTCCATCCCTGTGTCCTCGTCCATCGCATCCCAGGGAGGGTTTGCACTTCACACGTTAGACGTGGTACGTGCTTTGCGAGTGTACCTGTCCGCTACGGCTTCTTTTCGGAAATCTGACTCCCTGTTTTTGTGTCTGTCTGGTCCAAAACAGGGCCAGGCGGTCTCAGGTGCTACCATTTCTCGGTGGATCAGACAGACTGTCGTAAGGCCTATGCCCTTAAGGGGCGGGCGCCTCCCTTGCCGGTTACGGCGCATTCAACCAGGGCAATTGGTTCTTCCTGGGCTTTCCGACCTCAAGCATCTGTTGCACAAGTGTGCAAGGCAGCGACCTGCTCGTCCGTTCATACCTTTTCAAATTTTTATAAGGTTGATGTGGCTGCATCTTCTGATGCTTCCTTCGGCCGCAAGGTTTTGCAGGCGGCTGTTTAACGTTGCAACTCCTCCTCTGAGGAGCTCTGCTTGTGTGGGGTGAAGGTGGTGTTTTTTTTTTTTTTCCTTGATTCTGTTCCCACCCGTTTCTTTGACACTGCTTGGGGACGTCCCACTTGTCCATATTGAAGAGGCTTAAGAGAAAATAGGATTTATGTACTCACCGTAAAATCCATTTCTCTGACGTTCATGGACGGACACAGCACCCACCCCTCCTTTTTTAGGTTTGTACTGCTTTGTTACGAACTGAGGATGCAGGGAGGAGGGTTAAGTCTGGAGGGACCGCCCCCTGGGCGGGGCTGTTCAGCTCTGGTAATGTAATACAGGGCTCGACAAACCCTGGGCGCCAGGTCGCCATTGCGACTAGAATTAGCGACCTGGGGCAGCACTTGAGGCCGCGGCTTTGCGGCCTTCTGCAGGCCTATGCTTCCTTCTGTGAACTAGCACCATCTTGTGGTGGCAGTTGGTATGACAACCAGCAATGCTAATGGAGTTTCCCTGTCTGTTTTCCCTGCCATCTCCTTCCCTCTAATTAGAACTCCCAAACATTATATTTTTTATTCTAACACCCTAGAGAATAAAATGGCGGTTGTTGCAATACTTTCTGTCACACCGTATTTGTGCAACGGTCTTACAAGCGCACTTTTTTGGGAAAAAATACTTTTTTTTTATTTAAAAAAAAAAAAAAAAAAAAAAAAATTAAAAAAAAACAGTAAAGTTAGCCCAATTTTTTTTTTTTTTTATATTGTGAAAGATAATGTTACGCTGAGTAAATTTGATACGCAACATGTCACGCTTCAAAATTGCGTCCGCTCGTGGAATGGCGACTAACTTTTTTTACCCTTTAAAATCTCCATAGGCGACATTTAAAAAATTCTACAGGTTGCATGTTTTGAGTTAGAGGAGGTCTAGGGCTAGAATTATTGCTCTCGCTCTACCGATCGCGGCGATACCTCACGTGTGGTTTGAACACCGCTTTCATATGCGGGCGCTACTCACGTATGCGTTCGCTTCTGCGTGCGAGCTCGGCGGGACAGGGCGCGTTCCTGGCTCCTAACTTTTTTTAGCTGGCTCCTAGATTCCAACCAAATTTGTCAAGCCCTGATGTAATAGATGTTTTAACATACAACATTCTGCCTAGTCTTCTCCTATGAGCAGGGACATAAACCCACTTGTCAAGATTGAAGAGGCTGTGTCCGTCCATGGACGTCAGAGAAATGGATTTTACAGCGAGCACAAAAATTCTATTTTCTCACCTCGTCTTTCAGGACAGCACCTGGAGAGAGCGCAGCTCCACCTCCTTTTCCCAGGAAACACTGCAGTCAGTTTTCTTTCAAGACTGGACACTTCCACCATGGCCACAGTTGTAGTGTTTCCTCCGCCATGGTGGAAGCGCTGCAGGGAACCAGGGGTATGCTGCGCTCTCTCCAGATGGAGACAGTATGAGGCATACCCTTTAGATGTTTGTTTTTTGTTTTTTCAGGCTAGCCCAGCATCCCCCCTTACCTGAGGGGGATACTCCGGTGCTTTCTCCCCTTCATACCCAGCGAGGGTTCAGGCTGCAGGAGGTCCCGCTCTCATCAGACCGGCACTGGGGGTCTGAAAAGAGGGATGGCGTGCTCCTCGGGTGAAGAGCAGAGTCTCCTCCGTTTTATTCAGCCTCCATGTTTTCCGGGTGGCGAGCGCGTCATTTCCCCCTGGGGGCGGGACTTCCGGCGGTACGACGCGGCTTCCGGTTCCGGCCGCTGGAACGCAGGGGGAGGAGGCGGCCTTCGGCTGGTGTAATTTCCGGTCCTCACGTGGAAGGACCGCGAAAATCAAAAAGGAGCTGCCGGACGCCACTTCAACCTCAGCAATGGCAGAGGAACAAGCGGCAGTGGCGGGAGCAGGAGCCAGCCAGACCCAGGTAAGCAGGGACAGAGGTCCCTGTATATATGCTTTCTTGTAGGGTTGTCCCGATACCACTTTTAAGACCGAGTACAAGTACCGATACTTTTTTTCAAGTACTCGCCGATACCAATTACCGATACTTTTTTTCAATGTCATGTGACAGTTTGAAAGATGGGGACTGATAGGTGGCACTTATGGGCACTGATGGATGGCACTTGTGGGCAGTGATAGGTGGCACTGATGGGTGGCACTTGTGGGCACTGATGGGTGGCACTTGTGGGCACTGATGGGTGGCACTTGTGGGCAGTGATTGCCATCTATCAGTGCCATCTACCAGTGCCACCTGATAGGTAGCACTTGTGGGTACTGATAGGTGATTGGCACTGAAATGCTGCGGGGGGGGGGGGAAATAACACAGGATTTAAATTAAAAAAAACCTGCTGCAACGCCCATCTTGGTACACCCTGCACTCGGCTGCAGTAAGCAGCAGCAGACATCTTGTTACACCCAGCCCGAGCTATATGGGCTGGGTGTAACAAGATGTCTGCTGCTGCGTACTGCAGCCGAGTGCAGGGTGTACCAAGATGGGCGTGGGGACGTTCAGCCGCTGACGGCGACCGAATGTGACAGCACCGATCCTGATGCGGCTGCGCCCTGAACCCCTGCCAGCTTACCTGGGTTCAACTTCAGGTGAGGGACTCGCTCTCTGTCCGCGGACTCCGTCCACCGTCTGTGCCCGCCCTCTCCAGCCAGACTCCGCCCGCACTTTCCTCTCCCGCCCTCCCCAGCCACTGACTCCTCCCGCCCTCCCCAGCCACTGACTCCTCCCGCCCTCTCCGGCCAGACTCCGCCCGCACTCCCCCGCCCTCCCCAGCCACTCACTCCTCCCGCCCTCTCTGGCCAGACTCCGCCCACACTCCCCTGCCCTCTCCAGCCACTGACTCCTCCCGCCCTCTCCGGCCACAAAAAAAAAGTATCGGGTGAAGCATCGGGAGCATTTGCGCGAGTACAAGTACTCGCGCAAATGCATGGTATCAGTCCCGATACCGATACTAGTATCGGGACAACCCTACTTTCTTGGGTCTTGTATATTCTCTCCCTCCTTTGCTCAACTGGGGGGGAAAAGCAAAGGAGCCTGTGCCACTCTCCCTAGAAACTTAGAAACTGTTACTAGAGAGAGTGGTTGTTTGTTGTTATGGTGGCTCAGGGGGTGAGTCACTAGGAAAGCTAAATGCAAGGGCTAAAGTGTTCGTTCCTTCCTTTTTTTTTCAGCTGGTTTAGAAGGTTTGGTTACTATATATTTAAAAAAATGTTTTAAAAATAGTATGGTGTATTTCAGCCTAAAGCCAAAGACAAGACCAAACATTCCTCCCCTCCTCCTAAAAGGAGATGTCCGTCTTGCAAAAACACGCTTAGGGAAACATGGCCCAAGGCGTTATGCAAGATGTAACGGGAAGGCCCGGGGAACCCAGAATCCCTTAGAAAGTATGAAATATCCTTGCTTCAGCTTCCCCAATGCCTCTTATGTGTAAACCACCCTGCGTCCCTATTGGGGGCACAGGGTGAATGAAAACCCCACCATGATCTGTGATAACCCATCCCATACTGTATATACATAGCAGATTGGGTATAGTGTGTGTGTGTGTGTGTGTGTGTGTGTGTGTGTGTGTGTGTGTGTGTGTGTGTGTGTGTGTGTGTGTGTGTGTGTGTGTGTGTGTGTGTGTGTGTGTGTGTGTGTGTGTGTGTGTGTGTGTGTGTGTGTGTGTGTGTGCGCTGTGTATGTAATACTTGCTGTGATGGTGTGTGATTACATTCTATTGTGGTTTGTGGGAATTAAGCCTGTAATTATAGGTTGTGGAACTAGCAGACAGGTTAATTGAAGAGATGCTGAGGTGTCTCCTGTCTGCTTGTGTAATGGTAATGAACCTCACTTGTGCTACAGAGCCTTTCATTGGGAAATGTGTATTGAGAGCCGTTATGTATCTATTGTGGCTTGTGGGAATTAAGCCTGTAATTATAGGTATTGTCCTCTGGCAGCCAGACAGGCTGGAGGAACACACGGTCTTGCATAATCCTTTAAACTGAAATGTGGATTGGGAGACAAAAGCTAGCCTTAAGGGCATGTGTCTGAGCCATTCACTGTAGTTAATTGGCTCATGTAAATTGGGTCTGGTAAGAGGTGTATGATGAGGAGGGTTAGAAGCTTCTCTCTGGGGATATAAAAGTTGGAGTGTTTTGCAATAATAAGAGTTCATTTTGAAAAGATACAGAGTGCGTCTCATTCTTTTGGAAGTATTAATTCCTATGGGAAGTGATCGTCTGACTGTGGAGGATCGGCAGTGAATTTGTGTCCAGGAGAGGGAATATCTTTAAACGGCGTTACCCCCTTTCATATTTGGGCAGTCGTTACACAAGACATGTATAGCAGAGTTGTTAAAAAAGGAAACTGCCTCAGCCGCAGCTGCTGCTCAACCAGGAGAGCTATTAAGCTCCTTCTGAAAAGAACTAGCGGACACTTTCCAGTCTTTCCGCTCCTTTTTGGATAGACGTCCGGCGGCCCAGCCAGACAGGCAATTTGCCATCCTGTTCTCATCCTAGTACTCCTGCACCCAGAGGGGTCAGAGAAAGATGTTGCCACAGGTTCTGAAGAGGATGAAGAAAAATGTATTTCTTCTTCATGCTATAGGTTATCCCTGGAGGAAGTGGACGACCTATTAAGGACAATACACACAACTCTTCTTATCGAAGAGGATAAGATGCAATTATCCTTGCATGGGAGAAGTAAAGCAGCGGGTGTTCCCAGTGCACAAATACATCTCCGAGACGGTAAAAAGAGAATGGAAGGACCCAGAGAGGTTCCCTTTCTTCAAATCTCTCAAAAGGAGATTCCCCTTTGAGGATGATAGCCAGCAGGTTTGGAATAAAAAGCCAAAGCTTGACGCAGCCTTTTCGCAGGTTTCAAGAAATACAGACTTGGCCTTCGAGGATATGGGCACCCTAAAAGACGCCATGGACAAGAGGGCAGACTCCCTACTAAAAAAGGCATGGGATTAGACTGTAGCCAATTTAAAGCCAGCAATGGCATCAACCGTGGTGGTGAGAAATCTAGAACACTGGCTGGAGCAATTAAAAACTCATATTGAAGCAGGAACTTCTCGTAAGGACCTGCTAGACACGCTACCTATACTTCAGAAGGCTGTAGGGTACATGGCAGATGCCTCTGCAGAATCTATCAAAATGTCAGCAAGATCTGCAGACCTGGTCAACTCAGCCCGTAGAGCCTTATGGGTTAAGACCTGGTCAGGGGATACAGCCTCAAAGGCAAAGCTATGTGGTTTGCCTTTTGAGGGTGACTTAGTTTTTGGCCCTGATCTGGAAGCCGTACTTAATAGACCGGCTGATAAAAAGAAGGCCTTCCCAATCAAGAAGAAAGTAATTCCTCAGGGAAAAAATAATTTTCGTGCTTTTTGGCAAACCGAGGTTAAGAAAGACACAGGCTATAAAAGACCCTGGAGGTCCCAGAGAGGGAGGGGAAAGTCAGGGGTACTATTCCGTCCTCCTCCTGGTCAAATCACAAACAGCCAGTGACAGTTGTCCGACGGTGGGAGGAAGGTTGCAGGCCTTTCTTCCACAATGGAAGACAGCGACGTCCAGTTAATTCGTCCTCAAAATAAAAGGGCTACAGACTGGAATTCTCGCAACCCCCTCCAACCCGCTTCTACGTAACCCAGGCTCCTCGAGAAGTCTATAGGAATGTCATCTTTACTGGAAGAACTCATCCAACAGAAGGTAATAATTATAGCTGTTCCCCAGAAGAGGAAGGGATAGGGTGCTATTCACACATCTTCCTAGTGAAGAAACCGTCAGGAAAATTCCGGTTAATCTTGAACCTGAAGATACTAAACAGATCCATCAGATAAAAAATTCAAGATGGACACAATTTTTTCAGTAAAACATCTCCTGACGCCAAGTTGTTTCATGGCATCCATAGACCTGAGGGATGCATACCTACACGTTCCTATAACGCCTGTATTGCAGAAGTATCTACGATTAGCGGTGAAGACAGGACGCAATCTCACACCTGCAGTTCAGAGCCCTCCCTTTCGGACTGTCATCCTCACCAAGGATATTTACAAAGATCATAGCAGAGGCCCTAGCACCCCTCAGATTAAAGGGGATATCAATGGTGCCATACCTGGACGACCTCTTGCTATTTTCCAAGACAAGGGATCTATTGGAAATGGATCTAAAAGACAGATATCTGGAGAGTCTCGGATGGATCATAAATCAAATGTGATCCCGTCCCAGACAAAATAATTTCTGGGATATACACTAAATTCCTTACAGGAAAAAATAGAGAAGCTCCAGTGGGCAGTAAAGGGGACTCAGACAAATCTGCCAATGACAATCAGAGCAGCCATGTCGGTCCTAGGCCTACTCACAGCGTCAATACCAGTGGTACAATGGGCACGTCTCCATGTGGGGGATCTTCAGCAGACCATTCTCAGGAATTGGTCCTATGGAGAGTCGCTGGGAAAAATTGATCAAAATGCCCCCTCAAGTTCAGAGAAAACTGGTGTTGGAGAAAGCAAGCAAATTTAGACAAAGGCCTGCTTTGGACTTTCCCTGTAGAACACAGACTGACAATGGACGCAAGCTTCTGGGGGTGGGGTGCTCATCTGGACGGACATATGGCCCAAGGAGCATGGACAACCAGAGAAGCCCGGAGATCCTCCAATTGGAAAGAGTTGAGGGCCATTCTCCTGGGACTATGGGCTTTCGGGAAACAAGTTCTGGGTCACCATTTTCAGGTGTTATCGGACAACGCCACAGCAGTGGCCTATATAACAAGGCAGGGAGGCACGAGGAGCAGAGTTTTACTATCCTCAGCCCTCCAGATTTTGTCCTGGGCGGAATCCAATCTATCATCCCTGACGGCGTTACACCTAAAGGGAGATCTGAACCAAATAGCGGACTTCCTAAGCCGAGAAAGGGTACTGGAATCAGAATGGAGTCTGAATCCAGTAGTATTCCAGCAGATAGCAGGAAGATGGGGAGTCCCCCAAATAGACTTGTTCGCATCCCACGCCAATGCGAAGGTGAAGATATACTTCTCACTAAACAGGCGAGATCAAGCGGAGGGACTAGATGCGCTAGCACAACCATGGACCTTCCACTTGTGCTACGCTTACCCCCCCCCCCTCTTCCAAATGATCCCATTGGTCCTCAAACTACAGAAGGAGTCTACGACAGTAATTCTAGTAGCCCCATTATGGCCCAAAAGGACTTTGTTTTCAACCATTCAGAAGATGGCTGTGGAGCCCCACTGGTTTCTTCCTTTACAGAAGGACCTTTTTAACACAGGGTCCCCTGCAACATCCCAATATCAAGCACCTCCGACTAGCTGCCTGGCTACGGAGGAACAAATCCTAAAAAATAAGGGCTTGTCCAATAAACTAGTTTCAACATTATTAGACAGCCGAAAAAAGGTCACTAGAGCAATCTTTCAAAACATGGAAATGTTTTAATTCCTGGTGCAGAGAAAAGATCTGTTCACCAAAGGAGAATATCTCTGTTAGAATTTCTCCATGAAGGAATGGAGAAAGGGTTGGCAATTAGCACCCTAAAGGTTCAAGTGGCCGCTCTATCGGTATTCCTGGAAAGACAACTATGTCAGGACCCGCTTATCATAAGATTTTTTTTTTTTAAGGCACTGACCAGAGTTAGGCCAGTACCCTTTAAGTTTTTCCCAAAATGGGACTTATCTCTGGTGTTACAGGGTCTGACAAAAAGGCCCTTTGAACCTCCGGAGGAAGCAACAATCAAATTTTGGTCCCTTAAGGTAGCACTCCTAGTGACAGATACTTCAGCTAGGAGAGTGAGTGATCTACAGGCCCTGTCAATCATAGAACCTTTCTTTTCTATATTTCCAGACCGGGTAGTGCTGAGAACTGACCCTGGTTTCCTACCAAAAGTGACAACCGTATTCCACAGGTCACAGGAAATAGTTCTCCCTACCTTCTGCCCTACACCAGTGGGCACGAAAGAAGAAGCCTTTCACAGCCTACATGTAAGGAGGTGCATACTGCACGATCTAAAGATAACAAGTGAATTCAGAAAATCAAATTCCCTGTTTATTTTTTCTGGCCCACGTAAAGGTTATGGTGCTTTCAAGACTAACGTAGGTGGCTACGAATAGCTATCAGTGAAGCCTATAGAGCTTCAGGGATAGAACCTCCCACAGGAATAGGGGCCCATTCAACCCGGGCAGTAGCAACATCCTGGGCAGAACGAGCAGGGGCTTCTCCAGGAAGAATCTGCAAGGCGGCTACGTGGACAAGCTTCTCCACTTTCACCCGCCATTACAGGTTGGATTTGCTCTCTGCATCTGAGCAATCATTTGGCAGAAAAGTCCTACAGGCGGTGGTCCCACCCTAGAGTAAGTACTCTTATCTCCAGGTGCTGTCCTGAAAGACGAGGTGAGAAAACAGACTTACCGGGAACTGTATTTCTACGAGTCTTTCAGGACAGCACCGATGACCCGCCCTAAAGTAATGGTAAGATGTGGTGTTATTGCTATGTTCTGCTTATCTAATTTCAGCATGGCTGGAGGTACTCTTAAACAACTGAGGCCATGGTGGAAGTGTCCGGTCTTTAAAGAAAACTGACTGCAGTGTTTCCTGGGAAAAGGGGTGGAGCTGCGCTCTCTCCAGGTGCTGTCCTGAAAGACTAGTAATACCGTTACGTCTAACTGAGGTTTTTTTTGCGCTATAAACAAGAGCGACAAATTTGAAGAAGAGAATTTTTTTTTTTTTTTAGGGCTGTGGAAATTAACTATTCCTCGATTAATCGCTTTGATCGATCAAAATTCTTTGGGTTTGCCGTGTCCATCTGAAGGGCTCCTTTGCTGTGCCTTCATATCTGCATGCCGGCGGGACCTTACTATCTACCACACGCAAGGGCTGTTACACTTCCCTCTATCACTTCCCTCTATCAACCTGGGATTCTACATCCATCCACTGGGAGTTGTGATAGTTCCCTTCATGGGACATCTACATGCCGACGGACTGATGTTGGCCCCTTCTCATCTGGATTCAGCAGTGGTATCGTTGTACACATTTTTATATCAGTATCATACTTGGCTACATGTTTTTATGACTGCTTTCGCTACAGTTTGGTATTACTCGGCACCATTTTTACAGTTTATGTAGCTACATCGATTTTATCTCCAGTGCAATCTTTATTTTGTTACCTACTTGAAGACTATAAAAGTTTTAATACTATTCCCATCGGGCACTGCCTTTGTGTGTTTTGTATCCTGCTATCGATTTTTCCAGTGGTTGGTAGCTGCACTGGGAATCAGCCTGCAAGGAAATCAGCTAAAAGTAGTTGGATATCTATGTGCATTATAATTGAAATTAGTCGATTAATCGATAAAAAAAAAAAGATTAATCTAACAAGAAAATTTTAATCAGTAACAGCCCTAATTTTTTTACTTTTTTGCTATAATATCCATTTAAAAAAAAAAAAAAAAAAAATTCCTCAGTTTAGGCCGATATGTATTCTACATATTTTTGGTAAAAATAAGCGTAAATCGATTGATCTGCGCAAAAGTTATAGTGTTTACAAAATAGGGGATAGATTTATAGCTTTTTTTTTTTTTTTTTTTTTTTCCATACTAGTAATGGCGGCGATCAGGGATTTTTATCGTGACTGTAATATTGCGGCAGACACATCGGACACTTTTGACATATCTTTGGGACCATTCACATTTATACAGCGATCTGTGCTATAAAAATGCATTGATTACTGTATAAATGTGACTGGAAGGGAAGGGGTTAACACTAGGGGGCGTGGAAGGGGTTAAATGTGTTCCCTATTAGTGATTTCTTACTGGGGGAGGTGACCAATGGTTGTCCCTATGTACAAGGGACACACCATCGGTCTCCTCTCCCTGACAGGACGTGGATATGTGTTTACACACACATCCACGGTCCTGCTTGGTTACTGGGCCATCACGGGTGCCTGGCGGCCATCGCAGGCCGCCGGGCACGCGCATCTGGTCCCCAGTGACGCGGCGGGCGCGCGCCCCATAGTGGCTTTTAAAGGCATGACGTCCGCCCAGAACAGGGTCTTTTCCGCCCGCTGTCATTTCAGCTTTCAGTGCTCACATTTTGAATGACAATTACTCAGTCAAACAACACTGTACCCATATGAAATTTTGTCCTTTTTTTTTTTTTTTCCCCCACATAAATAGAGCTTTCTTTTGGTGGTATTTAATCACCGTTTTATTTTTTGCGCTAAAGGAAAAAAAATGAATTCTGTAAAAATAAATACACTTTTCGTTGTTATAAAATTTAGCAAATTGGTAATTTTTTCTTTATAAATTTTGCCCAAAATTTTTATACTGCTACATATCTTTGGTAAAAATGTACAAATTGGTGTATATTTGGTCTTTGTGAAAGTCCACAAGCTATGGTGCCAATATCTGAAAATTTATCACACCTGAAGTACTGATGGCCTATCATTTCTTGAGACCCTAACATGCTAGAAAAGTACAAATACCCCCCAAATGACCCCCTTCTGGAAAGAAGACTTTCCAAGGTATTTAGAAAGAGGCATGGTGAGTTTTTTTGAAGTTGTAATTTTTTCCCACAAATTTTTTTTATTTTATTTTTTCACGAAATTGACATATTAGCAGGTTATTTCTCACACACAGCATATGCATACCACAAATTAAACCCCAAAACACATTCTATTACTCCTGAGTATGGCGATACCACATGTGTGAGACTTTTACACAGCGTGGTTACATGTAAAAATCCTAATTTATTTGCTAGAAAATTACATAGAACCCCAAAGTGTGTGTGTGTGTGTGTGTGTGTGTGTGTGTGTGTGTGTGTGTGTGTGAGAGAGAGAGACCCTAGAGAATACAATGGTGGTCGTTGCTACTTTTTATCTCGCACGGTATTTGCGCAGCAATTTCTCTTATCGTCCATGGACTGACACAGCTCTAATACTGAAACGTGTGGGTATATGTCCCTGCTCGCAGGAGAAGAACTAAGCAGAATGTTAGATGTTAGGAACATACATTCTAGAACAAACCAGAGATCAACAGCACCGCCCAGGGGGGCGGTCCCTCTGGACATAACCCAACTACCTGCAGCCTCCGTGGTGTTTTTTTTTTTTTTTTTTTCTTCCTGCCTAGTAGAAGACGTGGCTCTCTCAGGAGCCAGTCTCCTGGAAGATTTTATTTTTATTCCTTCCTTTTGAGAATTTTATTTTATTTTTGAGCCCTTCAATCAACTGTCGGCTGGGCAACAGGTTGGGTACACTAGTATCCTCGTAGTCTTCCCTGTCCGACTATCGAGCGTGCTGATCCTCGCTTTGTGTGCAAGAGACTCAGTTCACGACATGCCCCATGACTCCAGGGGTGGCCGGTGGGCTTTTATGCTCCCGCGGTCCTCACAAGATTGAACAGTGCTTGCTGTATCTTTCGCGGTGGACCGGGCCGACAGCTACTCAGTACTACTCCTGTGATAGGTCTGTCTGAAACACGCCTCTGGGACGGGTAAGTAGTCTCTCCTGCATCAGGTGAGTACACGCTGGCTATGTTTCTCTGTATGGGTTTTTTTTTTTCCTGTCTCCCCCCCCCCCTGTATGCTGCGCTCTGCACCCTAATCTGGCGCTGAGCTGTGTGGGGGTCACTCTGGCCTGGCGGGGGGGCGCTCATGTCTGTGTGCTGGGGCTGAGAAAACGTGGGGTGTTTGGAGACGCCATTAGGCGCTTTGGCTGTAATTTTGCGCTCGGCGGCCATCTTGTCGCGGATCAATGGCATAGTTTACTGCGGCCGGCAGGCATTTTCTTGAAGCCGCTGCACTTTCGTTTTTTGGCCTCTATCGCGCTTCTGCTGCGCAAATCTCCTCACTCTCCTCAGGCTTCACTCGCGCTGGTAGTGCAGTGCATACAGTGGAGCTAATCGGTCATCTAAAGGGTTGGCGCGTCCTCTGGGTGTATCCCCTCCTCGGTCAGCACAGCCAGTGGCTGGACTGTTTATTCACTTTATTGTGTATAAGGTCTCAGAGGGTGGCGAGTATGGAGTCTGGTTCACCTGCTTCCCCACTCTTGTCAGAGGCGACAGGCAGTGCTCCTGCACCTGCGGTCCCTATGGACCAGTTGTCGGCAGTCCTGGAATCTTTCCTTGTCAGGATGGAAGCGGTGTGCGAGTGCAAGGGAGCTATAAGCGCCCTCTCCCCACACAATCTCCACATGGGGAGTGCTCTGATTCAGATATGGGCCTAGCTGCTGCTGCTCAGGACCCTAGCTCTGAATATTTTAATGTTTTTGAACAGGACATTCCTTGTGAGGAAGACTCCAGTTCTGAGTCAGTAAATGACAGGGCGCTTGTAAGTGAACTCATTGATGCTTTGAGGGACACTCTCAAGCTGGATGCTGTGGCTGAAGTACCTCAGGCGGACGCTGTCTCCTTTGGTTCTTTTCAAGCTTTTCTTTTACACAGCTTCCTCACTGTTTCCTCACACGCTGCGTCGAGAGCAGCATGGATGATACAGTGGTACACAGTGCCCCCCCCCCCCCAGTCAGTGCAGCATGGTGGGGGACTTTATTCATTAATTTCTCTAGTCCCTGTGAGCTTTCCATGTGTCTCTGAGGCAACAACAGGGTCTCTGCACCTGTGGTTTCCTGCCATTTCCTGTTGAACGCTCTGAGCTCTGACAGGACCACAGTCTGAGGTGTCAGAGGTTTCCCTTTACCTGCATGCTGCTTCGGCAGCACGTTAAAGGTTGCAATGATACAGAGAAGATTATGCTCCTCGGCGCCATAATTTAAACTTATCTTATAACTCTACACTGGATACATTCAGTGTATGTGTGTTATGGTCTCTGTCTGCATGGGTTTCCTCCTATGTTCCAATGCTGTGTCTTCAGTGCCATACACTATATAAACATACACAATATGTTTATACACGACTCCTAAATACATTCACAGTATATGTATGTATTATACTCTGAGTCGGCGTGGGTTTCCTCTGGGTGCTCCGGTGTCCTCTCACGGTATGTGCGCTTCGGCTCTCTGCACAGTATAAACATGTTCAATATGTTTATTGCACATAATATAAATAACTACAGTATGTGTATGATGTCTGCGTGGGTTTCCTCTGGGTACTCCAGTTTCCTCTCACGCTCCAATGGTAATGCACAGCATAAACATGTGCAATATTTTTATTCACATGCTATCATTCCTACACGGTATCTGTGTGCTGTCTGCGTGGGTTTCTTCCGGTTTCCTCCCACGCTCTGACGGTATGTGCGCCTTTGGCTCTCTGCACAGTTTAAATATGTTTATCACGCATACTATAATACCTACGCGGTATGTGTATGCAGTCTGGGTGGGTTTCCTCCGGGTACTCCGGTTCCCTCCCACACTCCAATGGTATGGGTGCTTCGGCGCTATGCACCGCCTAAACTTGTGCATAAACGGTAGGGGTGCAACGGATCGAAAAACTCACGGTTCGGATCGTTCCTCGGATCAGAGTCACGGATCGGATCATTTTTCGGATCGGCAAAAAAAATTGCAGCCTCATTGTGCCCCAAATTGCAGTCTCGCCAGGGCAGAGGAAGTGAGAGGGGGCGGCCAGCAGGGCCTGATTTGCTCTCCCTGCCGCCCCAAGTCCAGGTTCCGCAATGCACCCCCTCCCCATCAGCCGAACCACCAGGGCAGGCAGGGGCGGCACAATTAGTGCAAATATTTTTATTATTTTTTTACTTTATCAATTTTTTTTATTCGTAGCTTGTCGTTTGCTTTTTATTTTTGTATAATTTTCAATTTTTTTTTTTTCACTTTATTGCCATCACACAGGAGAAAACCATTCTCTGTGTGATAGCAATTGGAGGAGACAGGTTCTCTTTATTGACCCTGTCTCCTCCAAAACAGGAGTTCTAGCACTGTGCAGGGACAGGAGACACTCTGCGGCCGGGGGGAGGAGGACGGAGTCCCGAAGACAGAGCCAGCCAAGGGAGGAGGAGGAGCCTAACCCTGCGTTGAGATAGACAGAATGCGGGTCCAATGCTGGGATATGTTCTGTCTATCTCAACGCAGGGTTAGGAGGAGGCGGGGCTGTGTGCGAGCAGAGCGGAGACAGTTT
The DNA here is from genome assembly GCA_029206835.1 of Rana muscosa. Lineage (NCBI taxonomy): Eukaryota > Metazoa > Chordata > Amphibia > Anura > Ranidae > Rana > Rana muscosa. Next base: position 358,572,114 of record CM055122.1, read on the forward strand.
CAATGTGTGTTTTACCGCCCTGCCATCCCGCGGCACGCCGCGGTTCACGTGTGCCGATCCGAAGTCATTGATCCGTGATCCGATCAATGACGATCCGTTGCACCACTAGTAGACGGTATGTGTGTTCAGTCTCCGTGGGTTTTCTCCGGGTCCTCCGGTTTCCGTCCACGCTACATGACATGCGCGCCTTTTGGTGCCATACACAGTATAAACATACACATTATGTTTTATACACAATTCTAAATACATTCTCAGATGTATGTATTGTATTCTCTGGGTCTGCGTGGGGTTCCTCCGGTTTCCTCCCACGCGCCCACGGTGTGCGCGCCTTCGGCGCTATGCACACATAGACATGTTCAAAATGTTTATCACACATGCTATAGTACCTACACGGTATGCGTATGCAGTCTGCATGGGTTTCATCCGGGTGCTCCGGTTTTTCCCCCGCACTCCAATGGTGTGCGCATTTTCAACGCTATGCGCAGCATAAACATGTGCAATTTGCTGTTTCTCTTACCATCCATGGACTGACACGGTGTCTCTTTACACTTTACACGTGGGTTTATGTCCCTGCTTGCAGGAGAAGACCTAGGCAGAATGTGAGATGTTATACATACATTCTAAAAGCCAGAGCTGAAAAGCCCCACCCAGGGGGCAGTCCCTCCAGACATAACCCTCCCACTACAGTCAGCAGACTTCAGTTTTTTTCTGCCTAGCAGAAGAAGACGTGGCTCTCCTGACCTATTTTTATTCCTTTTCTGGAATTCTTTTTTATTTTATTTTTGAGAATTTTCTATCAACTGTCGGCTGGGCAACAGGTTGGGTACAAGATATCCTCGTCTTCCCTGTCCGACCATCGAGTGTGCTGATCCTTGCCTTGTGTGCGTGAGACTCAGTTCACGACAGGCCCCATGACTCCAGGGGTGACCGGGTTTGCTTTCATGCTCCCACGGTCCTCTCAAGACTGAACAGTTCCTGACTGACTGTATCTTTTGCGGTGGACCGGGCCAACAGCTACTCAGTACTGCACTGTGATAGTCCTGTCAGAAACACACCAGTGGGTCCCTCAGGGGACGGGTACGTAGTCTCTCCTGCCTGCAGGTGAGTACAAAGGCTGTGTGTTTCTCTGTGGGGGATTTTCCCTGTCTCCCCCTGTATTTCATTGTCACTCTCTGTCACCATTGCTGGCGCTGTGCTGTGTGGGGTGCCTGGGGGTCACACTGTTCTTGGAGGGGCTAATGCTGGTCTGCAGATATGCTTGGGGCCTTTTTTTTGTGTGTTTTGGGGCCTGAGTGGCGCTGTGTGTGTGCTGTTTTTTTCACTTTTGCTGAGTCATGGTGGCCATCTTGCCGCGGATCGCCTCAGTGAAGTGCGGCGGCCATTTTCTTGTAGCCCGCGCGCTCTTCAGCACTAGTTTTGGCCTCTAGCGCTGCTGTAACAGCGCAAATCTCCTCACAATCTCCTCACAGCTCACCAGCGCTGACACAGCGCGGTACAGACAGCGGAACTGAGCGGACCCTGGTCCGGTTTGGTGAGTCCCCTGGGCGCCCCCTCCTCAGTCAGCACAGCCTGTGGGTGGACTTTTTATCTGAGGAGTCTCAGAGGGGGGCAATATGGAGTCTCTGTCACCAGCTTCCCCTAAATGTCAGTGGACAACAGGCAGTGCTTCAGCACCTGCGGTCCCTAGGGACCAGTTGTGGGCAGTCCTGGAATCATTTCTGACCAGGATGGGAGCTGTGTGCAAGCGAGCAAAAAGCGCCCTCTCCCCACTTCATGAGGGCAGTGCGCTGATTCAGATATGGGCCTAGCCACTACCGCTCAGGACCCTAGTTCTGAATGTATTGGATGGTTTTGAACAGGACATTCCTTATGAGGAAAACTCCAGTTTTGGGTCAGTAAATGACAGGGCGCTTGTTAGTGTACTCATGACTGCGGTGAGGGACACTCTCAAGCTAAAATGCTGCGGATGCAGAACCTCAGGCGGATACAGTCTCCTTTGGTTCTTTTAAGGCCAGGCTTTCTAAAGAGGTTTTTCCATATGTGCTTTCTTTGACCAGCTCATTGATAAGGTCTGAGAAAAGCCGCAGAAGAATTTTTTTATGGTCCCGCGGCGTTTGTCTATCAGATACCCCTTGAAGATGCCCTACTCAAAAAGTGGGCTTCTCCCCCAGGGTCGACCCTCCAGTCGCCCGGTTGAACAAGGCCATCACTCTCCCGATGGAGGGGACTCCTGCATTTGAGGACCCCACTGACAGGAGGTCAGAAGTGGTGAGCAGAGCCATGTTTGCCTTGTTGGGATCCGCCCTACGGCCTGTGGTAGCGGCGACCCTTGTGTCTTAAACACTTACAGGTTGGGCAAAAATGTTGCACCTAACTGTACAGGAGCATAATCTTCCTCCAGACACAGTTGCTCTGGCCCACCAACTGGTTCAGGGCCTGGTTTATGTGTGCGACGCCACGTTGGACGCGGCCCCTTTAATATCCAGGGCCTCTGTCTCGGCGGTGGTATTGCGTTGTCTTATCTGGTTGAAGTGCTGGTCTGCTGACCTAGCCTTAGGAAGCTCCTGACGGATCTACCATTTAAAGGTGGTAGACCGTTCGGTGCTGCTCTGGATGACATCGTCATGGATGTCATGGGAGGTAAAAGCACTTTTCTTCCTTAGACTAGCAAGGGTGAGGAGGCCCGCCGCAAACAGGGGCCTTCCTTTCCAGCAAAACGGGGTTTTTTCGTCAGTCAGAGTCCACGGGTAGGCCCTCTCAGACTGACGGCAGTGCGGCTGGTGGGCACAAGTGCCCCTGGGTGCGTAAGCCGAACAAGCGGCTCCCAAGCCCGCCTCCGCGTGAAGTCTTGCCTCCGCCCGACTCTGGGGTGGGGGGACGACTTTGCAGGTCACAAATCGGTGGTCCTCCCGAATCTCCGACTGGTGGGTGTGCGAGGTGGTCACCTCAGGATACAGGATAGTATTCCGATCCTGGCCCCCAGACAGATTCTTTCCCTCAAATCTTCCTCTCCTTCCTACCTGTCGGGCAGCCCTCTTGGGGGCTGTACAGGATTTGATCAGGTCCGGAGTGATTGTGCCGGTTCCGTCACAGGAGAGTTTTCAGGGATTCTACTCGAATCTGTTTGTCGTCCCAAAAATAGGATGTGGTTCGACCTATCCTGGACCTCAAGGCCCTGAATGCCTTCGAGAAGGTGCAGAAATTCCGCATGGAATCCATTCGCACGGTGATCGCTACACTCCACCAAAGGGATTTTCTTCTGGCGTCCTTGGACTTCAAGGACGCCTACTTGCATGTTCCGATCTGCGCAAGTCACCAGAAGTTTCTGCGCTTTTGCGATCAGCGAAGTCCACTATCGATTGTGGCTCTTCCTTTCGGCCTAGCCTCGGCACCAAGGGTGTTCACCAAGGTGCTTGCTCCGGTTCTAGCCTTCTGTTACAGCGAGGTATTGCTGTCGTGGGCTATCTGGACGATCTTCTGCTAAGAGCAGAAAGTGGATCAGACTTAGGGGAAAGGTGACTATCGTCAATTAGACCCTCAGGGACTCTGGTGGTTCCTGAACATTCAGGAGTCAGTCCTGGTCCCGACTCAGTGTCTGGAGTATCTAGTTCTGATTCTGGACTCCTTGGAGGCAAAGGTATCCTACCTCCTGGAGAAGTTGCTGACACTTCAGTCTGCGGTGCGGGTGCTGACATCCCAAAAATGGTTGTCAATCCGTTTTTTGCATGAGAGTCCCGAGACTCGTGGTGGCCTCCTTTTGTGGCCGTTCCGTATGCCCAATCACACACCAGGGCATTGCAGAAGGAGATCTTGTCCACCTGGGACAAATCCCCGTTGTCCTTGGATCTTCAGATCCAGGTGATTCACCTGGTCAGGGCGCCCCTGACATGGTGGTTGAGATCCTCGGCTCTTCGGTCCGGAAAGTCGTTCCCCCTCCCATCCAATGGACGGTACTCACGACGGGCACCAGCCTGACGGGCTGGGGTGGAGTCTGGGGAGTCCTGTCGGCTCAGGCCTTGGACTCCGGACGAGCCTGTTTACCAATCACTGTTCTGGAAATACGGGCCATCGGACTGTGTCTCTCCTCAGGTCGGAGAGAGTACGGGGTCGCTCCATCAGGAGCCAGTCGGACACCGCCACGGCAGAGGCGTATGTAAACCATCAAGGGGGAACTCGGAGCTCAGCTGCGGCTTCCGAGGTAGTCCGTATCCTGAAGTGGGCCAGAAGAAACGTGCCGACTCTGTAGGCCATTTTACATTCTGGGCATAGACAATGGGCAGGCGGACTGTCTGAGTCGCCGGACCAAGAAGAGTGGTCCTTGCATATTTCAACTCCTTTACCGACAGTGGGGCACGCCGGATGTGGACCTGATGGCCTCTCGACTCAATCGCAAGGGTCGAGGTTGTGGCCAGATCCAGGGATCCTTGGGCGATGCCTCGGATGCGTTGGTGGCCCCATAGGGTCCTTATCGCCTGATATAAACTCTGGCGATCCTAATTGTTCCGGATTGGCCTCAGCATCACTGGTACGCTGATCTGGTACGTCTCGTCCCGGACGTTCCCTGGCGGTTGCCGATGAGGGAGGACCTTCAGTCTCAAGGTCCTAGGTTTCATCCGGCTTACAGTCTCTGGCTTTAACGGCAGGGCTGTTAAAAGCCAGGTGTTGAGGGACCTCGGTCTCTCGGACTCGGTCATTTTGACCATGTTAAGGACACGGAAGTCTTCCTCCAGGCAGATCTATCAACGTGCCTGGAAAGCTTATATCGCCATATGCGAAGCGCTGGACTGGCGTCCTCGGACGTATTCCGTCCCCAGAATCCTGCGTCCTCTGCAGTGTGGAGTGACCCAAAAGCTTGCTTTGAGTACCATCAAGGATCAGATTTCGGCCTTGGCCGTCTTCTTTCAGCGACCTCTAGCGGGTCATTTCTTGGTTAGCACCTTGTGTTGGGGGTTCGCCATGTGCTCTCTCCTGTCAAGCCTCCTTTCCCACCGTGGGATCTGAATTTGGTGCTCTCGGTCCTCCAGGAACCTCCTTTTGGAAATATCCGGGATATTCCCCTCTTGTCTTGTCTCGGAAGGTGGCCTTTAAGTGGCAATCACTTCTGTTTGACGGGTGTCTGAGTTGGCGGCTTTGTCCTGCAAGTCGCCATATTTAGTCATCCATAAGGATAAGGCGGGGTTGCATCCGCGACCTTCCTTTTTGCCAAAGGTGGTGTCGACCTTTCACCTACATGAGGGCATTGTCCTCCCGTCTGTGTCCTCACCCATCGCATCCCAGAGAGTTTGCACTGCACATATTGGATGTGGTACGAGCCTTACGGGTGTACCTGTCTGCTACTGCTTCTATTCGGAAGTCCGACTCACTGTTTGTGACTGTCTCTGGTCCATAACAGGGCCAAGCGGTTTCATCTGCCATCATTTCTAGGGGAATCGGACAAACCGTCATTCAAGCCTATGCGCTCAAAGGGCGGGTGCCTCCCTTTCCGGTTACGGCGCATTCCACCAGGGCAATTGGTGCTTCCTGGGTTTTCCGACATCAAGCGTCGGTTGCACGAGTGTGCAAGGCGGCGACCTGGTCGTCTGTTCATGCCTTTTAAGTTTTTATAAGGTTAATGTGGCTGCATCTTCGGATGCTTCCTTCGGCCGCAGGGTGCTGCAGGCCGCTGTTTAAAGTTGCGACTCCTCCGTTGAGGAGCTCTACCTTCTTGGAGTGAAGTTTTTGGTTTTTCCATTTATTCTGCTCCCATCCCTCTTGACACTGCTTTGGGACATCCCACGTGTAAAGAGACACCGTGTCAGTCCATGGATGGTAAGAGAAAATAGGATTTTTTGTACTCACCGTAAAATTCTTTTCTCTGACATCCATGGACTGACACGGCACCCACCCTTCCTTTTTAAGTTTGTACTGCTTTATTACGAACTGAAGTCTGCTGACTGTAGTGGGAGGGTTATGTCCGGAGGGACCGCCCCCTGGGTGGGGCTGTTTAGCTCTGGCTTTTAGAATGTATGTATATCATCTCACATTCTGCCTAGGTCTTCTCCTGCAAGCAGGGACATAAACCCACGTGTAAAGTGTAAAGAGACACCGTGTCAGTCCATGGATGTCAGAGAAAAGGATTTTACGGTGAGTACAAAAAATCCTATTTTTGCATGCTATTATGCCTACACGGTTGTGTACGCAGTCTGCGTGGCTGGTTTCCACCCACGTCCCAATGATGTGCGCGCCTTCGTCGCTGGCACAGTATAAACGTGTCTGATATGTTTATCCACACGTACTAAACTACATGTGCCGTATGTGGTTGTACTATGCTCTTTGTGGCTGAGTGGGTTTCCTCCCACGCTATAATTCCGCGTTTTGACGCAATACACAGCATAAACTGTATGTTTGTACAATCGGCACTTATCAATGGAGTAGATGCTGGATGGAGCACTGTCATAAGGATCCCTGGTATCAGGGGTACCACCTTTCACCTGCCCTCGGTGGTGATCAGAAGCACTGGCTTGGACTGTGTTCGCCATGCTGAGGTTAGCGTTACGCCCGTTAGTGGCTGCGTCTCTGGCGTTTCTGAAGCTCAATGACTGGGCAAAAGCCTCTGCTTCATCTATCAGTCGACCAGCAGGTGCACTGCAACTGCTTTAGCCTCTAGGCTCTGTGCCCATCGTGGGTTTGCGCCACCTGTAGAGGCTGAGTTACTGGTCCACTGACCGAGTTTCTAGGGAAGCTCTGTCAGGTTGCCTTTCTTGGCCAACAATTGAGGCACCCCGTAAGCCGGGGCCTCCCTTCTCCGATACATTGCGGCGTCTCTTTTGTGATTATCATACTCATCCCTCTGCAGGACGGTCCTGTCGGCCGTGTGCATTCCTGGGGAAAGGGTCCTTACATCCGGAGGTGTTTTCACTTCCTTTACCGGAGGTGGGGCACTTCTGGCCTCTCGACTCACCCACAAGTTGTCGAGATTCGTGGCCAGGTCCAGGGATCCCTGGGCAGACGCGTTGGTGGCCCGTGGGGGCAGTATCGCCTGATGTATGCTTACCCTCCGCTACTGTTGTTGCCTCGCCTGCTTCGCAGAGTAGGGGCCGAGGCCATTCCGGTGATCCTCATTGCTCCGGAACGTCGACATTGGTACGCCAATCTAGTTAGGCAAGTCGCAGACGTTCCTTGATGACTGCCTATTTGGGTGGACCTTCTGTCTCATGGTCCCATACTTCATCCTGCCTTACAGTCCTTGGCTTTAATGGCATGACTGTTAAAAGCCAGGTGCTGAGGGACCGAGGTCTCTCGGATTCGGTCATCTCATCTATGTTGTGGGCACGGAAATCTTCCTCCAGAAAGATTTATCACTGTACCTGGAAGGCTTGCATCGCTATGTGCGAGGAGCTTGATTGGCGTCCACGTACTTATTCCGTTCCCAGGATTTTGCTGTACTTACAGCGTGGTGTGACCCCAAAGCTGGCCTTGCGTACCATCGAGGGTCGGACTTCGGCCCGGGCTGTCTTTTTCAGCGACCGCTAGTGGGCCATTCCTTGATTGGCACCTTTTGGGCAGGGGGTTCGCAATGCGATTTTCCCCCCTGTCAAGCCTCCTTTCCCTCCTTTTGGGATCTGAATTTGGTGCTCTCGGTTCTCCAGGAACCTCCCTTTGAAAATATCAGAGATATTCCTCTTAACGTTGTCTCAAAAGGTGGCTGTCTTAGTGGCCATTACTTCTGTTAGACGGGTGTCTGAGTTGGCGGCCCTGTCATGCACGTCGCCTTACCTGGTCCTCCATAAGGATAAGGCGGTGTTGCGACCGTCTTTCCTTCCAAAGGTGGTTTTGGCTTTTCACCTTAATGAGGACATTGTCCTTCCGTCCTTGTGCCCTCACCCATCGCATCCCAGAGAGTTTGCGATTCACTTTGGATGTGGTGCGAGCCTTGCGGGTATACCTGGCGGCTACTGCTTATATTCGGAAGTCTGACTCACTGTGTCTGTCTGGTCCAACACAGGGCCAAGCGGGTGTCGTCTGCCACCATTTCTAGGTGGATCAGCTGGCTGTTATACAGGCCTATGCCCTTAAGGGGTGGACGCCTCCCTTTCCGGTTACGGCGCATTCCACCAGGGCAATTGGTGCTTCCTGGGCTTTGACATCAAGCGTCGGTTGTACAAGTGTGCAAGGCGGCGACCTGGTCGTCCGTTCATACCTTTTCTAAGTTCCATAAAGTTGATGTGGCTGCATCTTCGGATGCTTCCTTCGGCCGCAAAGTGTTGCAGGCCGCTTTTTAACGTTACAACTCCTTCGTTGAGGAGCCCTGCTTGTTTGGAGTGAAGTTTTTTGGTTTTTCCTTTTTACTACTGCTCCCAACCTCTTCTGATGCTGCTTTTGGGACGTCCAACGTGTTTCAGTATTAGAGCTGTGTCAGTCCATGGATGATAAGAGAAAATAGGATTTCTCTTATCGTCCATGGACCGACGCAGCTCTCATACTGATTACATGTGGGTATATGTCCCTGCTCGCAGGAGAAGACCTAGGCAGAATGTTAGAGGTTAAAACATTCTAGAACAAGCCAGAGCTGAACAGCCCTGCCCAGGGGGGCGGTCCCTCCGGACATTACCCTTCCACCTGCAGCTAATCAGCCTCAGTTTTTTTCTGCCTAGCAGAAGGAGAAGACATGGCTCTCTCAGGAGCCAGTCTCCTGGAAGATTTTACTTTTAAATTTTATTCCTTTGGGAATTTTATTTTATTTTTGCGACCTTCAATCAACTGTCGGCTGGGCAACAGGTTGGGTACACTGGTATCCTCGTCTTCCCTGTCCGACCATCAAGCGTGCTGATCCTCGCCTTGTGTGCGTGAGACTCAGTTCACGACATACCCCATGGCTCCAGGGGTGGCCGGGTTGCTTTCATGCTCCTGCGGTCCTCTCAAGATCGAACAGTACCTACTGTATCTTTCGCGGTGGACCGGGCCGACAGCTACGCAGTAAGACTCTGTGATAGGTCTGTCGGAAACAAGCCAGTGGGTCCCTCTATTGGCACCGGGGGTATTCTCCAAGGTGCTTGCGGGACGGGTAAGTAGTCTCTCCTGCTGCAAGGTGAGTACATGCTGGCTGTGTTTCTGTGTGTGGGGGGTTCTCCCTGTCTCCCCCCTGTTATGCTGCTCTCTGCACCCTGTTGTGCTGTGTGGGGATGCTTGGGGGGTCACTCTGCCCTGGGGGGGCCGCTCCATGACTGTTATTTTGCTTGGGAAGTGTTCTGGGGGACTGGCTGTGCTTTTTTCTGTGCGCCATTGGCGCGGTGTTTTATTTTTAAAAAAGTGCGCCATTGGCGGCCATTTTGCTGGGGCCTAATACAGTTATACTGGTGCCCGGCGGCCATTTTCTTGTAGCCGCGGCACTTTTGGTTTAGTTCTCGGCCTCTAGCAGCGCTGCTGAACGGCGCGAAATGCACACATCCTCACGGATTCTTCACCTCAGGCTGCACCCGCACTACAGCGCGGCTCATACAGCGGTACCGAGCGGTCCCCAGGGGTGGTGAGTACTCCAGGTATCCCCTCCTCAGCCCCAGCACGGCCTGTGGGTGGGCTGTATTGTTCACTGTAATGGTGAATAAGGTCTCAGAGGGTGGCAATATTGGAGTCTGGTTCACCTGTTTCTTCACACTGTTTGAGACAACTGGCAGTGCTCCTGGACCTGCGGTCCTTAGGGACCAGTTGTCGGCAGTCCTGGAATCATTAATCTGACCAGGAGGAAGCAGTGTGTGAGCGCAAGGGAGCGAAAAAGCCCCGCTCCCCACTTTTTTTCCACAAAAAAAAGGGGGTGTGCGCGGATTCAGATATGGGCCTAGCCACTACCGCTCAGGACCCTAGCTCTGAATATATTTGATGGTTTTGAACAGGACATTCCTGGCAAGGAAGACTCCAGTTCTGTGTCAGTAAATGACAGGGCGCTTGTTTTGTGAACTCCATTGATGCAGTGAGGGACACTCGCAAGCTAAATGCTGCGGATGTAGAACCTCAGGTGGACAGTCTCCTCTGGTTCCTTAGGGCCAGGCCTTCTAAAAAGTTTTTTTTCCATATGTTCCTTTCTTTGACCAGCTCATTGATAAGGTCGGGGGAAAAAGCCGCAGAAGACTTTTATGGTCCCGTGGCGTTTGTCTATCAGATACCCCTTGAAGATGCCCTACTTAAAATGTGGGCTTCTCCCCCAATGGTCGACATTGCAGTCGCCCGGTTGAACAAGGCCACCATTCTCCCGGTGGAGGGGGCTCCTGCATTTAAGGACCCCACTCACAGGAGGTCAGAAGTGGTGAGTAGAGCCATGCTTGCCTTGTTGGGGTCCGCCCTACGGCTTGTGGTAGCGGTGACCCTTGTGTCTCCAACACTTACGGGATGGGCAAAAACTGTTTGCACCAAACTGTACAGGAGCATGATCTTCTTCCAGACACTATTGCTCTGGCCCGCAGATGGTGCAGGGCCGGGTTTATGTGGCAAAGCCACGTTTGACGCAGCCCCTTATAACTCAGGGCCTCTGTCTTGACGGTGGTATTGCGTTGTCTGATCTGGTTGAAATGCTGGTCTGCTGACCTAGCTTCTAAAAAGCCTCTGAAGGATTTACCATTTAAAGGTGGTAGGCTTTTCGGTGCTGCGCTGGATGACATCATCAAGGATGTCACGGGAGGTAAGAGCACTGTTCTTCCTCAAGCTAGCAAGGGTAAGGAGACCGCCGTAAGCAGGGTCCTTCCTTTCCAGCAAAAGTTTTTTCCCTAATCGTCTTTCAGGACAGCCACCTCTGAGAGACCTCGGCTCCTCCCTTCACAGGAAACACCGCCTTGACTTCCAAGATTTAAGCCCCTCCTGCCCCACTGGGCCCTCAGGTTCGGTGTTTCCTCCGGGAAGGAGACACTGCGAGGAGCCGAGGCTAAAGACAGCCAGGGAGGCTGAAGCCTGTATGTCCAGGAAGGAGACAGAGGTCTCTGGGGACTAGTGGCGATATGATGCCTTGGAGAGAGGTTATCTGGCAGCCACATTATTTTTTTTGTTGCCCCCCCCAGCTCTCTGCTAGTGTGTCATGGGATGCTTCGGGGGCCCGCTTTCAGGTTCTCAGTGGAGACTCAGGAGGAGGCGCTTTTTCCCCCCTCGCATTTTTATTGTTTGCGAGTCGCATTGGAGCTTACAGCGGAGCCGTGTGGCGGGTGACGTCACTTCCGGCGGGGGGTGTGCACCTCTCCTTGATCCGCGGCTCTCGGTTCCTGCCGCGGATGCTGAAAGCGGGCCGGGCTATGGCTGATGGGGAGCTGGGAAAAGTCGCACAGGTGGCTGGAGGCTCCGGAGGCAAGACCATCCTTGTTTCTCGCCGGAAGCATGTCAGAGGCAGGGGCCATCCTGACGACTCCTGGCGTGGCCGACATCAGCCACCATAAGGTAAGGAGGACCAGTGGGTTGCAACCCTTACCTGTCTGTAACCTGTAGCTCCACAGGTGGGGGTCCCTCTTGGTGGTCGGAGGGGAGGAGGTACTTGGGACCCAGGGACTGCTGGTTCTATGTGCTCTCCTAAAGGGGGTCCCTACGGGTCTGGCTGGTGAAGAAGGGAAAGTCCCAGGGTTTGGACTGCCTCATAGAAAACAGGGGGCGGGTGGTAAGTCCCACAGCCCCATACTGTATTTCACCAGCGGTAGTAGGGTGCCGTATCCCTTTCTTCCGGTCACCCCCTCCAGGGGGGGGAAAAGGGTGACCGGAGGTTTCCATTTGTGGTTACCCCATTTAGCGCAATCGCATAGGCGACATGGCGGCGTCCTTTTCCCCTTCTGACAGCAAGGCTGTTATGTTTAGGGGAAAGAAGGAAGCCGCAGCGCGTGAGGGGGCGGAGCTATTGCGCTCCAAGCTGGCTCACAGGAAGCATCCAGCGGGGTCACTTCCAGGGCATAAGATATCATCAGCAAGCGCCGGAGACGCTGGTTAGTCTCTATACGGCGCAAACAGAGAGCAGGGATGGTAGTTCAGAGGCTAAAAGCTCTGATTGGTATGCGGGGACATGAGTTCCATTCCCAATGAGGGAAAGCCGTTCGTATCCTGGGTACTGCACAGCTCCTGCACCCTCTGATGGACAGGTGGCAGCTCTGTGGCCTAGAGGTGAGAACTTTGGCTTGGCATGCCTGCTGGTCTGGGTTTAAGGGGAAGACCCAGCAGTGACTGCGGACCACCAAAGGGGTGGGATGAACTCTTCTGCGACACCTGCACAGGCAGCGGAAGCAGACCCCAGCGCCAGTACCTTACAGGTAAGCCTGAAGTTTGTACTTTCCATGCACATCCTTTAAGTGTTCTTTTCCCCCTTGTAACCAGTAGGGACTGGGTGAAGGGGAATCTTTTCTTCTCCCTACTGCACAAGGTGTATGGAGTGGGTATGGCTGAAATCACACTGTGTGGCCGCTGAAAGGCAGGTCATGGCTCACAATCAGTGCAGCCAGGGGAGTCTGCCTGGAGACACAGGATCTTGTCTCCATGTCAGCTCATTCTGACCTTTTACAGGTCACTTTATGAAGTGGTTCAGCGGTTAACACTTCAGCTCTGGGTCACTGATTTGACGAGGCTGAGAGTCAGTTTCCTGAACGGTCTCCTGGTGACTCGGGTATGTCGTGCCAGGAGCGAAGCCCTGGGTGGCTGACACTTCTACTTGGCAACACTGGGGTGGTTAGTTAAGATCCCCAACATTCTAGTAATTGCATTAGGTGTTGCACTTAAACTATGCCTTAAAATACTAAGGTCATCGGTTTAAATCCTAACCAAACTAGCACCCTGCATGTTTCTCTAGGGTATTGATGTTACAGGGTTGCTGGTCGGAGGGTGCCTGATGGCCACATCACCTGTAGGCACCTTTTTATATAGGAAACTATACAGGGGATTTCTGGTGACCAGGGCCCGATATCAGGGGGTGGCCCCCTGTATGGCATCACGGAGGTTAAGGTCTGTCAGGTAACCAGACCCTGGTAAGATGCACAGATTTCTAGAACACTTGTTAAGAAGTGGGAGAAGGCCTGGATGGTGAATCTAGTAGACCTCCTCATTACAAAATTCTCTGAAGTAGGTGGTTGCAGGAGGACAAGGGAAGCCGGGGAAGTCTAGGGTCCAGCTTCTCAGAGGGCTTTGATCCAGTACCCTCTGCTCTCTCCAGTCGCAGTGTTTTTTGTTTTTTTTTCCACAGATCCAGACTTACCGGCCTAGTCTCGTGAGACGAAGGGGTATTGTTGGATTCCATGCTCAAGGGAATAGTCTCTCTTCTAAAAGTGTTTCGCATCTCAGAATATTGTCTGACGCATTTGCAGATACACATTGAGGTACGGGCAGCCTCCCAGGTGATGGGTGGCGAACAGCATATCCAAGACTGTGATATCTCTCCCACAGGGGGACCTGTTCTCTGTCCTGGGAGGCTGGGCTATGGCCACAGCACCCTAAATGCAAGGAGAGGGTGTAGCTCAGTGGTAGAGAGCCTGCCTTGCATGCATGTGACCCCAGGTTCATTCACTGGTAGATCCTTGTGACATGTAACATGTGCATGTGATTCTAGGTGGCATCTCCACACTTACAGACAGGTGACCCTGGGTTCAATCCTAAGTAGGTCTAAAGTGCATTGCAATTGGGCATGCATGTGACCCTGTGTTCAGTCCCCAGTTGGGTCTAGAGAGTGCATTGCCAAGGGCATGTATGTGACCCATGGCATCTCCGCAGTTTTCCTGATCCAATCTGGTGATGGAAGTTTTGACTAGACTCAGTGGAGTTCTCTTCTTGCAGATACAGGCACTTCAATAGAAACCATCTATAGGGTGGTTAACCCTGAAATCTCTAGTTTCCTCTGGGAACTCTGGTTTCCTCCCATAAAAACCAGCTTTGGGCCTGAACCAGTAAAGTGTTAGCGCTCTTGGGTAGGTGCCGTCGCTCAGAGCGGGCATTTTCTCCATGTGCTATGCCATCTCGCCCACCCAGTCTTACTGGTGGGCATAGAACACTTTAGTCTTAGGCCAGTGTGATACAATGAGAAAAGGACCATGGTTCTCTGTCCTGAAGGTTCTGGGAACCAGGTGGTCTGGCTACTAAGAGAAATCCCTTAAGACCCTCCCTTAAAAATCCTAACATTGTATCGACAGTGGCTTAGGAGCTGGTACTTCGGACTAGCAGCACTCAGATAAGGAGGGCAGGACCCAGTGAGGAAATCCTTCTTTTCAAAGGGAGGTAGAGGAGTCAGTTAGCGCTTGTTCAGGCTCCCAGGTAGAACCAGAGCTAAAGTGGTTGGATGGCGAGTCCTTAAAAACCCCCTCGCTACGAGCCTTCACTGGTGGAGGATCTCTTGGGAGCCATCCGTGCCTCCCTGGGAATCCAGGAGTAGAAGCTGTTTTTACTCCATGACCAGAGTGATAAAGTGGCAGAACAGGGGCTAATGGGTTGGCATTTCTGCCTAACAGCTCTGAGTTTCTGGGTTTGCACCCCGAACATGCCGCATTGGCCCAGGAGGCTGTAGTTCCCAAGCCGGTACGATTTGGCGTGGAACTTTCCTGGATACTGCCAACCTGGGGGGACCTTCACCTCAGGGTTCATTCTGCTGTCCCCAGGTGGAGCAGTGGTTTTCTCCCTGCATAGCTTCTGAAGAAGAATTGCTAAAGGCAAGAGCTTCTTGGATGTAGTGGTGGCCCTGCTATGTAGCAGTAAAAGATAAATCCGCTCCATCTGCCAAAGTCATTTTCAACAGCTGGTACGCAGAGGGCCTATCCAATTGGGGGGGGGGGGCCCTTTTTTCTACAAATATTTCCGTACCAGGTGGTTTTTCTTTTTTAAGAGGGTGGCCTCGAAATTTCAGAGGCCAAGCAATTATTTTGCCAACTTTTTGATCAAATCCTGTGGGTGAACTGAAGTTGGATGTTAAAAGGGCGTAGCACCCTTTCCAAACTTGACAGGTTGGACCTGTAGATCGCTAAGGATAGAACCTTTAGGGAAAAAGGGGTCCTACAAGCGGTTGTCCCACCCTAAGATTAGGTGCTCGTTTATCCTCTCAGAGGTGGCTGTCCTGAAAGACGATTAGGGAAAATTAGAGTTACGTACCGGTAACATCTTTTTCCAGGAGTCTTTCAGGACAGCCCTGATACCCACCCGAAAAATGTGTTTGCAATAAGGTGGCTGCCCACTGGCTAAGTGGGTAGCAATTCCGTCTAGTGGTACTAGGGTTGTTGGTTCAATTCCACAACATGCCAATGGAGTCCCTGACAGGGGAACAGTCAGGAGGATTAAAATTTATGTGTATGACATGTTCTTGTGTCTCCCCAGCTGGCCGGAGGTTCTCTTAGAAGACTGAGGGCCCAGTGGGGCAGGAGGGGCTTAAATCTTGGAAGTCAAGGCGGTGTTTCCTGTGAAGGGAGGAGCCGAGGTCTCTCAGAGGTGGCTGTCCTGAAAGACTCCTGGAAAAAGATGTTACCGGTACGTAACTCTAATTTTTCGTCAGTCAAAGGGGAGGCCCTCCCAGACTGACAGCGGTACGGCTGGTGGACACGTGCGCCCCTGGGTGCGTATGCCGAAGAAGCCGGCTCCCTAGCCCGCCTCCGTGTGAAGTCTTGCCCCCACCCGACTCTGGGGTAGGGGGGAAGACTTTGCAGGTCCACGGATCAATGGACCTCCCGGATCTCCTACTGGTGGGTGTGCGAGGTGATCACCTCAGGTTACAGGATAGGTTCCGTTCCTAATACCAGACAGATTCTTCCCTCAAATCTTCCTCTCCTTCCTGCCCGTCGGGCGGCTCTATGGGGCCTATCCAGGTTTGAGGTCCGGAGTGATTGTACCGGTTCCGTCACAGGAGAGGTTTCAGGGATTCTACTCGAATTCGTTTGTCCCAAAAGAGGGACGGGGTTCAGCTTATCTTGGACCTCCAGGTCCTGAATGCCTTCGTGATGGTGCAAAAGTTCCGCATGGAATCCATTCGCACGGCGGTCAGTACACTCCGTCAAGGGGTTTTTCTGGCGACCTTGCACATCAAGGACGCCTGATTGCATGTTCCGATCTGCGCTTGCGATCGGCGAAGTCCACTATCAATTTGTGGCTCTTCTTTTCGGCCTAGCCTCGGCACCGAGGGTGTTCACCAAAGTGCTGGTGCCGGTTATAGCTTACTGAGACAGCAAGGCATTAGACGATCTTCTTCTCAGCGCAGGAAATGGCTCAGAATTGGAAGACAGGGTGACTATTGTCAGTCAGACCCTCAGGGACTTCGGGTGGCTCCTAAACATTCAGGAGTCAGTCCGGGTCCCGACTCAAGATTTGAAGTATCTCGATCTGATTCTGGACTCCTTGGAGGCAAAGGTATTCCTATCTCCGGGGAAGCTACTGACGCTTCAGTCTGCAGTGTGGATGCTGACATCCCAAAAAATGGTCGTCAATCCGTTTTTGCATGGGAGTCCTGGGACTCATGGTGACCTCTTTTCGAGGCCGTTCTGTATGCCCAATCACACACCAGGGCATTGCAGAAGGAGATCTTGTTCCCTTGGGACAAATCCCTGTTGTCTTTGGATTTTCTGATCCAGGTGAGCCACCTGGTCAGGGCGTCTCTGACATGGTGGTTTGGGTCCCCGGCTCTTCGATCCGGGAAGTCGTTCCTCCCCGTCCAATGGACGGTGTTCACTACGGACGCCAGCCTGAAGGGCTGGGGTGTAGTGTGGGGAGTCCTGTTGGCCCAAGGGCTTGGACTCCGGACGAAGCCCGTTTGCCGATCAATGTTCTGGAAATACGGGCCATCAGACTGTGCCTCTCCTCGTGGTCTGAGAGATTGCAGGATCGCTCCATTAGGATCCAGTCGGACAAAGTCACGGTGGTGGTGTATGTCGACCATCAAGGGGGGACTCGGAGCTCAGCTGTGGCTTCTGAGGTCCCCCGTACCCTGAAGTGGGCTAAAAGAAGCGTGCCGGCTCTGTCGGCCGTTTACATTCCGGGCATAGAACTGGCGGACTATTTGAGTCGCCAGACGTTGGGCCAGGGAGAGTGGTCCTTGCACCCGGAGGCATTTCAACGCCTTGCCACACAAATGGTGGGGCACGCCGGAGGTGGACCCGATGGCCTCTCGACTCAATCGCAAGTTGTCGAGATTTGTGGTCAGATCCAGGGATCCTTGGGCGGATGCCTCAGAGGCGTCAGTGGCCATGGGGTCATTATCACCTGATATACGTTTATCCTCCGCGGCAGTGGCTCCCTCGGCTGCTGCGCAGGGTGGCGACCGAGGGAATTCGGTGATCCTCATTGCTCCGGATTGACCGCGGCTTCACTGGTACGCCGATCTGGTGCTCCTCGTTGCGGCCGTTCCCAGATGGTTGCCAATAAGGGAGGACTTTCTGTCTCAGTCATATATTTCATCCTGCCTTTACAGTCTCTGACCTTGTAGGCAGGGCTGTTAAAAGCCAGGTGTTGAGAGACCGAGGTCTCTCGGACTCAGTCATTTCGTCCATATTAAGGACACGGAAGTCTTCCTCCAGAACTATCTCTGTACCTGGAAAGCTTACATCGCCATATGCGAAGAGCTGGGCTGACATCCTCGGACGTATTCCGTCCCTAGAATCCTGCGTTTCCTACAGCATGGAGTGGCCCAAAGGCTCGCTTTGAGTATCATTAAGGGTCAGATTTCGGACTTGGCCGTCTTCTTTCGGCGGGCCATGGGCTCCCTCCTGTCAAGTCTCCTCTCCCCCTGTGGGATCGGAATTGGTACTCTCGGTTCTCCAGGAACCTCCTTTTCAGAATATCGGGGATATTCCCCTCTTCACTTTGTCTCAGATGGTGGCCCTTTTTTAAGTGGCGATCACTTCTGTTGGACGTGTGTTTGAATTGGCGACCTTGTACTGCAAGTCGCCATATTTAGTCATCCATAAGGATAAGGCGGTGTTGCATCCGCGACTTTCTCTTGTCAAGGGTGATCTCGTCTTTTCACCTAAATGGGGACATTGTCCTCCCGTCCTAGTGTCCTCGCCCTTCGCATCCCAGAGTGTGCGCAGCACACTTTGGATGTGGTACGAGCCTTGCGGGTGTACTTGTCTACTGCTTCTATTAGGAAGTCTACTCTGTTTGACTGTCTCTGGTCAGAAACAGGGCCAAGCGGCTTTGTCTGCCACCATTTTCTAGGTGGATCAGACAAAACCGTCTTTCAAGCCTATGCTCTCATAGGGCGGGCGCTTTCCACCAGGGCAATGCTTCCTGGGTTTTCCGACATCAAGCGTCAATTGCACAAGTGTGCAAGGTGGCGACCTGGTCGTCGGTTCATACCTTTTCAAAGTTCTACAAGGTTGATGTGGCTGCATCTTCGGATGCTTCCTTCGGCCGCAAAGTGTTGCAGGCTGCTGTCTAATGTTGCAACTCCTCCGTTGAGGGGCTCTGCTGGTTTGGAGTGAAGTTTTGGTTGTTCTTTACCTTTTTTGCTCCCACCCCTTTCTTATACTGCTTTGGGACATCCCACATGTAATCAGTATGAGAGCTGCGTCGGTCCATGGACGATAAGAGAAAATAGGATTTTTGTACTCACCGTAAAATCCGTTTCTGACGTCCATGGACCGACGCAGCACCCACCCTTTTTAAGTTTGTACTGCTTTGTTACGAACTGAGGCTGATTAGCTGCAGGTGGAAGGGTAATGTCTGGAGGGACCGCCCCCCTGGGCGGGGCTTTTCAGCTCTGGCTTGTTCTAGAATGTTTTAACCTCTAACATTCTGCCTAGGTCTTCTCCTGCGAGCAGGGACATGTACCCACATGTAATCAGTATGAGAGCTGCGTCGGTCCATGGACGTCAGAGAAACGGATTTTACGGCGAGTACAAAAATCCTGTTTTCTCTAGTCATCTTCCAGGACGGCACACCTGAAATGATGGGTACCACCTGGCAGGAAACACAATCAACAGAGTTTAAAAGGCCCCACCCGTCCCTCTGTCCCTCAGTTAGTTATTAATTGTGTTTCCCACAGGATGGCAGCGAAAACAATTTTTTTTTTTTTCTCTAGAAGACCAAGGGCTGGGACTGAGGTCTCCCCCCCTAGGATTTCAGACCAAATACAGCCAGTGGTGGCTGCAGGCTCTGATAAGACTTTGTCATGTCCCAGGGTGGCTCCCCTTTACTAGATACTCAGGGGGAAGTGCAGCCAAGGAATGGCTCAGAATCCCCCTGAGATACTGGTGGCACTGGACATGGACGGTGAGGGTGTTCATTTCCCTAGAGACCTTACAACCCACTCTCTCCTACCTGACCGTGGTGGATGGTATGAAGGAGCCAATCGCATACCCCCCCATCGTGGGGGGAGGAGGATGTATACACAGGCACGCTGTATCCTAGGTCAGGATGGCCGAGGGATCGCCTTCTGATTTCCGATCTGAGCTGTCGGGGGCGTCCGGAGGCCAGTGCGCATGTCCAGATGCCAGCGGCGCGCTCGAGTTAGGTCACTTCCGACGCGCCCGGCTTCAACAAAATGACGGCGATCGGCGCTGCAAATTCAAAGCAGCGGTAACGGAGCGGGGTCCACGGTCCTGTGTCCATCCATCCAAAGCGATCCTACCCGGCGGGTAGGCGGCCTAATCGGAATGGAGAAGGATGGACTGATTCCAGCAGCACGAGACGGGGTGAGTGAACCGGCTGGTGGGGAAGAGTTGTTTTTGGGGTGGCCCTATTTCCCTCTCCCCTACAAGATACCCGTTGGGTAATGGCTTACACAGGGTTTTATTTTCTGTTTCAGTGACTGAATGCCCTGCCCAGTAGGTTTAAGTCCAAAGCCACTAGTAAATCTAAGCGTTGTGGGAAACTCCCACAGATCACACACAACCCTTTTGCTTCAAATGCATCTACAAACTAGCTGTGAAGGAGTGCAGAGCATTACAGGCTGAAATGTTAGCTACCCTTCAGTCTTTCAAAGCTACGGTAGAGAAGCCCCTTTAGCTAGGGAAAGCTCCCCCTCTCCAATGGGAACTACGGCAAGTGTTACGGAAGAATCCCAGGGACTGTCTCTCGGTTACTCTGAAGAGGTAGAGGCCTCGGACCAGAGCTCTAGAGAGGGAGAGGATTCTGACCAGGATAGTCTCTGTGAAACTAAACCTGGGGGACATCTCTTTGCAGCTGAAGATATGGAGGGCCTCCTCAAGGCTATATATGCCTCCGAGGACATTCAGTTACCATCCACTCAAGTCTCTGCACAGGATAGAGTGTACAGGGGACTTGGCAAAACTCAGGCCAAATCCTTCCCGGTACACCAATCTCTTAAAGAGATAATTGTAAGAGAATGGAAAGATCCTGAGCGCAAAGTTTTAAGGCTTAAAACCTGGAAACATAGGTGTCCCTTTTTAAGGCTGAGTAAGAAGAGCAATTCTTCAAGGTTCCGCGTCTGGATGCTTTGTTAGCTTAAGTATCCAAACGTTCGGATTTGTCCATCGAAGATTCCGGAAATATTTGGGATCCAATGGACAAGAAATCAGGAACCTTGCTCCGCAGTGCCTGGGACGCCAATGCTGCAGCTATGGGCCCAGCATTGGCCTCTGCCTGTGTCACCAGAAATGCGGACGCATGGGTTCACAGGTTAATAGAGCATGTAGCTCATGAGTAAATCTAAAGAGGTGTTAGATTCTCTGGAGGTAGTTGGCAAGGCAGTAGCCTATTTAGCAGATGCCTCGGTAGAGACGGTTAGAACTACTGCCAAGTCGGCAGCACTTCTAAATTCTGCTAGAAGAGCCCTTTGGGTAAAGACGTGGGATGGAGATGTTACATCCAAGTCTCGTCTTTGTGGTATACCCTTTGAGGGATCTCTGCTCTTAGGTTCAGACCTAGAACAGGTACTGTTCTGTTCAACAGAAAAGGGCAAAAAATTTCCTGCAAAACCCAAAAAGGATAAAGGGAAGAATTTTTTTCGTGGCCCCCCTAAAGACCGTTTTAAGGGAAAAAAGGAGCCAAGAAAAAAAGTGGGCATTTGGCAGGGGCAAGGAAAAGGGTGGAATCCTTTTCTCCGGGCCCAGTACTTCCAACCAGGAGTCCAAATGACGCCAACAAAAGTTGGTGGAAGGCTCTCGTGGTTCCTCCCCCAATGGGAAAACATCACTCAGTCCTTTCATTCTAAACCTGATAAGGGAGGGTTACAAATTAGAATTTCTGTCCCTCCCTCCTCCAAACTTTATCCTTGCTAATCTCCCCAAAGATCCATTAAAAGCAAGGGGCCTTCTGGGGAGTGTCCGAACTAGCAGAACAGGAGGTCATTATCCCTGTTCCCGTGGATCAGAACGGCCGGGTGTTTTATTCCCACATATATTTTGTGGTACCAAAACCATCCGGAAAATTCCAGCTGATCATAAACCTACGAAAGCTAAATCAGTACTTGGTGTACAAAAAGTTCCGGATGGAGAGTATTTATATGGTCAGAGGACACCTTCAAGAAGGAGTCTTCATGATGATGTTAGACCTAAAGGACGCTTATTTGCACGTCCCCATTGCCCCGAAACATCAGAAGTTCCTGTGGTTTGCAGTGCAAACAAAACGGGGCGTCCAACACTGGCAGTTCAAGGCACTCCCCTTTGGCCTAGTGGCCAGTCCGAGAATCTTCACCAAAGTTCTGGCTGAGGTGGTGTCTTTTCTACACCTCCAGGGGATAGCCTTGATCCCATACTTGGACGACATGTTAATTTTCAGTCCGGCCCTGGAACAGCTCCAGTTAGACCGAGACAAAGTGCTGTCCACCCTAGAATCCCTGGGGTGGCTGATCAGCAGAGAGAAGTCCTTCCTGGATCCCTCACAATCCAAGATGTTTGTAGGGGTACAGGGTAGACTCAGTCAGCCAAAGGATCTTTCTTCCAAAAGAGAAGATCATAAAAGTGCAGAGAGCAGTGTCTACTCTCCATGGTGCCGGGGAGGCCTCTCTAAGGATCATGATGAGAGTTCTGGGATTTATGTCAGCCTGCATACCAACGGTCCACTGGGCCCAGTTCCATTCTCGGGGGCTTCGGGAATTCCTTCTCTCCTCCTGGGACGGGAGAAAAGAATCCCTGGACATAACAGTTCTCCTCTCAGAAGAAACAAAAAAAACCTACTAGACTGGTGGCTCAACCCGGACAACCTGTCGGGAGGTCGGTCCTGGACCCAACAAAATCCACTGATTCTGACTACGGACGCAAGTGCCTGGGGCTGGGGAGCTCATGTGGGAGATCTCTTCGCCCAGGGCCCCTGGGACCGGGAGCAGAGCACAGCTTCCTGCAATTTCAGGGAGTTGTTAGTGGTCGGAAAAGCGTTAAACTTTTTCCAAAATCAGGTCCAGGGAAGAGAAGTACAGATCTTCTCGGACAATGTAGTGGCTGTGTCCTACCTAAACCATCAGGGGGGTACAAGGTCCAGTAAGCTGATTAAGCTAACCCAGGAAATCCTGGGAGAGGCAGAGAAATATATTCTCTCAGTTTCGGCAGTCCATGTAAAAGGGTCCCTCAACATTCAGGCAGAGTTTCTCAGCAGACAACCCATTCATCAAGGAGAGTGGGAGCTAAACACCGAAGTTTTCTCTCTGGTAAGCCGACACTTTGGCAAACTAGAGAGACTTGTTTGCCTGTAGGAAGAACAGGAAAGTTCACAAGTACTTCTCTCTCACCAGGGAGCAGGGCTCCCGAGGAATAGATGCCTTAGCCCAAAACTGGGAGTTTGCTCTGGCGTACGCATTCCCTCCCCTGATGCTCATTCCCCGGGTATTCCAAAAGCTATCCCGTTCATACGGGTGCCTTATTCTAATTGCGCCCTGGTGGCCGAAGCGGGTATGGTTTCCCCACCCTGAGGTGGTCGATTGCTCCTCCGCTGCATCTCCCGTTCAGATGCGATCTCCTCTCCCAGGGACCAGTGTTGCATCCCGATTTCAGGGTTTCTTTCCCTGATGGCATTGTGTTTGAGAGAGAGATCCTCAGGCGCAGGGGATGCTCGGAAAAAGTGATTGACACACTTTTGCTGAGTAGAAAGCCAATCACTAGGCAAATTTATGCGAAAGTTTGGAGAGACTTCTCTTAATGGGCTCAGTCTAGAGAAGGTTCTCCCCAAACGATCCCGACGGTCCTAAATTTCCTCCCAAGAGAGGGCTGACCAGGGCCTAGAAGTCAAGACCCTCAGGGTCCAGGTCGCAGCCTTATCAGTGTTTTTGGACCAAAGACTGGCCCTAAACCCACTGGTAAAGTGATTTTTGACAGCCAGGGAAAGGGTAACCCCGTGAGAACAAACAGGTTCCCACCATGGGATTTATCCCTGGTATTAGATGCTCTGGTTTCTGTTAAGTTTCTTTCACTTAAAATGGCCTTCTTCCGGGGGGGCGTAGCCAGGATGGGCATTTGAGCAGCCACTTTTTCACAGAGCTCCCACCAGTCACCCTGTAATTGATCCTGTTCCCGGCTTCCTCGGTTTGATCCGACGGCACAGATCGGTACCGGAACCACCGCTGAGTAACCTGACCCGTTGTGAGCCCTCCAGAGATGATGGTGAATCGCAAAAACAAGGAGGGAGCGGACCGGCCTGAAATCCAACATGGCGCCGCCGGGACCCCTCAGCAGCGTGGCCAGCGCGGCAGTGAAAAGGACACAGTGAGTAGAATACCCAAGTCCTCTAAACCAGCAGCCAGCGATCAGCCTAAGGACATGAGATACTATGCCCAGAAACTTGCAGGGCCGACTGCACAGGCTGATAAGACGGTGGGTGAGGCAGGGACAGAGGAAGAGGACATGGAGCAGGAGGAGGGGAACGGTGACCTGGCACAGGCAGCCATTGCTGAGCAGCAGGAAGTGTCAGAGCCAGAGGATGAGGACGCTGAACGGCCGACTTTGGCTGCTATACTACGGGCTGTTTCTAAATGCACTGCTTCAGTGAATGCGTTACAGGCTAGGTTTGGTGGGCTTGAAGAAGCAGTGATCCTGATCAGACAAGATATGCAAAAAATCAGGGAGAGAACAACTGCAGCGGAGAGCAGGATCAGTGACCTGGAGGACAAGCTCCCTCCCCTGATCAGGGAAACAGACTAATACCAGACTGATCAAATCGGTCGATATGCGGGCTGACGACCTCGAAAATAGAATGAGACGCAATAATGTGCGCATCATCGGTCTTCCTGAGAAGGTGGAGGGGAGAGACCCGACGCAATTTGTGGAGCAGTGGCTTGTGGACATTTTTGGGAAGAAGGCCTTCACCACCCTGTATGCTGTTGAAAGGGCACACAGATTCCCATTGCGGCCCCTCCCACCGGGTCACCCACCAAGACCCATGCTGGCCCGGCTGTTACATTATCGGGACAGGGAGATAATCCTGCAGCTGGCCAGGGAAAAGCAGAATATTCAGTTTAATGGCGTGCGGATTTCATTCTACCCTGACTTTTCGTCGGATTTGCAAAAAACGCAGGGCACGATTCACCAAAGTCAAAAGGCGGTTGCAAAAGCTGCAGGCACCATATGCTATACCCTGCCAGGCTCTGGATCATAGCTCGAGGGCAAGCGCACTTCTTTGAAAACGCAGCAGATGCTTCTGACTAGCTGGATGCTAATGAAAACGCATTTCCCCTGGTCGGCAGGCAGGCTGAGGAAGAAGGATGAGACGGCTTTAGCTACACTGCAGTTTTCCATAAGGTCCGGCGGGGCCTTAATACACAGTGTTACCAGAGTGCCTAAGTGAGGAGACGGGAACGTGCTTACCTTTTTGTTCTACAAGAGTGTTTTCTGTCAACAAGAAGTTTTTTTTCTTTTCCCAGCGGAATGTGTTATTCCCAGTTTCTATTTTTCTGCAAGATCGTACTTTGGTCCCTGTTGGACCCCACGTTGTTCAAGACAGGGAGGACCTGTTGTCCTACCACTGAGTTGATGGTGCTATGCACTGCCACAGGTACTGTATGTGAGATCCCTCGGTGTACATCGGGGGATAGTGACTGGCGGTCGGGGGTGCACGCTCAGCTTGCTGGTCGTGTGCCTCGGACCCCTTCCTGTGGGGTTGTGGTGATACACCACTATTCAATTTTGTTTTGTTTTTTGGTGGGTTCACTTTTTCACAAGATATTTCTACAGTACTGGCAGTTATATATGTGCATCTTCTAAAACTAGTTAACTTGATGTGGGACAATGTGCTTCTTGTTTACACTGTAATGTGTAGACTCATGAATCTAAAATGGCTGCGGTCCCCGTAGTCTCATGGAATGTTAGGGGGATACACGATTCCCTGAAGCGTACCATGGTATTTACCTCCCTTCGCAAGTATATGCCTGCCATTTGTTCACTACAGGAGACTCACCTTACAGTTGATTCGGTCTCATGTTTGAAGCTCTCTTGGGTGGGGTGGTCATATCATTCCACTCACACCTCCTATTCAAGGAGTGCGAGTGTACTGATTCATAGCTCCTTAGACTATCAGGAGATGGACAGTGTCATAGATGCAGAGGGGAGATATGTAATTCTGTTGTGTCGCATTTTTACTTTGAAATGTATTCTTGCATTTGTGTACATTCAGCCTCCGTACAATCACCAGGTGCTCCGAATAGTGTTAGAATATCAGTTGTCACCAGGATGTCCCCTTATACATCATGGGAGATTTCAACAGTTTTTTGGACCCGGTACTCGATAAGCACCCAGCGGTGACTACACCGCGGGGTTCGTATCACACACCTTTGAAAAAGTTAATTGAAGAGGTGGGGTGGACTGATCCCTGGCGTGATAGAAACCCAGGGAACAAAAGTTTCGAAACTTGTTTTTCTAAATCCTATATGTCCCTATCCCACACAGATCTGATTATTTGTTCTACAGAGGCCAGTCCGGTTCATATCGGAGATCATGTATGCCGTTCGCAGCATATCTGATCACTCGCCGGTGATTACTAAATTAGAGGTGAGGCCCCTATCGCTTATGACCAAGGCCCCCTGGAAATTGAATGCCTTCTGGCTGAATTTGTTCTCATCACATGCTCAGATAGCGGCCCAGATTGGGGAATTCTGGCAAGACCAGGGGAACCATACTGGACCGGGGACTGCTTGGGAGGCCTTTAAGGCCTTCCTTCGCGGTACATTTATCAGGGAAATCCACGGGATTAAACAAACTACTAGTGCACAGAGGGAGGGATTGGAGCAGCTGGTGAGTGATCTGGAGGCGAGGTTTATATCGGACCCTACTGAGGAGCGCAAAGACTCATGGTTAGCTGCCAGTGAGGCACTCAGTCAGTGTGCTACCTCAGCAGCAGAAAGGAAACTTTTTTTTTTTTACTAAACTGGCATATTATGAGGAGGGGAGAACAAACCGGTCGCCTGCTAGCCAAAATTGCCCTTGCGCAACAGAGGTCACCCTCCATTGGTGTGCTTAGAACCCAGGCTGGTATAGTAACCAATGCCCCAGATGTTATGTCTGAATTGGTCTCGTACTACTCTACCCTGTATCAGTCTAAACAGACCTACTCTGAGAGTTCCCTACTGACATACCTAGAATCGGTAGACCTGCCCAAATTATCTGAGGCTGCTAGGCAGCAATTGGATGCCCCTCTTACTTTGGAGGAGCTCCAGTCGGGGGTCGGGATGTTCCCTAACTCTAAAGCTCCGGGGGAGGACGGTATCCCAATTGAAGTGTACAAACAATATGCGGGGGGTATGCTACCTAAACTACTTAATGTGTTCAAGGCTGCCAAAGCAACAGGGTGCCTTCCATTGTCAATGACCAAAGCTATTATCGTACTGCTTTTGAAACCGGGCAAGGATCCGTTGGATCCGGGCTCCTATAGACCGATTTCCCTCCTACAGAATGATGTGAAAATTCTAGCAAAAGTTCTGGCTGTGCGCTTAAATGGGGTAATATCCACTGTATTACACTCTGATCAGGCAGGGTTCATGCCCCAGAAATCCACGGAATACATTTACGTAGGCTTTTTCTTAATATGCAGTCGGAAGCTGATAATGGGGGGGGGGGGGGGACGACAGGGTGCTACTGTCTCTGGACGCTCACAAGGCGTTCGACGGTATTGAATGGACGTTCTTGTGGGCCACTTTGAGGAAGTTTGGGTTTGGGGAGGAATTTATCTCATGGGTTCAGTTGTTATACCACACCCCAAGGGCGGCCATCAGGGAGGCAGGCAGAGTGTCACCAGACTTTCGGTTGTACAGGGACACTAGACAGGGATGCCCCCCCCTGTCGCCACGTCTATTTGCCCTGGCCATTGAGCCCCTGGCGGCTCTCATTCGCTCTAACATAGATATCCGAGGCTTTCAATACGGGGACCTACAGGAAAAGTTAATGATGTATGCGGATAAAAAATGTCACCAGTAGGTAGGATCAACCTAATAAAAATGATTCTTATGCCACAACTTCTTTACGTGTTGCACAACTCTCCTCTTGTAATCCCACTAAAACAGCTCTGAATCATTAACTCGATGTTCCGCTCCCTTATCTGGCATTCTTCTTTGGCTAGGGTGAGATTGGAACAGCTTCAACGTCCTAAGGAGGCAGGGGGATTAGCACTGCCAAATCCCTGGCTGTACTACTTGGCCGCCCAGTTGCAACACATAGCTAGATCGTTGAACTTGGTGGACTCCACCACCTCACTCATCAAATTTACGATTAAACGGGGTGTAGCGGAGGGGTTGGAAGCTTTGCGGATGGGTAAATCTAATAAACAGTACCCCATGTATAGCCTAATGCAAAAAATCTGGAATAAAGTCAGGACACTACAACAGGTCACGGGGTTTACTAAATTCAGCCCTATATGGCACAATGACCGCTACATGGAGATAGGAAAACTACAATACAGTAAACGGTGGCAGCAGTACGGTGTTAACTACCTGTATCAAATATTCCGAAATGGAGAGCTGCGTTCATTTGCCGCTCTCCAGGAGGAATTTGGACTTCCTGGTTCCATGCTATTTTACTATGTCCAGCTCCAGCATGCGGTAAGGGCCGAAAATGACGTTGCTATCTGGGTTCAGACTAACGCTCCTATCTTTAACTACATGGCGGAAGTGGCATCGTATAAAGGCTTCATATCTTGTAGTTATGCTATGCTCCTTAACTTGTTTCTGCCTGATATGACCCGTAAGGTGATAGCCCAGTGGGAGGGAGATGTTGGGCCTTTTGAGGAGGAACAGTGGGAGGAAGCACTTTTGGCAGTCTCTCAGTGTTCGCTGAATGTAGCCCAACGTCTGTCGCAGTTGGTCATACTTCTCAGAGTTCACTATACTCCAGCCAGACTGGCTAGAATGAGGGTTCGTGATGATCCCTCCTGCACACGTTGCATGCAGGGTCACGGCGACTTGATACATTTGCTGTGGCGTTGCCCTAAACTTCATGCTTACTGGACGGGGGTGATGGAAGTCCTTAACCGAACCTTTCAGGTTCAAATTGCTAAAGAGCTCAAACCCTGCTTGTTAGGTATTATTGAGGGTGACACGCTTGAGGAGATGCCCAGACAGGCGATGGCTAGGGCCCTTTTTTAGGCTCGAATGGTGATTCTACGGCACTGGAAGTCAACGGAACCCCCTACTGTGAAGGAGTGGATAAAACAAATGGGTAACACCTTGAAGTTGGAAAAACTTATTTACCAACATAGAGGCAGTACAGAATTTTTCCAAACTATGGGATCCATGGTTGAGTGTGCCTGGGTTGGCTCCGGTGAAATTAGTATTGGATAGATTGTTATAAGTTTCTTGGTGCTCTTGCATCGGTAGAAGGGACCCAGTTATTGGCGGCACTATTGTCTCAAGGTATTGTTCACTGTCTTGACTGGGAAGATGCATATAATGTACATGTTTGTGTGAAATGTGCAGTATTTTCTGAAACTAAGCATGGTACAGGTTTTATGTATTATGGTGTTCTGATGCCAATAATGGATGTAACGTACTTTGTTTTTCAATAAAACATATTTGTTTGAGAAAAAAAAATGGCCTTCTTCCTGGTGATCACCACAGCGACCTACAAGCTCTGACTATTAAAGAGCCATTTTTGTTGCTCCTAGAGGACAGGGTACTCCTCAGACAGGATCCTTTTATATTTGCCAAAAGTGAGCTCAGATTTCCACAGGTCACAGGAAATTATTCTTCCCTCCTTTTGTCAGAATCCCAAAAATGACAGAGGAAAAGTTTTTTATTAGACGTTAGAAGATGTCTTCTAGTCTATTTAGACAGAGTGAGTTCAGGAGATCAAATCATTTACTAATTAGCTTCTCCGGTCAAAAGAAAGGGCTTCAGGCCTCTAAACCTACGATAGCCAGGTAAATTAAACAGACTATCGCAGTAGCCTATGAACAGTCAGATAAACCTGTTCCAGCTCATATTAAAGCTCACTCAACTAGATCTCTGGCGACCTCCTGGGCAGAGAGGGCAGGCGCTTCGATCGATCAAATCTGCAGAGCAGCAACTTGGATGAGCCAAAATACCTTCCTGAGGCACTGTTGTCCCCCTCAGGACTTGGCATTTGGCAGTAAGGTCCTACAGGCAGTGATCCCACCCTAAGGTAGGCCTGAACTTCTTGCTCATTGTCTCAGGTGTGCCGTCCTGGAAGATGACTAGAGAAAAGTACCAGTTACACTTACCGGTAACGGGTTTTCTAGGAAGTCTTCCAGGACGGCAGGCCTACTTCCCTACCCTTAATTGTTGGTGATGTTTTATTCTCACAGAAGGTACCCTCTGACACCGGTGTGGGCTTATACTTTGTCATAACTGAGGGACAGAGGGAAGGGTGGGGCCTTTTAAACTCTGATTGTGTTTCCTGTCAGGTGGAACCCATCATCTCAGGTGTGACGTCCTGGAAGACTTCTTAGAAAACCCGTTACCGGTAAGTGTAACTGGTACTTTTTTCAAACGTGTTTTTTACGTAGATAGATACCTAACATGTCACCCTTCAAAATTGCACACGCTCGTAGAATGGCGCCAAACTTCGCTACTTAAAATCCCCCATAGGCGATGCTTTATTTTTATATTTTTTTTTTTTACTGGTTACATGTTTTGAGTTAGAGGAGGTCTAGGGCCAAAATGATTGCTCTCGCTCTAACGTTCGCAGCGATACCTCACGTGTGTTTTTAACACAGTTTTCATATGTGGGCGGGACTTGCGTATGCGTTCGCTTCTGCATGCGAGCACACGGGGACAGGGGCGCTTTAAATTTTTTTATTTTTTTGTTTATTTTAGTTTGACATTTTTTTTTTTTTTTTTCCCCAAAAATACATTTTTTTTTTTTTTTTTTATCACTTTTTTTATTCCTATTACCAGGAATGTAAACATCCGTGGTAATAGGAATATGGCAGGTCCTCCTTTACAGTGATATATGGGGTCAATAAGACCCCACATCTCGCCTCTAGGCTGGGAAGCCTGAAATAAAAAAAAGATCCTGGCTTCGATCGTAGTGGTGAGTCGGTAGAAGCACCGGCGGGAGGTGGGGGGGGGACGTCCCCTCTCGCCTCCCGTAAGAACGATCAAGCGGCGGAACAGCTGCTATGATCATTCTTATGGTGTAGGACATCGCCGGCTGAAAAAGCTGATATCTGTAGCTGCAGGCATCATTCAGATATAACCGCACAAATCAAGGACGTCATATGACAGCCGGCAGGCGGGAAGTGTTGTGTTTAAAAAAAAAAAAAAAAAACAGTTGTCCATTTATACAATATTTCTAACACATGGCATGTACATACCAAAAATGACACCCCAAAATAGATTCTCCTCCTACTCCTGAGTACGGAGATGCCACATACAGAGGCCGAGCGTGGCTGGGTGTGGCCGAGCGTGGCCAGGATAGCTTGCATGGATGGATGGCTGGATCTGTGACTGCGATTGTCACAGAGCAGCGCTGTGGGCACTACAGATCCAGCCCACAGCGCTGCTGCCATCCGCTCTCTCCCCCTCTACTCTCACACTACTGATCGGTGGGGAGAGAGGAACCGGCATCATGACATGACACCGGTTTGTTTAGTGATCGATCCGTCATTTTGACAGTGATCACGTGGTAAACGACCGCTATCAGCGGCCATTTACCGTGATGCGCCCGGTCCTCTAGACCCGGCGGTCATGGACACTCCCGTGTGTGCGCCCCAGGGGGCGCTCGGGAGCGCGATTCTGGGAGGACATCAATGTACACCCTTCCAGAGTTAACAAACCATCCTGTAGCCGTCATTCAGCTATGGGCCGGTTGTTAAGTGGTTAAAAAAATTCTGATTACTTGCTGTCACAAGGAATGTAAACATCCCTTGTGACAGTAATGGGTGTAGACAGGTACTCTTTTTATACTTCTTTGCACTTCAAAGTATTCAGATCACCAAAAAACGCGCTTCTGAATACTGTAACTTTCTTTAAATCAGTGTCATTGGCAGCCGAGTAAACCGGAAGTGACGTCGCTTCTGTTTTTTTACATGGGAGACTGGAACAAAGCCATTTACGGCTTTGTTTCAGTCTCAGCCTAGCCGGTGGAAGTGCTGGATCATGGCTCGGGTCTCCCTGTGGGACGGGAGGCCCGGTAAGGGCGGGCGTCCCCTTCCGCTCCTTTAGGATAAGCTGAGCCGCCCATCCATTTAAAAAAATGGAGCTGGGGTGATGCATGATGAACTTTGTTCTGTGTTGGAAGTCAAATTGCACTCTCTGGAGAACTTGGGTGTTGCTGCGGAAACATAACTTATATCATAACTAAATATCAATTATCTAACCGGAATATATTACTTAACTACATCTGTGGACTATATATTACATCCCTACACTAAGGGGATAACCAACTTCAATGATAACCTTTGTAGTATGCAATCCTAGTTGAAATACTCCTCAAGCCTTCCCATAAACTTCTCCCCCAGCACAGCAGACCCCCTTCCATTTAGGTACAAACTATCTTTAGCATATAGGTTGTACCCCAATGAAAAGTCAGCCCTGTGCTCTAAAAACCCAAATCCCTCCTCCTTACACCAGGTCTTTAGCCATGCATTCAGTTCTCTAATCTCCCCCAGTCTTTCCTGTGTTTTGCGCATGGCACAGGCAATATTTCAGAGAATATCACCTTATCAGAGAGTGTCCCCAATAATGCAGTGTTGGAAGGATCAGCTCCAATCACTGCCAGCATTTTTAGAGCTGGTGAGGTGGCTAGTACTAGTAGCGGAATGCAAATGCAGCCACCAAGAATTTGAGCACAGGCCCATAGAGCCCATTGTATTCTTCCAGAGGTGCTTGCAAACCTGATTTGGCTGCCCCCAGATTCAGCAACAACTGTTATCCCCCCCCCTCTTATTTCACACCTATTACTCTTTCATTCATGGACCAACACAACTTCTCTTTTGACCGTTAATGAGGGGGGCCCCCAGATGCTGGACCCCCCACCCTATGTGAATGAGTATGGGGTACATCGTACCCCTACCCATTCACTTGGTGGGAAAAAAAGACACACACACACACACACACACACAAACACACACAGCTTTTTAAAGTAATTTACACAGCTCCGGCGCTCTCCGGTGTCATCTCTGCGCTCTCCGGTTCTTTCTTCCTTCTGCCGGGCCTCCGCTATCTTCTTCCAGCTCTTTTGCTAGCGGAGGGGCTGGTCTTCCCGTCGCCCTCTTCTCCTCCTCGATGTTGACTCGTCACTTCCTCCCGCTGTAATGCTGGCTGTTCGGTCCAACGATTTATATAGGCTTCTCATGACGTCAGTCACATGCTCCGTGGACACCCGGAGCATGTGACTTTGACGCCATGAGAAGCCTATATAAATCGTTGCGGACCGAACAGCCAGCATTACAGCGGGAGGAAGCGATGAGCCAACATCGAGGAGGAGAAGCTGGAAGAAGACGCTGACAGCGACGGGAAGACCGGCCCCTCCACTAGCAAAAGAGCTGGAAGAAGATAGTGGAGGGGCTGGCAGAAGGACAACGGAGACCCGGACGAGACGACAGGGAAGACCGGCCTCTCCGCTAGCAAAAGAGCTGGAGGAAGATGGCGGAGGCCGGGCAGAAAGAAGAAAGAACCGGAGAGGGCGGAGACGACACCGGAGACCCCCGGAGTCGGAAGAGACCCCCGGAGTCGGAAGAGACCCCCGGAGTCGGAAGAGACCCCCGGAGTCGGAAGAAGACCCCTGGAGCTGTGTAATTACTTTAAAAAGCTGTGTTTATTTATTTTTTTCCCACCAGGTGAATGGGTAGGGGTACGATGTACCCCATACTCATTCACATAGGGTGGGGGGCCGGCATCTGGGTGCCCCCTTATTAAAGGGGGCTCCCGGATTCCAATAAGTCCCCCGCCTGCAGACCCCGACAACCAACGGCCAGGCTTGTCGGGAAGAGGCCCTTGTCCCCATCAACATGGGGACAGGGTGCTTTGGGGTGGGGGGGCCGCAGGTCGCCCCCCCTGCCCCAGAGCACCAAACCCCCCATGTTGAGGGCATGCGGCCTGGTACGGTTCAGGAGGGAGGGGGCCGCTCTCTCGTCCCCCCCCCTCTTTTTCCTGCGGCCTGCCAGGTTGCGTGCTCGGATAAGGGTCTGGTTTGGATTTTGAGGGGGACCCCCATGCCGTTTTTTCGGCTTGGGGGATTCCCCTTCAAATCCATACCAGACTGAAGGGCCTGGTATGCTCCTGGAGGGGGAACCCATGACGGTTTTTTATTTAAAAATTGACGTGGAGTTCCCGCTCAGGATTCATACCAAACACAGTGCCTGGTATTGGCGGGAATCCACGTCGGATCCCGTTCAATACAGTGCCGTGTCTCCTCGCTATTACAGCGAGCACGAGATGTCGCCACCCTGTCGCCGAGAATCTCCGCGATGGGATCGCGATGAATATACAATGTCGGCGGCACCTACTGTATAGCTACAAGGTAAAAGACAGTGAAGTGGAGCCCTCTGGATGCCCAGACTACATGGGGAGCAGTGGCAAGATAGTATGGAACTTGGTGTCATCCTTGTTCCTAAAGGGGTACCATTTGTACGTGAACAACTTTTATGCAAGTGCGCTGTGGCACCGTGTAATCTAATCGCCAAGGCTTCCCCCAATGGCTTGTTAACACCCCAGTTAGGGGAAGAAAGCCTGCTTGGGGAATAAAGAACTACTCGCAGTGAAGTGGAAGGACAAATGGGATGTATTCATCCTGTCCTATTCACCCAGACACGACGGTACAAATTAACACTGCATCTGGTGTCGTTGAAAAGCCTCTGTGTTCATGACTATAATCTTTATATGGGAGGTGTAGACTTCAACATCCAAATGATGAAGCCATCTTTTAATGTCCCGCAGAGCTAGATACTGGTACAAAAATGTTCTATATATTTCTATTGGCTCTGTATGATGCTTTTGTTTGCAAAGCAACTCCGAGGGACTGTCTTTTCTAAAATTTTGGGAAGCGATCATCACAGCCCTCTGGTATCCAGAAGGTGCTGTGGCCCAACGCCAAAATCCAGATGCAGTTAATGCTGCTGCTGCCAAAATGCATATGTGAGAGCTTGCAACACTGCAGAAGGAGATTTCTCCATCTTCACATGTCTGTTTACACTCTTGTCTCTATAGAGGAGAATGGAGGGTCTGATTGGGCCCACCTGAAAAACTGACAGGCGGACCCAAACGGTCCGCTCATGTGAAACAGGCCTACAGGTAAATTACTTTTGCTATGATCTCTTAAACTGATATAATACTGGTCTAATACCCCAAAAAAAGAACACGCCAAAAACCTTTATAGTTTTCTATTTGAATGAATTCAGTGATTTTGTATTTCCTTAACTTTTTTTTTTTATTTCTCAATTTCTTTTATCTGCAATGATCTGTTTTGTGGATGGCTACCAATCAACAGTACGGTAAGAACCTTCAGTATGTTTTCTTACAATTCATAGCTTTAATTATATTGTCCCAATTTTTTGAAGTTTTGTAAATATTTTATTTGTACTTGCGTTGATTTATTGTACCTAATAATAATACATAGGGTTCTGAATTTTCATATTTTGAGAACCTGAATACTGGTTCTAATAATGTTCTAATATGTATAACTATGCCTGGTGTATAGGAGTGCTGTTTTTAAAGTGGTAGTAAAGGCCTTTGGTTATGTTTTACCTACAGGTAAGCCTATAATAAGGCTTGAAAACACAAAACCTCATGCCAGATATATAATAAATGGCTGCTCCCCAAAATGTCTAGACAAACTACTGTATTGTAAAGAAAAAGTGATAGGGGGTGCTAAACAATGAACCTATTGTGTTAAATATAACAATTATGACCACATATAGACCATGGAAAACAAGTGCTAATTTATTTTAGGAAACAAAAAATGCAAGTGTCTTTTGAAAAGTCCAATATCTTCAGTGAAGTAGCTTCAATTGGCCAATAACGTGGGGAAAAAAATCCTCCACCACTTGACGATAGATTCAAACCACATACCCAATGTGCTTGAATAGTAGAACCTGCTTACCAGATAGCCATGACCTCTTTAATTAAAAAGGTCTGAAAGTGCTTGGTTGAGAAATCCTTTGGCTTGCTTAATTAAATAGGGATGAATCATGAGAGACTTGTTTAGCTGCATCCTCCTCTCCACCACGGAGACCCATTGGGAATGGAAGGAAGGCAACCAAATGGCATAATACTGATTTATTAAATTGGTTAAAACAAACACAAAATGCCTGCTTACATGTGCTGGTGCCTAGTCCCGTCACTAAGGATGGCTCGCATTGGATGCTGATAGGAGCCGCACACCGCCCAGCTCGCACTCTGGTGGTTCCACTGCCATTGGGAGACCAAATCGGAAGTGGTGGAGGAATGTTATTGGCTAATTGAAGCTACTTCACTGAAGATATATGGACTTTTGAAAAGACACTTGTATTTTTTGCTTCCTACAATTTAGCACTTGTTTTCCATGTTCTATATGTGGTCATAATTTGTTATATTTAACACAATCACCAGCCCATTCACAGTGTGTTCATTATTTAGCGCCCCCTATCACTTGCTTTACGATAATAAGGCTTACCTGTTGGTACTGTACATATCTCCTAAATGTTCACTGTTAAGGATATTTTTACTTGTGAAGCCGCCGGTGACCTCACTGTCACATGTGCTCTGAAGGAACAGCATACCCAATGCATTCCTTCAGAGCCCTGTGCTGCAGACAGTGACTCCTGTGCGCGGGGGTGAAGTCATCGTGGCTCTGCCATTTAAAGGACTGGAGCCTGCAAATCCAGAAGGAAGACTGATGAGATGGAAGCCCTGTCGGTGGTGACTGCGTGCCGTTGGGGGTTCGTTTTAAGGTCATTTTCACAGCATATGCCAGTATGCAATGCATACTAGCACATTGCCTTGCAGGGGATTTTTTTTTTTTCCTGTGTTTACCACTGCTTTAAGATTCACACAATGGCGTGTAGTAACTCTGGTTAGGTAGCCTTTAGATCGGAAGGATAGGTGGAGTTTCCGCTAAACTCATATTATTTAAAGAACAGAGAATCCCAAACCAATTGTTGGAGGCCAAGTGAATTTATTAACCTACTGTCCAAAAATTCTGGGTACTTGGCATTCCCTGAAATCTTCTAAGAATGTTGGTGCCTTTGCCCACTGCAGTGTGGAAGCCATAGACGAGGTATGGTGTCCTTACTCTGTGCAGTTTGAAAGCCAGTGAAAAGTCCTTTCCATCTTCAGATATGATCCAAGGGGAATGTCGAGTAGCCCAAATTTCATAAGATGACACTTCAGCACAGTACAGGAGTTGCTTGTGAGATTTGGGCTTATTGACATTCTACCAGGATCTCACAGGAAAGATGGTGACATCACCCTCGCTTAGGCACTGTAGGCAGCAGTGGGGGAAAGGTAAGCAAAGCAACAAAGTTCCACTCCTCAACTTTTATTGGATAAGGAGCAAAAAGATTGACACCAGTCTATTCTCGGACAACAAAGCCTGGTTTCCCTCAAGTTTTTGATCAAAGGTACAGTGGGTACAGAAAGTATTCAGACCCCCTTGAATTTTTCACTTTGTTATATTGCAGCCATTTGCTAAAATCATTTAAGTTCATTTTTTTCCTCATTAATGTACACACAGCACCCCATATTGACAGAAAAACACAGACTTGTTGACATATTTTTGCAGATTTATTAAACAAGACCAACTGAAATATCACATGGTCCTAAGTATTCAGACCCTTTGCTCCAGTATTTAGTAGAAGCACCCTTTTGATCTAATACAGCCATGAGTCTTTTTGGGAAAGATGCAACAAGTTTTTCACACCTGAATTTGGGGATCTTCTGCCATTCCTCCTTGCATATCCTCTCCATTTCTGTTAGGTTGGATGGTAAATGTTGGTGGACAGCCATTTTTAGGTCTCTCCAGAGATGCTCAATTGGGTTTAAGTCAGGGTCCTGGCTGGGCCATTCAAGAACAGTCATGGAGTTGTTGTGAAGCCACTCCTTCGTTATTTTAGCTGTGTGCTTAGGGTCATTGTCTTGTTGGAAGGTAAACCTTCGGCCCAGTCTGAGGTCCTGAGCACTCTGGAGAAGGTTTTCATCCAGCATATCCCTGTACTTCACTGCATTCATCTTTCCCTCGATTGCAACCAGTCATCCTGTCCCTGCAGCTGAAAAACACCCCTACAGCATGATGCTGCCACCACCATGCTTCACTGTTGGGACTGTATTGGACAGGTGATGAGCAGTGCCTGGTTTTCTCCACACATACC
The DNA here is from genome assembly GCA_029206835.1 of Rana muscosa. Classification (NCBI taxonomy): domain Eukaryota; kingdom Metazoa; phylum Chordata; class Amphibia; order Anura; family Ranidae; genus Rana; species Rana muscosa. The sequence goes on from CM055122.1 coordinate 358,609,686, forward strand.
ACTTAGAACTTTTTGGCCTTAATTCTATCTTGGTCTCATTAGACCAGAGAATCTTGTTTCTCACCATCCTGGAGTCCTTCAGGTGTTTTTTTTAGCAAACTCCATGCGGGCTTTCATGTGTCTTGCACTGAGGAGAGGCTTCAGTCGGGCCACTCTGCCATAAAAACCCTAACTGGTGGAGGGCTGCAGTGATGGTTAACTTTCTCCCATCTCTCGACTGCATCTCTGGAGCTCAGCCACAATGGTCTTTGGGTTCTTCTTTACCTCTCACCAAGGCTCTTCTCCCCCGATAGCTCAGTTCATTCCAAACGTCTTCCATTTAAGGATTATGGAGGCCACTGTGCTCTTATGAACCTTAAGTGCAGCAGAAATGTTTTTGTAACCTTGGCCAGATCTGTGCCTTGCCACAATTCTGTCTCTGAGCTCTTCAGGCAGTTCCTTTGACCTAATGATTCTCATTTGCTCTGACATGCACTATGAGCTGTAAGGTCTTATATAGACAGGTGTGTGGCTTTCCTAATCGAGTCCAATCAGTATAATCAAACACAGCTGGACTCAAATGAAGGTGTAGAACCATCTCAAGGATGATCAGAAGAAATGGACAGCACCGGAGTTAAATATGAGTGTCACCGCAAAGGGTCTGAATACTTGGGACCATGTGATATTTCAGTTTTTCTTTTTTAATAAATCTGCAAAAATGTAAATTCTGTATTTTTCTGTCAATATGGGGTGCTGTGTGTACATTAATGAGGAAAAAAATGAACTTAAATTATTTTAGCAAATGGCTGCAATATAACGGAGTGAAAAATGTAAGGGGGTCTGAATACTTTCCGTACCCACTGTATATCGATATTTCAAAAGGGCCTGGATGTTTCTCAGAGGTAATTACCCCAATAACATTAGAAATCTCTGATCACTTCCTATCTAGCCTGTGGTGTGTTTTTTTTTTTTTTGTGGTCAATAAATGTACTTGTTTGTGCGTGCAAGAGCTCTTAGTTTAAGGATGCAGGAAACTGGTTCAGTTTTTTTCAATCCTTCCCAAATTTCTAACTCCTTACAGCACTTCTGGGGACCTGTGGCTAACTGGGGACTCCCAATTGCAGCTATCAATGATATGAAGAAATCACCAGAAATCATTAGTGGCCGTATGACATTTGGTAAGATTTGTGTTTTTTTTAAATTGAATTGATTCATGGAATTTTCCTCTTTTATCTCTTAGAGGTGCTGCTGTATAGCTTATAACACATTTCATAAATAATAGCAGTGATTAATTGGAAAGTAGAATAAAAAAGAGAAGCTGATTTACAGAGTCCCAATCATTCAGAGAATGGCATTAATATTCCATATTGCGGAAATGAATCCTCTCCTCAATGGGGCACCACAGTGACTTCAAACAAAAAAAGAGGGCCCAACCACCTTAAAGACCTGCTTACCGGATGACAAGCAAAAAAGGCATGTGGCTATAACCCAGCCAAGGCCTTTAGCTTGCAATGATGATCAAGCAGCGAAACCCCAGTAACACAGGCTGGATGGCTGCAGATCTCCCGCTGTCAGTCTATAGAGGCCGTGAGCACAGCGACTGACCATAGCGTAATAGTCTGAGTTTTAAAAAGGAAGTATTGCACTTGCATAGATATGATGAAAGTTGGCATATTAAAAATGAAGCCGGCTGGCAAAAACAATCCAAAAGCCCGTCGTCCTAGTAAACAGCGTGGTGATGTCAGCACGTACCCTCCTCCATATGTTTTGTTTTCATTTATGGTAGATCTCTAGCGCAGTTTTCTTTGCCAAAAAATGTATTGGAAAATGGTATACTAGGACCTGCGCACGGTAGAAAGGGAATTTATAAGGGATCCTACGGTAGAAAAAGCAGCAGCTGTTAAGCTTGGATCTAGGACGGTAGACCTCATACAATATGAGAAATCTAAACGTAAAATGTTCTTCCACAGACAAAACTCCTTTGAGCATGGGGAGCGAGCTGGTAAACTTCTGGTGCACTGCGAGGAGAGACCGCCAGTGGTGATATCACTTCGCTCTCCTGGAGGTGTGCTGATTACAGACCCTAGAAGCGTAACGTCACAATTGCGAGACTTTTTCGCCTCCCTGTACGCCACACAGGCCCCGGAGGACACATCCGCAATGGATCTGTTTCTCTCAGACCTACCTATGCCCAGACTGACTGAAGACCAAGTAGGGGAGTTGGACGCACCGCTGACGGCGGACGAGATTTCTGAGGCTATAGCGGAGCTCCCTGGCTCCAAGGCCCCGGGTTCGGATGGCCTGCCAGTGGACTTATACTCCACCTATGCGGACCTCCTGGTTCCTAGACTGTTGTCACTCTACAACTCCATCTTTGAGACCTCCGAGCTCCCAGCGACTATGCGTGAAGCCACCATAGTGCTGATCCCTAAGCCGGGCAAGGACCCACATCTTCCTGAGTCGTACCGTCCCATCTCCCTGTTGCAGGTGGATGTCAAGATCCTTGCAAAAGTGCTTGCCATCCGCCTAAAAGTCATACTCTCCCTAATCCATGGGGACCAGACAGGCTTCATGCCGGGTAAAAATACGTCCTTTAACTTACGTCGCCTATTTATGAACCTCCAGACTACGCACGATACCACGGGATCTAGAATAATAGTAGCCTTGGATACGGCTAAGGCCTTCGACTACGTCGAATGGGGGTATCTATGGACATGCCTGGGAAAATTTTGGTCTAGGCCCAAACTTTGTAAAGTGGGTGCAACTCCTATACCAAGCCCCAGTGGCGCGGGTAGTGGCTAATGGGTGGTCCTCGGAGCGTTTTCAGCTCTTCAGAGGCACCAGGTAGGGATGTCCTCTGTCGCCACTGCTATATGCGCTGGCGGCGGAACCACTGGCAATCGCTATACGCGCCCATCCTGGGATAGTGGGGCTCAGTAAGGGGGGCGTGACAGAAACCATCAGCACTTATGCTGACGATACCCTCTTATATTTGGACGACTCAATCAATTCTCTCCCGACAGCTCTGAACCTGATAGATCAGTTTGGCGTGTTCTCAGGACTTCGCATTAACTGGGATAAATCCCAAATACTACCTTTTTGGATAGCTTCCCGCCACCCGCAGATAGAGCCCTGCTCCCCCTTCAGAGAGTAGACACTATCAAATACCTAGGTATACAGACCACCCGAGACCCGGCAGACTATATCCAGCTCAATATAGTTCCTATTTACAACATGCTTAAACACAAGACTCAGATCTGGGCGAGACTCCCCTTGGGAGTGATGGGCCGGATAAACCTGGTAAAGATGGTACTTCTACCCAAAATCCTCTAAATACTATGGCATACTCCTATCTACCTGATACTCAGACACTTTAAACAGATGGAATCACTGCTGAAGTCGTTTGTTTGGGGTAGAAGTAGACACAAACTCCCCTGGCAGAGGCTTAAAAATCCCACTGATCTAGCTGGTGCAGCCCTACCGGACTTTAATCTTTACTACCTGGCAGCCCAATTGTCACAACTATTTCATATAGACAAGTTGGATATGGGGAGGTTCCTCTGCTTGCTATGTCCAGGGTGGGCCCAGATTCAGGGAGACCCCATGATGATTATCACAGGCGGGGGGAGGGGGGACATTCAAGGCCCTACTGAAAGCAAATCCCTGATTTACCACTATAGAAAGATATGGGATATAGCCTCCACTAGGCTTAACATACCTACAATAAATGACAACACTCCCCTGTGGCATAATGTGGCCTTGTCTGAGTTTCTCTCCATTCCTGACTGTGAACTCTGGAGCTCTAGGGGGATACTCTACCTGAAACGTATAGTGCACAATGGGTCGCTCAAAACCTTCAATGGGCTCAAAACTGAGTTTGATCTCCCAAACCACATGTCGTTTAGATATCTACAGCTCCGCCACGCCTATCGTGCGCAATTCTGGCCGGCTGCTACACCCATGACTGGCAACCCACTGATGGCGGCAGTGAAATGTCCGGACCCCAAAAGGTTGATCTCGCAATTTTACTGTATGCTTACACTCCTGCAGGCGACTGTTTCTGCCTACGCGGTAAAGGCCAGGTGGGAGGAGGACCTGGGACCTGTGGGGGACGACGAGTGGAGTGATGCTCTGGACACCTGCAAGTTAGTTTCCCCTAAACTGTCAGATCGCCTAACACAAATTTTTGTAGTCAATCGGGCATACCTCACTCCGCTCGTGGTCTCCAGATATAGGCCGGAGCGGTCCGGTATGTGCCCCATGTGTGGCCTGGCCCCGGGCACCTTTTTCCATCTTCTCTGGCGCTGCCCCAAAATACAGGCATACTGGTCACAGGTCGTCAAGTTCCTATATGATGTCATGGGATCACCTGTCACGTTGCAACCTAAATTATGCCTATTGGGGATTTTCCCTGATCCGGACCTAAATAAATTAACGAAAATATTTATCCACGAAACATTGTTCTCCGCAAGGAAGGTTATTGCTAGGGTGTGGATGAGGGCTGAACCACCGAGGCTCTCGCATTGGATGGCGGAGGTCAATGCTACTCTTCCTTATAAAAAACTGGTATACTCTCATAGAGGCTGCCCCGCAAAATACTAAAAAATTTGGGATAGGTGGCTTCGGGCTTCTGAAACCACTGAATAATGTGGGAACACACGATTATGGTTCGTCTACGATGTTGATACTGACTGTATTTTTATTTTTTATTTTTCTATATGCTGCAATATACACGTAGGCCACTAGAGGGCCTCTTGACCCCAAGTACGTTGCATAAGAAAGCCATGCCAAGTTATCTTTATTGTCAATGACTGTAAGTTGTATACCTGCCATGTACAAATTTGAACGTGTAACTGTTTTCTATCTAAATAAAATTGTTTGATAAAAAAAATGGTATACTTGGCAGCAGATTGAAATGTGCCGCATTCCACTTAAAATTGGCAAGAAAAGACAATGTGGTGGCACTTCTAAGGCCTTGTTAACACCATACGTGCATAAAAACTGATGGAAAAAACATGCAGATTTCACATGGAGACACGTGTTTACGTCAGTTTTTATGCACAGATAGACATCACACTCACTCTGTGTCATAACATTCTCTTCTCACCACAATGTTGATGTCACAATAAGGGGCCCGGAGGTCCCCAGGACCCCGGATGGCAACCCATTTTACTCTTTCGTTCATGGACCAACACCGCTTCCTATTGACATAGTGGGTATTCGTTATTTAGGCGTGACTAGGCAGAAAAACGTGTAAAATGTGTTGTATCACACCTTCTGCAGTACCGCCCAGGGGGTGGACCCTCTGGGTATATCCCCTTTCTGTATCTCGCAGATCAGTTTTTTTCTGTCTAGCAAGGAGTAGGACATGGCTCGCTTCGGGCCCATTGGTCCGGGGGGAATTTTTTTTCTTTTTCTTTTGTTTGGTTCCTGCGACCTTCGATCAACTGCTGACTGGGCGACAGGCTGGATCCTCGATCCTTGGAGTCTCCCCAGTTTCGGCCATCGAGCGTGTGCCGACCCTAGCTATGCGCTGGGTTTTCCACGACATGCCGATAGCTCTATGGGTGGCCGGTGAGCCTACGCTCCAGGGCCTACATCGGACCGCTCAGCTTCGGCTGACCTTACGGCCGAGTTGCAGTAGCCTGTCCGGTGAGCTAGCGCTCCAGGGCATGCATACGATCGTTCCCTAGGGGTCAATCACAGCATGCCTGGCCGACAGTCACCTCCGTGCGCGGATGATGATCTGTCCGGAATGTCTTCCAGCGCGATCCACGCAGGACAGGTAAGTAGCTCCCCTGCTTCGGCAGGGTGACTTGGCTGGACATTCCTGGAGAGATCAAGTGGTTGTGGCCCCTTTTTCTTCTCTCCCTGCCTTCCCTCTTCCCTGGGCTCTGAGCTAAGGTGGCTGGGGGTCACTGGGGGGGCTCAATCTGGAGCGCTGTTGCCATTGAAAAATGTGTGTGTGTGTGTCTGTCCCTCCATGCTGTCGGCGGCCATTTTGCGGTGGTCCATGCCTGTTTTGGCCTCTAGTGACTGGCGGCCATTTTCTTGTGGTTTTGCGCCTATAGGTATAGATCGCCACTCGGCGGCCATTTTCTTGTGGTTTCGTGCACGCTTTGGCCTCCGACTGCCCGGCGGCCATATTTCTTATGACTCGCGCCTGTATGTAGATACCGCCGCTTGGCGGCCATATTTTTGGGGCCCGCGGCCGCTTTTAACCTCTATTCGGCTCGGCGGCCATTTTCTTAGAGCCCACATTGTTCCATACAGCCACTTGGCGCCCATTTTGCGGTAGTCTCCGGCCTCTAGGGTGCATTTTCAATGGCGCAAATTTTACACAGGAAACACTGATGGGGATCAGACTGACGCTACAGCGGTGGGATAGCATCACAGGCGGAACACACGGTAGCAGTACCATTCCAAGGGTGGTGAGTCCTCTGAGAAAAGACCCTGCATCTGTACAGCTAGGAGGGTGGCCTATTGATACCTTGTCTGGAGTCCCTGTGGGTCTCAGCACGTGGGTCAGCATGGCGTCTGAAGCAGATGGCTTTTCCCCTGAAACGCTTGTTTTGGCAGCTGGTGCCCCTGAGGTAGCTATGGACGCTATGTCGGCAATCCTAGAGGCCCTTGTTGCCAGTGGAAGCAGCACACGGGGGGAACATGGTGGGTAGTAAACGCCCCCATCCCCTGCATTCTTCCGGGGATAATTCTGATGCAGAACCAGGCCCAGCTATAGGGTTGCCGCCTCATCCCTTTAAACCCGAACACATATAAATTACACAGGTTCTGTGGCTGATTAAGGTGGTAATTAAACTTGGTGCCTTCTCTGCCTTTAATTAGCCTCAGAACCTGTGTAATTCATATGTGTTCGGGTTTAAAGGGATGAGGTGGCAACTCTACCCAGCTATGGCTCATGGCCCGGATTCTGATGCATCAGAGACTGCAGACCGTGACCAACCGGACAGTGAGGATGACTCCAAGTCCAGGTCAGTACGCGATAAGTCTTTGGTATCTGACCTTATTATTGCAGTGCGGGATGCGCTAAAATTGGAGTCCACTTTGGGTTCCGTAAACCTGCCTGCACTACTAAAGTGTTTCCTTTGTGTGTCTTATTTTGATAAACTCTTATACAAGGAGTGGGAAAACCCACTAAGGATGTTTTTCATCCCCAAAGAATTTTGCGGTACGGTACCCCTTTTGAGGAGTTTTCTGAAAAGATGGACCTCTCCCCCGATAGTGGACCCTCTGATGTCCAGACTTAATAGAGCTACCACAATTCCAGTGGAAGGGGCTCCTGTTTTGAAGGACCCTGCGGATAAGAAAGCTGAAGCACTCGCTCGCTACTTATATTCAATGGTAGGCTCTGCGGTGTGCCCGGCTTTGGCCGGGGCCTTTAGTGTCTCAGACACTTACTCAATGGGCAAAATTGCTACTCCAGGGGTTAAAGGAGCGAGATGCTCCTCCTAATGAAATAACTTTGGCCGACCAGTTGGTACAGGGCCTTAAGTTTGTCTGCGAGTCAGACATGGATACTATTCCCTTGCTGTCTAAAGCTTCGGTTTATGCGGTAGCAATACGCCCGCCTGACCTGGCTAAAAGGCTGGTCTGCGGATCAGGCTTCCAAAAAAAGCCCTGTTGGATCTGCCCTTTTAACGGCGACAGACTTTTTGGGGCCTCTCTGGATGACATCATCAAGGATGCCACAGGAGGTAAGAGCACTTTGCTTCCTCAAACCAAGACGGGTAAGGGGCAAGGCCCATCCTTTACTGCACGCAAGCGTTTTTTTTTTCGTCCACCCAGGGCGACGGGGAAAAGACCCCAGACTGACAAAGCACCTGCTCAATGACTGAAGCGTCTTTCTTTGGCTCCAAACACAGCAAGTCTGCGGACAAATCTGCGTCCACATGAAGGTCTGCCCCCACCTATCTCTCGGGTGGGGGGGATGCCTTTGCCAATCAGTGGACATCTCTGATTTCCTACCGGTGGGTTTGTGAAGTGATCTCCTCAGGCTACAAGATAGAATTTCTCTCTTGTCCACCGGACAGATTAGTTTCCTCCAACCTCCAGCTACAGATGACCCGTCGGGAGGCCCTGTACGGGGCAGTCCAGGGTCTGCTGGAAAGTGGGGGTGGTCATTCCAGTTCCAGAGCAGGTCCGATTTCAGGGTTTTTACTCAAATCTTTTCATAGTGCCAAAGAAGGAGGGGTTTGTCCTATCCTGGATCTCAGGGCCCTCAATTGCTTTGTGAAAGTACAAAGATTCCTGATGGAGTCGGTTTGATCTGTAGTCACTGCTCTCCATCCAGGGGACTTCCTAGCATCCTTGGACATAAAGGACGCATACCTGCATGTCCCCATATACTCCAGACACCAGAAGGTTTCTGCAATCGGGGACAACCACTATCAGTTTGTGGCCCTCCCGTTTGGCCTGGGTTCGTCACTCAGGACGTTCACCAAGGTGCTCGCCCCGATTCTGGCCCTCCTAAGACAGCGGGGCATCGCTATCGTGGGCTACTTGGACGACCTTCTGAAGGCAGCTTCAAGCTCAGAATTAGAGGTAAGCGTGTCCATAACCTGTCAGACTCTCAGACTGTGGTTGGGTACTAAACACGCAAAAGTCAGTTTTGGCGCTGACTCAACGCCTAGTGTATCTAGGGTTGATTCTGGATTCCTCAGAGGCAAGAGTATTCCTCCCTGTGGAAAAGTTGCAGACTCTTCGGGCTGCAGTGCGGCAGCTGACATCCAAGAGTTGGTCGTCACTCTGTTTTTGCATGCAAGTTTTGGGCCTCATGGTGGCCTCTTTCAAGGTGGGCCCATATGCTCAATTCCACACTCGGGTGTTACAGAAGGAGGTTCTGTCCAGATGGAACAGATGCCCATCATCTCTGGATTATCAAATCTGGGTAAGCCACCTAGTCAGGAGATCCCTGGTGTGGTGGCTGTCATCACCGGCTCTGCTGGCCGGGAAGTCATTCCTTCCTGTTCATTGGATAGTGATCACGACGGATGTCAGCTTTACAGGTTGGGGGGAGTCTGGGGTGTTCAGTCGACGCAAGGTCGCTGGACACCGGAGGAATCCCGCCTGCCGATCAATGTCCTGGAACTCCGGGCGATCAGGCTGTGCCTCTTCAGATGGTCTGAGGCTGCAAGGGCATCCAGCTATGATCCAGTCAGACAACGCCACGGCAGTAGCATATGTCAATCATCAAGGAGGGACAAGAGGCTCAGCTGCAGCATCGGAGGTCGCTCGCATCCTGAGGTGGGCAGAAAGGAGTGTACCGGCACTGTCGGCTGTTTACATTCCGGGTGTGGAGAACTGGCAAGTGGACTTACCTGAGTCGCCAAATGCTGGACCAGGGAGAATGGTCCTTTACACCTGGTGTTCCAGCTCCTCTGCCAAAGATGGGGCACGCCAGACATAGACCTTCTGGCGTTCCGACTTAATCTGAAGGTATTGAGGTTTGTGGCCCGGTCAAGGGACCCATGGGCAGACGCAACGGACGCGTTGGTAACATCGTGGGGTCAGCATCGGCTAATCTATGCCCTCCCTCCTATGAGGCGCCTTCCTCATCTGCTTCGCAGAGTGGAGGCAGAGGGAATTCCAATGATTCTGATCGCTCCAGATTGGCCTCAGCGTTCTTGGTACGCCAATCTAGTACGTCTGGTAGCAGACGTCACCTGGCGTCTACCACTACGGAAGGACTTGTTATCGCAAGGTCCCATACTCCATCCTGATTTACAGTCACTGGCTTTAACGGCATGGCTATTGAGAACCAGGTACTGAGAGACCGGGGCCTGTCGGATTCAGTAATCTCTACTATGAGAAGTGCTTGGAAGCCGTCCTCTAGGAGAGTTTATCGTCGCACTTGGAAGGCCTACATTTCCATGTGTGAGGAAATGAAATGGCATCCGCGTACTTATTTGGTCTCCAGAATCCTACGGTTTCTACAACGTGGCAAGGACCAAAGGCTTTCGCTAAGTACGGTTAAGGGACAGATTTCTGCCCTGGCTGTCTTTTTTTTTTTTTTTTTTTTTTCAGCGACCCCTGGCGTCTCGCTCTCTTGTGAGTACATTTGTGCAGGGGGTTCGACATATGGCTCCTCTGGTCCGTCCCCCGCTACCTCTGTGGGACTTGAACTTGGTCCTCTCGGTGCTTCAGAAGTCACCATTTGAGATTAGGGATATTCCCTTGTTGACAATTTCTCAGTGTGGTCTTTTTGTGGCTGTTACATCAGTTAGACGAGTTTTTGAGCTGGCAGCGTTGTCATGCAAGGCTCCCTATCTGATCTTCCACAACGATAAGGTGGTGCTGCGTCCGCAGCCCTCTTTTCTTCCGAAAGTCGTTTCGGCTTTTCATCTCCATGAAGAGATTGTACTTCCATCCTTTGTGTCCTCATCCGTCGAATCCTAAGGAGTCGGCGTTGCATTCCTTGGAAGTCGTCCGAGCTTTGAGAGTATACCTATCTGCTACTTCCTCGTTCCGGAAGTCAGACTCGCTGTTCGTTTCGGTGGCTGGTCCCAAGAAGGGCCTAGCAGTCTCGTTGGCTTGCGCCTTAAAGGGTCAAGCGCCCCCTTTCCTGTCTCGGCGCATTCGACCAGAGCAATAGGTGCCTCTTGGGCTTTCCAACATCAAGCGTCTGTCTCACAATTATGTAAGGCGGCGACTTGGTTGTCCGCTCAGACTTTCACTAAATTCTACAAAGTTGATGTAGGTGCATCTTCGGATGCCTGTTTCGACCGCAAAGTTTTGCAGGCGGCTGTTTTAGAGTCGCAACTCCTCCGTTGGATTGCCGTTTGGGGTGAAGTTTACTTTTATGCTCTTACCACCCCTCGATTTTTTATTTTATTTTTTTTTTATTTTTTTTTACACTGCTTTGGGATGTCCCACTATGTCAATAGGAAGCTGTTTTGGTCCATGAACGAAATAGGATTTTTTTTCTCACAACGTAAAATCCTTTTCTTCGAGTTCATGGACCGACACAGCCTTTTTGTTAAGTTTTTTTTGTACTGCTTTTTGACAAACTGATCTGCGAGATGCAGAGAGAGGGGATATACCCAGAGGGTGTAGAAGGTGTGATGCAACACTTTTTTTTACAAGTTTTTCTGCTTAGTCACTCCTAAATAACTGATAATACCCACTATGTCAATAGGAAGCTGTGTCGGTCCATGAACTCGGAGAAAAGGATTTTACGGTGAAATCTCTCTCTCTCTCTCTCTCTCTCTCTCTCTCTCTCTCTCTCTCTCACCCTCCCCCTCTCTCTCTCTCTCTCTCTCTCTCTCTCTCTCTCACCCTCCCCCCCTCTCTCTCTCTCTCTCTCTCTCTCTCTCTCTCTCTCTCTCTCTCACCCTCTCTCTCTCTCTCTCTCACCCCCTCTCTCTCTCTCTCTCTCTCTCTCTCTCTCTCTCTCTCTCTCTCTCTCTCTCTCTCTCTCTCACCAACAAGTGGGACACAATTGTGAAGTGGAACGAAATCTATTGGATTTTTGAAACTTTTTTTTTTTAACTAAGAAAAAAATAAAGTGGGGCGTGCAAAATTATTCGGCCCCCTTGCGTTAATACTTTGTAGAGCCACCTTGAGCTGTGTTGCTTTTACGCCAAACATATCGTTTGCATTGTGGCCAAAAAGATCGATTTTTGGTTTCATCGGACCAGAGCACCTTCTTCCACATGTTTGGTGTGTCTCCCAGGTGGCTTGTGGCAAACTTTAGACGAGACTTTTTATGGATATCTTTGAGAAATGGCTTTCTTCTTGCCACTCTTCCATAAAGGCCAGATTTGTGCACTGTACGACTGATTGATTGTTGTCCTGTGGACAGACTCTCCCACCTCAGCTGTAGTTCTCTGCAGTTCATCCAGAGTGATCATGGGCCTCTTGGCTGCATCTCTGATCAGTCTTCTTGTCTGAGCTGAAAGTTTAGAGGGACAGCCAGGTCTTGGTAGATTTGCAATGGTCTGATACTCCCATTTCAAAATGATCGCTTGCATAGTGCTCCTTGGGATGTTTAAAGCTTGGGAAATCTTTTTGTATCCAAATCCGGCTTTAAACTTCTCCACAACAGTATTACGGACCTGCCTGGTGTGTTCCTTGGTCTTCATTATGCTCTCTGCGCTTTCAACAGAACCCTGAGACTATCACAGAGCAGGTGCATTTATACAGAGACTTGATTACACACAGGTGGATGCTATTCATCACCATCAGTCATTTAGCCTGGGTTCACACTAGTGCGACACGACATCCGTCCTACTTTGGATCCGACTTTGCCCTGCGACATGAAGCCGACATATGTCCGACTTTCAATGAACGGGGATCCGACTTGGATCCCCGCCAATATCAGGCACTGTGTTTGGTTTGAATCTTGAGGGGGAACTCCAGACCAAATTTTAAATAAAAAAAAAACGGCGTGGGTTCCCCTCCAGAGGCATACCAGGCCCTTGGGTCTGGTCCGGATTTGAACGGGCGCCCCTACGCCGAAAAAACGGCGTGGGGGTCCCCCCAAGGTCCAAACCAGACCCTTATCCGAGCACACAACCTGGCAGGCCGCAGGGGAAGAGGGGGGGACGAGAGCGGCCCCCCCTCCCTCCTGAACCGTACCAGGCCGCATACCCTCAACATGGGGTTTGGTGCTCTGGGGCAGGGGGGCGACCTGCGGCCCCCCCCACCCCAGAGCACCCTGCCCCCATGTTGATGAGGACAGGGCCTCTTCCCGACAACCCTGGCCGTTGGTTGTCGGGGTCTGCGGGCGGGGGGCAGGGGGCATCAACATGGGGGCAGGGTGCTCTGGGGTGGGGGGGCCGCAGGTCGCCCCCCTGCCCCAGAGCACCAAACCCCCCATGTTGAGGGCATGCGGCCTGGTACGGTTCAGGAGGGAGGGGGGGCCGCTCTCGTCCCCCCCTCTTCCCCTGCGGCCTGCCAGGTTGTGTGCTCGGATAAGGGTCTGGTTTGGATTTTGGGGGGACCCCCCACGCCGTTTTTTTCGGCGTAGGGGTGCCCGTTCAAATCCAGACCAGACCCAGGGGCCTGGTATGCCTCTGGAGGGGAACCCACGCCGGTTTTTTTTATTTAAAATTTGGCCTGGAGTTCCCCCTCAAGAGCAGTACAGCACAAGTCGCATGCCAAAGTCGGACCATGCAAGACTTTGATCCGACTTCAATGATAGTCAATGGGCTGAAGTCGGATCAAAGTCGGACCAAAGTAGTACAGGGAGCATTCTCAAAGTCGGACCGACATGTGTCGGACCAGTTAAGACGGCTCCCATAGGGAAACATTGATTTTCACACGTCATGCGACATGAGCTCCCAATGTCGGAGCATTTGTCGCCCCAGTGTGAACCAGGCCTTAGGACAACATTGGATCATTAAGAGATCCTCGCTGAACTTCTGGAGTGAGTTTGCTGCACTGAAAGTAAAGGGGCCGAATAATTTTGCACGCACCACTTTTCAGTTTTTTATTTGCTAAAAAAGTTTAAAATATCCAATAGATTTCGTTCCACTTCACAATTGTGTCCCACTTGTTGGTGATATTCACAAAAAATTAAAATTTTATATCTTTGTTTGAAGCCTGAAATGTGGCAAAAGGATGAAAAGTTCAAGGGGGCCGAATACTTTCGCAAGGCACTGTGTGTGTGTGTGTGTGTGTGTGTATATACATTTTTTTGTAAGGGGCCCAGAGGTCCCCAGGGCCCTGGATGGCAACCCCCCACCCTTTTTTTTTTTTTTTTTTTTTTGTTCATCAGCACCCAAAGCCCCCCCGACCAACAATTTGCACAGAAAAAAAAATCTGCATGTGTTGTGAACAGGGCACATAGTTTTCTTTGTGTCCTTGCGTGAAGAAAAACTCTACACATGTTGTGAATGAGGGGTTAAAATTGTGAATTGCACCTTTTTATTATTGGCTGGGATACACCGTATTGTGTTCCTTGGCAATATAGGCGTTTTGTAAAGTTTAATTCCACAGATGGTCCAGGATCGCCATATCAAATGAATTGGAGTCATCAAATGTGACTGACTGTATCATATATTTATTTTTTTAACTAGAAAGCAGAAATGACTTCTTTGTAAATAGTTTCATCATCCTGGTAATGGTCTAGTTTTTATAAAAGACAAAAGTCCCTGCTGCTGCTAGGAAGACAGGCCCCAACGCTTACCCAGCAGTACAGTTTGTGCTCCAGGACCTAGCCTGGGCCACTGCAACAAATCAAAAAGTACTACAAACTGGTCCAAGAATATTACTTTAGCCACTTAACGATCACCCGCTGCAGATATACTGCGGCAGGGCGGCCACTCTGCGCCAGATCAAGTACCTAGTACGTGGTCTAACACTTTCAGGCCGTGTGCTGCTGGGGGCTGCTCCCGCTGTGATTATACACAGAGGGAGCCCAGCGGTGGGTACCGCGGACTTTATTTTCCGCCGGCACTTGCCAATTACATTGAATACATGCAGAATGACAATCTCCCTATGTAATCAAGGCAGATTGTCATTCTGTCAGAAGGGAAGGCATTGATCCTGTGTTTCTGCAAAGCCGAAACACGGATCTTTGCCTTCCCCTAGTCAAGGTACCTTCCCCTACTCAAAGCGCCCCCCCCCCCATTGTAAGTAAGCACGACCTAGGCACACAGTTGAAGTGGTTGTAAACCCCTATTTATTTTTTTTTTAAACAACCTGTAAGAGAAAGCTATAATGAGCTAGTATGACTAGCATACTAACTCATTATTTACCACTTACCTTCGATCGGGGCCCCCGAAGCCGCCCGTGTTCCTCTCTCCAGCCGCAGCCATCACTGCGGCGATAGCCGGAATGTTACTTCCGGGTATCGCCGCTCCAGCCAATCACAGCGCCGCTCCGGAGCGGCGAAGACGTGACTGCGCGCGGGAGCCGTCAAATTCGGCTAAGCCCATGAATGCGCCGTAGACATCGGCGCCTGTGATTTTAGTAAATATCTCCTAAACCGTATAGGTTTAGGAGATATTTCTTGCACCTACAGGTAAGCCTTAATCTAGGCTTACCTGTCTGTAGGTGCAAGTTGCAAAAGTGGGTTTACAACCACTTTAAGCCTTTTGATTGCTCTTGATGTTAACCCCTTCCCAGCCAGTGTTGGTTCAGTGACCGTGCATATTTGTTAGCACTGATCACTCTATTCGTCTCACTGGTCCCCAAAAATGTCAGGTGTCCGATTTGTCTGCCGCAACATTTGCACAAGTCGCTGATCGTCGCCATTACTAGTAAAAAAAATAATAAGAATATCGCATAGTTTGTAGACGCTATAACTTTTGCGCAAACCAATCAATATACGCTTATTAGTTTTTTATTTTATTTTTTTTGTTGGGTAGGTTTTGTAGCCGAAAGTGTTTTTGTGTTTGTTTTTTTTGTCAATTGATTGCATGATTTGTTTCAATCAATAATCATCCGCAGCTAAATTGATGTGTTTTAAACAGTAAAGTAATTGTAAAGGTTCAATTTTTTTTTATAACACACCTGTTATGCTAACCTGCTCTGTGCAGCGGTTTTGCACAGAGCAGCCCAGATCCTCTTCTCAGGTCCCCTGCTGGTGGGGCTCCTGGTGCTGGAGCTGTACTTGGACCCCACACTGTGGGGGCACAGCCTATAATGTTTGGGTACTGGATCCTGCATGGGTGCTTACCTTGGCACTTGGTGCAACGTGTTGCCAGCTGCAGGGTGCTATACAGTTCCAGGGCTGTGGTCTATCACTATGGAACCCAATCCCTGAAGACCCTTTTGAGCATGTGCCCACCATGACAGACGAAGCCCGGACCTTTATATAGAGTCCAGGGTTGTGAACAGGTAATACAGGCTTACCTTGTAATCTGACCGTTACTGTTTAAAATGGGTTGTGCTTGGAATGTGTTCACAATGCAAACTTTTCAAACTTGGGGCTAAAATGTAAACCACTCAGAGCTATATTTTACTAAGCCTAGATTCACACTTATACAGTGCGGCTTAACTGAGGTTCTTAGTGCATTTTTTTTATTTATTTCTTTTTCCTAGTGCAACTTCAGGTGCTATTGCAATTTGGATAGATCTGCGATTTTCATTCGTTCTCTCTCAGCACAAAAAGACACACTATAGCCTGCTAGAAATCGCACTGGAATTGCTTAGTCTTTGAAAACCTATGCTTTTTTTTATATGCAGTTTCTATTACTCTATGGAGATGAAAATCACATTGCACCAAACGTGCACAGGACCCTTTTTAAAAACGCATTGCGTTCGGACTGCATTTACACTATATTGTCAAAAGTATTGGGACCCCTGCCTTTGCACGCCCAAGCACTTTAATGGCATTCCAGTCTTGGTCCATAGGGTTTAATATTTGAGTTGGCTCACCCTTTTGCAGTTAAAATAGCTTCCACTTTTCTGGGAAGGTTGTCCACAAGGTTTAGGAGTGTGTCTATGGGAATGTTTGATCATTATTCCAGAAGCGCATTTGTAAATGTGGTGGAACCGCTTGGCACCCCGATTTTAGGTGCTTCCTTCCGCCAAACGGTGCCTCCTGCCCTCCAAACCATGCTGAGCAGACCGAGCGCTAATACCAGCCCTTTTTACCCTTCTCATACACAGACAAAATGTTGAGGCAAACGCCAAAGGAATGACGGTCTCTTTTTGAAACTTACCTTATATCCCTCAGAAGGACATTCCTTCCTGATCATATTACCGGCAACTGTAATCGGCTTTCTTTTCACATCTGCTTACTGAGTTTCAAGTTGGCAGAGACCATCATGGCTTCCTTGACTGTTAAATGTACAGCTGTGGCCAAAAGAATTACAAAAATATCATTTTGAGAAGGACACAAATATAAATTTTTACAAAGTCTGCTGCTTTAGTGTTTTTTTGTTTTTTAGATCTTTTTGTCAGATGTTACTATGGTATACTGAAGTACAATTACAAGCATTTCATAAGTGGCAAAGCCTTTTATTGCCAATTACATTCAGTTTATGCAAAGAGTCAATATTTGCAGTGTTAACCCTTCTCTTTTTCAAGACCTCTGCAATTTGCCCTGGCATGCTGTTAACTTCTGGGCCACATCCTAACTGATGGCAGCCCATTCTTGCATAATCAAAGTTTGAAGTTTGTTAGCATTTGTAGGGGTTATTTTGTTCACTTGCCTCTTGAGGATTGACCCCAAGTTCTCAATGGGATTAAGGTTTGGGGAGTTTCCTGGCCATGGACCAAAAATGTTGAGATTTTGTTCCCCAAGCCACTTGGTTATTACTTTTGCCCTATGGCAAAGTGCTCCATCATGCTGGAAAAGGCATTGTTCATCACCAAACTGTTCTTGGATGGTTGAGAGAAATTGCTCTGAGGATGTTTTTTTACCATTAATTCGTGGCCGTGTTCTTAGGCAAAATTGGCTAAGAAGCAACCCCACACATGAATGGTCTCAGGATACGTTACTGTTCTCATGACACAGGACTGATGGTAGCACTCACCTTTTCTTCTCCGGACAAGTTATATATTTTATTTTTTTATTTTTTCGGATGCCCCAAACAATCGGAAAGAAGATTCATCAGAGAAGATTACTTTACCCTACTCCTCAGCAGTCCAATCCCTGTAGCTTTTGCAGACTTTCAGCCTGTCCCTGTTTTTTTTCCTGGAGAAAAGTGTCTTTTCTGCCTAGGAGAGGACGTGGCTCTTCGGAGCCAGTCTCCTTAAGAATTTTTTTTATTCTTTTTGAATTTTATTTTTGAGATTCTTCTTTCAACAGTCGGCTGGGTAACAGGTCGGGTAGTTTGCTATCTTAGTCTTCCCAGTCCGACCATCGGGCGTGCTGATCCTCGCTCTGCGTGAGATCAGTCCACGACATACCCCACGGCTCCAGGGGTGGCCGGTGAGCTTTTGCTCCAGGGTCCACATATGACTGAACAGTTTTGCTGTATTTTTCACAGTGGACCGGGCCAACAGGTACTCGGTACTGCACTGTGATAGGTCTGTCAGAAACACACTAGTGGGTCCTTGCTGGAGGGGTAAGTACTGTTCCTCCTGCCTCAGCAGGTGAGTACATGCTGTGTATTCCTATGCTAGGGGGGGGTTTCCCTGTCCCGTCCCCCCCTTTTTTTCCTACTCTGTCACCTTGCTCTGTCTAATCATGCTGACCGGGGGGGTTCCTGGGGATCGCGCTGTCCCGGGGGACCGTGAGGTGTTGGGGCCTGTGTTTTTTTTTTTTTTTTTTGTCACTGTGGGGTGGCCTGTTTTATTTTGTCAGCCTGTACTAGAATCAGCCACACCGCGCTGCCGGGTGCCATTTTTTTGGGGTATTTTTCTAATGTATTGAAACTCCCATTGGCAGCCATCTTGCCGTGGCCACGCTATGGTGCAGTTATTAGCGGAGGCCATTTTACTGTAGTCGCGAGCTCTTTTGTACCTATGCTGTACTGGCGGTGGGATTCGGCCTCTAGCGCTGACTATAGCGGCGATTCTCCTCAGTTTTTCCTTCACTGTTTCACTTCCGTGGACAGACTGACAGGCAGCGGCGCTGAGCAGTACTGAGCTGTATCGGTAAGTCCCCTGGGTAAACCCCCTCCACGGTCAGTGCAGCATGAGGTTGGACTTTTTCTTTCTTGACCAAGTCACAGAGGGGTGTGTTTTTTTTCTATGGAGTCAGTATCGCCTGCTTCCGCTACCATGTCTGAGGCAACTGGCTGTGCCCATGCACCTGCGGTCTCAATGGAGGCAGTCCTGGATACCAGGATGGAAGCAGCGTGCGAGCGCAAGGGGGGTTAAAAGCGCCCCTTCCCCCGCATCTCCTGGGGAGTGCTGTGATTCAGATATGGGCCTTGCTGCGGCACAGGACCCTAGCTCTGAGCTTTTGTTTGTTTTTTGACCAGGACATTCCTTGTGAGGAAGACTCCTTTTATGGTTCAGTATAATGACAGGATACTTGTTGAACTCATTGCTGCTGTGAGGGACACTCAAGCTGGATGCTGCGGCTGAGGAGCCTGTGGTGGAGTCAGTTTCCTTTTTGGTTCCTTCAGGGCTAACCCTTCTAAGAAGGTTTTTTTCCCTATATGCCTTTCTTTGACAGGTTCATAGACCAGGTATGGGAAACCCCGCATAAGAACTTCGGTCTATCAGGGTCTGGAGATCCTTTTGAGGAGAGCCTGATTAAAAAAATGGGTCTCTCCTTCGGTTGTCAACCCAACCCCCCCGGACGCTCGGTTGCACAAGGCAACAACTCTCCCGGTCAAGGGGACTCCTGCTTTTAAGGATCCTCCTGATAGGAGGTCTGAAGTGGTAAGCAGGGCCGTGTTCACCATGCTGGGGTCCGCGTTGCAGCCTATTGTAATGGCGACCCTGGTGTCTCAGACACTCACGGAATAGGCGAAAATTTTTGCACAACCTTCCTCCCTGGATTGTATCAAACTGGCCGACCTAATGGTGCAGGCCTGGTATATGTTTGTGATGCCACTATGGACGCAGCCCCCTTAATTTCTAGGGCTTCAGTGTCTGCGGTGGTTTTGCGTCGCCTTATCTGGCTCCTGACGGATTTACCTTTTTAAGGGCGGTAGACTGGTGCTTCCCTGGATGACATTTTTTATACTGTCACGGGAGGTAAGGGCACCCTTCTTCCTCAGCCTACTAAGGGGAAGGAGCCACGCTGTAAACCGGGTCCTTCTTTTCCCACTCAGGATATGTTTTTTTTCGGCAGTCAGAGCCCAGAAAATTCTCAGACTGACAAGAGTGCGGCTGGAGGAGAGAAGCATCCCTGGGTGCGTAAGCCTAACAAGCCGGCAAGCGAGCCCGCCACCGCATGGAGTCTTGCCCCCGCCCGACTCTGGGGTGGGGGGACGACTTTGCAGGTTCACGGATCAGTGGACCTCCCGGTTCGACGATCGGTGGGTATACGAGGTGTTCACCTCGGGGGTACAGGATAGCGTTTCTTTCCTGGCCACCAGACGTATTCTTTCTCTCAAATTTCTCTCTCCTTTACGGGGTGCTTTTGCCAGTACCGTCAAAGGAGAGGTTTTCAGGGATTTTATTCAAATATTTTTGTGGTCCCAAAGTACGGAGTCTGTCCAATTCTGGACCTCAAGGCCCTGAATGCTGTATGGAATCCATTCGCTTGGTGATTGCTGCACTCCACCCGGGGGATTTTCTGGCGTCCTTGGACATCAAGGACGCCTACTTGCATGTCCCAATCTGCGCAGGTCACCAGAAGTTTATGCGCTTTGCGATAGGCGAAGTCCACTATCAACTAGTGGCTCTTCCCTTCGGTTTTTGGCGTCAGCGCCGCGGGTTTTCACCAAGGTGCTTGCCCCGATTCTGGCTTTGCGGAGCCAGCGAGGCATTGCTATCATGGGCTGGACGATCTTTTTCTGAGAGCAGACTCTGACTCTGAATTAGAGGTAAATGTGTTGATAGCCAGTCAGGCCCTCCGAGAATTTGGTTGGCTGTGAACATTCAGAAGTCGGTTCTGGTTCCGACTTGGCGTGGAGTACCTAGGATTGATCCTGGACTCCTCGGAGGCAAGGGTCTTTTTACTCTTGGAAAAATTGCTGACTCTTCAATCTGCGGTGAGGGTGCTGACGTGCCGCAAATGGTCGTCACTCCGTTTTTTACATGAGGGTCCTGGGTCTCGTGGTGGCTTCCTTTTGAGGCTGTACCGAGTGCCTAATTCCACACTAGAACCTTATAAAAGGAGATCCTATCCAGCTGGGACAGGTCTCCATTATCACTGGATCGTCAGATCCAGGTGAGTCACCTGGTCAGGGCATCCCTGACATGGTGGTTGAGATCCCCGGCCCTTTGGTCGGAAGTCGTTCCTTCCTGTCAAGTGGACTGTGATCACGTCGGACGCCAGTCTTGCGTGCTGGGGCGGAGTCTGGGGAGTTTTATCAGCCCAAGGGCTTTGGACTCCGGATGAATCGCGTCTGCCGATCAATGTCTTCTCGTGGTCACGGAGACTACAGGGGCGCTCAGTCAGGATCCAGTCAGACAACGCCACGGCTGTGGCTTTTGTCAACCATCGGGGGGGAACGCGGAGCTCGGCTGCAGCGTCCGAGGCCGCTCACATCCTGTAATGGGCGAAAATAATTTTACATTCCAGGTGTAGACATCTGGCAGGCGGACTATATGAGCCGCCAGCTATTGGACCAGGGAAACTGGTCCTTACATCCAGAGGTGTTTCAACTCCTTTGCCGGAGGTGGGGCACGCCGGACATGGACCTACTGGCCTCTTTATGTCGAGATTCGTGGCCAGGTCCAGGGATCCCTGGACAGACTCATCAGGCGCGTTGGTGGCCCCGTGGGGTCGGTTTCGGCTGATTTATGCCTATCCTCCACTGAAGTTGCTTCCTTCACTACTTCGCAGGGTGGAGGCCGAGGGGATCCCGATGATCCTCATCGCTCCAGGTTGGTCTCGGCATCCTTGGTACGCCGATCTTGTGCGCCTGGCGGTGGACGTTCCATGGCGACTACTGTTTTACAGTCTCTGGCTTTGACGGCATGGCTATTTGAAGCCAGGTGCTGAGGGACCGAGGTCTCTCGGATTCGGTCATCTCGACCATGCTGAGGGCACGGAAATCTTCCTCCCAGGAAGATATACTATTGTACCTGGAAGGCCTACATCGCTATGTGCGAGGTGCTGGATGGAGTCCACGGACTTATTCCGTTTCCAGGATCCTGCTGTTTTTACAGCGTGGTGTGGATCAACAGCTTGCCTTAAGCACCATTAAGGGTCAGATTTCAGCTTTAGCTGTTTTCTTTCTGCGGCCGCTAGCGGGCCATCCTTTGATTTAGTACCTTCATACAGGGGGTCCGCCATGTGCTCCCCTCCTATTAAACCACCTCTTTCTCCTTGGGATTTGAATTTGGTGCTCACAGTTCAAGAACCTCCTTTTTGAAAACTCAGAAGGTGGCTTTTCTAGTTGTCATTACTTCTGTCAGGAGGGTTCCGAATTGGCGGTTTTGTCTTGCACACCGCCATACTTGGTCCTCCATACGGATAAGGCGGGGCTTCGCCCACAGCCTTCTTTTCTCCCGAAGGTGGTCTCGGCCTCCCGCCTTAAGGAGGACATGTACTTCCGTCTTTATGTTTGTTTTGTTTTTTTGTTTTTTTTTTTATATAAGGTTGATGTGGAGGCATCTTCTGATGCTTACTTCGGCTGCAAGGTTTTGCAGGCGGCTGTTTTAAGTTGCAACTCCTCCGTTGAGGAGCTCTGCTTGTTTGGGGTGAAGTTTTTTTTTTTTTTTTTTTTTTTCCCTTGATACTGTTCCCACCCCTCGTTCTTTGACACTGCTTTTGGGACGTTCCACTCAGTCAAGATTGAAGATGCTGTGTCAGTCCATGGACGGTAAGAGAAAATAGGATTTTTTTTTTTGTACTCACCGTAAAATCCTTTTCTCTGACGTCCATGGACTGACACAGCACCCACCCCTCCTCCTATTTTTAGGTTTTACTGCTTTGTTACGAACTGAGGCAGCTGGCTGCAGGGAGGAGGGTTATGTCCGGAGGGACCGGCTGTTCAGCTCTGGTAATGTATGTTAAAACCTCTAACATTCTGCTTCTCCTATGAGCAGGAACATAACCCACTTTGTCAAGATTGAAGATGCTGTCAGTCCATAGATGTCAGAAAAGGATTTTACGCTGAGTACAAAAAAATCCTATTTTTCATGGCATAGAGGAACTTTGCAATTCATCTGATCACTCTTCATAACATTCTGGAGTATATGCAAATTGCCATCACAAAAACTGAGGCAGCAGACTTTGTGAAAATTTAATATTTGTATCATTCTCAAAACTTTTGGCCACGGCTGTAATGTTTTTTTTGTTTTTTTTTTGCATTATAACGGGACATCTTCCTAAATGCTTGTAGCTTCCTCAGATGCCGGGGCCCATAGTCATGTATATGGGTCCTCCAGAGTCTGTGTGTTTTGGGAAGACATGGACTTGAATGCAACCAAAAATTCCAAGGGTCCCCCAGGCACCCATCTCCCAAAGAGCAGTGTCCCTTAAAAGCCAGGGCCCATAGTCAGTAGGCAAGAGGCTAGCCTGCAGTCTCCTCAAAGTCTCTGTCCCAGTTGAGTCTGTCCCATTTCTCCCCATCAAAAGTGAACCAACAAGTTCCCAGACCTCCACCTGGTCTGGACCTGTGTTGGTCAGGCAGAGTGCCACCCACATGGATGGTCAACCCGAATTCCATTCTTGGCCACAGGGAAGGGTTGTCCTCAGGTGTGGGACAGATCGTGGAGACACTATAGGTGCTAGGCTTCACTACATCAGCTTGTCGCTGTGGGGAAAAGGGCCACCTGCTCCGGCTTCTTGGAACTCCAGAGTTGTTGCTGGTTCTGGCCAGAGGTTGGTAGCATATGGCCCTGATGCCAGCGCTTCTGCTGGGGACCCCACATCATTCTCCCCAGCTAACTTTTGGGGAGGGAGGACGGCTTCCTCCACTCCCAGACTCCTGCTGTGGAGTGAAGACAACTTCTTCGCTCCTGAGTCCCTGCACTGCTGTTGGGGAGAGAGGACAGCCGCCTCCTCTCCCTGGACCCTGATTTGCTGCTGGGGAGTGACTGCCATCGTCTCACCCTGGGCTTCCGAAACTGCCGCGGGTGTGGGGAAGATGTCTTGGACCCTCTGGTTGCCAGCGATTCAGCTGGAGAAGTTTATTGTAACTTCACAGATGTTGCTGATGGGAGATCCCATGTTCCTGTCAATGGTGTGGGAGAAAGGCGGTCTGCCTCTTCTATCAGGGAGGCTGGTGTTGGGCAGAGCTCACCAATGTTTGGCCCCAATGCCAGCACTGGAGGCTCGGCAGAAAATTCTATTAAATCCCCAGTCTCTGGAATTGCTGAAAATCCAGGGCACAGGCTGCCCACACCTGGGCCCAGTGCCAGCACGCTGGCAGGTGCGTCATAATCCATAATGTCCGATGAAAAGTCAAGCAAATCCATGCTTTCTCTCGCTGGGGAGTGAGGACGGCTTCCTTTTTCTCCCAAGTTGTTTAACTGCAGCTGGGGAGATGACCTGCCTGCTACATCTCGCATCGGGCAGCTGGAGAGACGCATTCCACCATCTAGGCTAGTGCTTCCTGATGGTCCCAGGCAAAGGGAGCCATGCTGCTGAGCAGAGTCTAGCAACTGTCTATAGACTATCACCAGCTCTCATTTCTGACCGGCTAGAAACTCCAAATCTTCCTGTGCCCAGAGCACTTCAGCATCCTGTCTCTGTACACCATGATTTCCTCCAAACGTCACTCCAGATCGCACCCAAAGTCGGGGTCCTTGTCCTCCAGAACAGCCCCAGGTCACCGTAGCCAAAGCCTTCCATCGTGCTGTCGTCCGCTGTCCACAGGCACACTTGCCAGGGGGACTTTTGGATCACACGCCTCTGTCGGTCACCCTTGGGTTTCCATCCAGATGCACTGGGAGGGGGTGCATGGCATTTTTAAATCCGTGTTGGCTAGAGGTGGAGGCAGTGACAGAGCAGGTTACTCCAGAGCTTAATCATTATTGCAAAGCCAATGTGGAAAGGGCAGCACCCCCTCTGGTTTGGGACGCTTTCCAGGCGTGTATGCGAGGAATGAGTATAATGCTATGACATAGCTTCTGTTGGCAAGTGAATGTGAGGAGCTCCATGCCTCCTTTGAATACTGATGTGACTTAGAGCTTTATTAGAGGCTCGTAGGAAGTTGATACTACACTATTCAGACTTGGCTCAGAACTCCTTGGTTAGGAGGGCAGAGTCTTTGACCAAGAGGACAAGAACGGCAAACTGTTAGCTCCTCTAGTAGCAGATCACAGGGCCCAGATTAGCATTGCCTGTATTGAGTGTACAGGGGGACCTGGTCACTAATGCTGCTGACATCATGACAACATTTGTACAGTACTATTCTAGGCTGTATGCACAGATTTCAGCCTATTCAGAGGCGGAACTGGAGCAGTTGCTGGCTCCGCTGTCCTTTTTTCTGTCCTAGATACAAACATCTTAGAAGCAGATATTAGAGGAAGAAATTGAAATGGCTATTAGGGGATTTCCGCCACATAAGGCTCCTGGACCGGACGGATTTTCTAGTGAATGGTGTAGACAACACATTTCCCTATTGGTTCCTAAACTCAGATCACTCTTTTTCCCTACGGTTTGGAAAACCAAGTGCTTCCCTTGTCTTTTGATGGAGGCTCATATGATTTTACTTCCCAAGCCCGGTAAGGACCCGTTAGAGTGCTCTTCTCATAGGCTGATTGCCCTACTAAATCAAGATTTGAAAATCCTGGCCAATCCTGTTGGCAAATAGACTATCTCGTTATTACCACATTAGTGGACACTGATCAGACAGGTTTTATGCCTAAAAAGTCTGACACTAATCTGCAAAGACTCTTCACACACCTGCAGGCAGACCATGTAAATTCCGGGACCAGAGTGTGGTGCCTTCTCTTGATATGGAGAAAGCATTCCACTGTCGATTGGCATTATAAGGCGACCGTACTGGATAGGATGGGATTCGGGCCTAGGTTCTTAAAGTGGAGCTCCACCCTAAATAGCAACTTTTGCTATTTGGAACCCTCCCCCCCCTCCGGTGTCACAATTGACACCTTTCAGGGGGGAGGGGGGTGGGGGGTGAAGATACCTGTCTAAGACAGGTATTTTCACCCACATCCGGGAGCCCTCTCCCCGGGAATCTGCGGGAGTTACGTCACTTCCCGCAGACTTCCCTTGGTGTTCTGGGAGACACTTGGCTCCCAGAACACAGGAGCACCAATCAGAACGGCGCAGCGCGACTCGCGCATGCGCCGTAGGGAACCGGGCATGAAGCCGCAGGGCTTCACTTCCTGGTTCCCTCAGCGAGGATGGCGGAGGGAGCAGCAGAGCGACGAGCGGTCGCTCGTCCTCTGCTGCGGACGTCGCTGGACTCCAGGACAGGTAAGTGTCCAAATATTAAAAGCCAGCAGCTGCTGTAGCTGTAGCTGCTGGCTTTTAATATTTTTTTTTTCCGGCGGAGCTCCGCTTTAACGTGGATTAATTTACTGTATAGTAGACAGGTGGCGGTGCTTCGTATTGGGAGCGAAACATCAGATTTATTTTCAGTGAGTAGAGGCGCGAGAAAGGGATGCACCTCGTCTCCTTCCTTATTTACTTTAACGATTGAGCCCTTGGCAATAGCCCTACGTAAGTCTCCGGAGGTCCGCGCCCTAGAGGTTGAAGGGATTTGTGAATGTACTGCTTTATACGCAGATGACTTGTTACTTTTTTCTACAGGATCCGGGTCCATCATTGCGTGCGTTTTTTGCCATATTGTCGACGTTTGCGAGGTTTTCGGGTCTCAGTCAACTGAACAAAGTCAAGTGTGATGGCAATTGACGCTGGAGCTCAGGCGTCAGCAGATTCTACGATTCCTATAGTATGGGTGAATAAATTCACTTACCTGGGCGTGCAGATATCTTCTAGAGTGGGGGATTTTATGTAACCTAATCCATTGCCCCTGATTCCACTGGTTAAATGAAGACTGGAGGCCTGGCAAAATTTACCACCATCTTTGATTGGGAGGGTGAATCTTCTTCTAAAAATGAAGATTATTCTTATATTTCCTTCAGTTCACCTATGTGACTGACTTATTTTCAACATATAGATGGCCTCTTTAGCACTTTTTTTTTTTTTTATGGCCTGGGTCGCATCCAATAAATAGTATCTGTACTCTTCAAGAATCTTTGGGGGGGGGGGGGGGTTGGCATTACCTGACCTACAAAAGTATTTCGAAGCAGGACAAATGGTGTTGGCAAGGAGATAGCTTTTGAGGGAGGATTAGGCTGCTGCCACAGTATTGGAGGTGAAGATTCTTGGATCTTTTTAAGGTCTAGCTAACCTAGTGTATAGAGGTTCCCGAGTGCAGTCCCAAATAATGGACTCTGAGAGTAACAATATGAGCATGGGATGGGGTACAGGTGATCACGACGCCTGGGATGCATCCTGTCTCTCCAACTGTTATGGTTTAACCCCAAATTACCGCACTTTAGCGATATTCCAGATCCTATGATTTGGGCCGGGGTTGGGATCAAGAGCTTACAAGATATAGTGGAAAAGAGGAAGCTGTGTACCTTTTTTTTGATCGGCTCAAGGCCAGATATCGGCTGCCAAACTGGTATCTGTTCAGATATCTTCAGCTGAGACATGCTTTTATATCGGTTTTGGCTCTGATGCTCTGGACCTTGGGTCGACTGCACTGAAACTTCTCTTATATGATGATTCTCTCATTAAGCTTATGTCAACTATGTATAAAGAATTTTTTACAGTTAGGCCAAAGGCACTAGACAAATGTAGAGATCTCTGGATGCAACACATTCCGAATTTCCAGGGTGAGGGCTGGGACAACATTTGGGAGATACTTTTTAGGGTGCTGGTGTCGGCCAGGCATCGCCTTATCCAATTTAAGCGAATCCACAGAATTTTACACCCCAGCCAGGCTTGCCTCAATTTATGGATCCACGTCGGCTAGAATGCTGGAGATGTACAGTCTCCCCTGCTGATTTAACCTAATTTTTTGGCATTGTGGGGCAATCAAAGGTTTTTGGGTGGAGGTCACAAACACTTTACAGGGAACTTTTGTTGGTGCAGATTCCCCTCACCACCCCAGTGTGTCTTCTGGGGTTGGAGGATTTGGTACCGAGGAGGGCGCAGAGAACATTGCGGTCTGTTAATTTATTTTATGCACGGAAATCGATTTTGTATTGGGGAAAAAACTGAAGCGCAGTCACTTGCATTCTGGAAGGGTATGGGTCAATAAAGCAATACCTTTTTATAAAGCAACATATGTAGCTCGGGGATGTCAGAAGTTTGACAAGGTGTGGCAGGGGTGGCTGGCAGATTTGTCCACTGTTGGTTGAGCTTCTCTGACACATACGACTGCATTATCAAAAGGAGATGCTGGGTTATAAGTGGGTCTGATTGATAATGTGAGGAGAACCTGGGTTATTATTCTCCTGATTGTACAGATGGTTGTAGGAATGTCTTCATCCTATGTGGGAATGGGTGGGTTGCACAGGGGGGGGGAAGTTTGATAGTTAATAGGTTGTGTATAGTATATGGTCTGTGACCAGTTGTGCCTGGGTATGCCCAATAGGCCTTGTGTTTTTGTAAGCTTATTTTCAAAACCAATAAAAACAAAACCTATATAACCCTCCCTACATATAAAGACTATGCAAATCCAGATGAAATTGGACCAGCAATTGGTATGCCATCACCTGTGCTAACTTCCACTTCAAGCAATCAGAATCTTTCATGATGGCAACATGGTCCCTCAGGATCTCTCAACCACATTCACAAACCTACAGGCTTACCTATAGGTACAGTAACTAAATGTGCACCATTTTGGGTGATATTTACTATAGTAGCAGCCGGTGACGTCGCATGCGTTTTGCGTGCCGTCCATTGAGAGAGCCGTGCCTCCCGCTGCTCGGCCAGTCAATCTTCCGAAGACTGGGTGAAGATGGAAGCCCTGTCAGCAGTGACGGCGTGCTGCAGGAGGGCTTCATTCTAAAGCAAGTCTTTCATAATGGGCTAATGTGCAATGCACTTGTCCTTTGGAAGATTTACCCACCTTCATGACCAGGCCATTTTTTGCAATGCGGCACTGCGTTACTTTAACTGACAACTCGTGGTCATGCAACGCTGTACCCAAATAAAACTTTGTCCTTTTTCCCCCACAAATGGCTTTGTTTTGGTGGTATTTTATTTTTTGTGCTATAAACATTTTTGAAAAAAAAAAGCAAATATTTGCTATAAAACCTATATCCAATAAAAAAATCGAAATGCCTTCATAAATTTAGGCCAATATGTATTCTGCTACATACAGTGCCTTGAAAAAGTATTCATATATTCATACCCCTTGAAATTTTCCACATTTTGTCATGTTGCAACCAAAAATGTAAATGTATATTAATGGGATTTTACAGTATCTGAGAGAACACAAAGTGGAAGGAAAATGGTGTTAAATTTATTTTTATTTATATTTTTACAAATATCTGAAAAGTGTGGCGTGCATGTGTGTTTAGCCTCCTTTAGTCTGATACCCCTAACTAAAATATAGTGGAACTAATTGCCTTCAGAAGTCACCTAATTAGTAAATACTGTGTCCACCTGTGAGTAATTTAATCTCTCAGTATAAATAGGACTGTTTTGTGAAGCCCTCAGAGGTTTGTTGGAGCACCTTGGTGAACAAACGGCATCATGAAGGCCAAGGAACACACCAGACCAGTCCAGGATAAAGTTGTGGAGTAGTTTAAAGCAGGGTTGGGTTATAAAAAATAAATAAAAAATCCCAAGCTTTGAACATCTCACAAAGCACTTTTCAATCCATCATCCGAAACTGGAAAGAGTATGGCACAACTGCAGAACTACCAAGACATGGCCATCCACCTAAACTGACAGGCCGGGTAAGGAGAGTATTGGGCCTCATGCACACTGGACATTTTTGGACATTTTTACAGCAGCTGTTTTTGGCAGTAGACGTTTTTTTCTACAGTCAAACTTTCCATCATGTTATCCTATGTGTCCATGCACACATAGGCTGTTATCAGCAGTTTTGGGCAGTGGCGTTGAGAGACGTTTTTCAGCTGTAAAAACGCTCTAACACTGATAAACGCTCAAAAACGTCACTCACCAGCGTTAAAGTTTTTGATCCATTGAAAGAAAAAAATGTTTTTTCTTTCTTCAAAAGCGCTATTGCAAAAACTTTGAAAAAAGTTGAAAAACTCACTGCAAAAGCTACTGGATTTTTTATAACGTTATTTTAACATCCAGTGTGCATGAGGCCTTAAAGGGTTTGTTAACCAACTAGGTTAAAATTACATAATACTCGCTATGTATTGCAGTGGGGGGTTACTAATGCGCAAACCACAAGTGCGATGGTAGATCTTCCGGGAAGAAGATTTCCGGGCCCTCAACATGGTAGAGAGCATGATGAACATGAAGCAGGTCAACGTTCCAGACGTATTAATCTAACAAACTAATAAAAGCAGTTGCCACAACAATGAGGTGTTCACACACTAAAAATAAATGAAATGATGGGTGATGTGGCACTTACTAAATAAAATGGAAAATTCCACGAGGATAGATCCAGATTAAAGAAGTGTCCTTTGAATTAATTTCTCATATAAATTGTACAGCAAGTGATTATAAAACCAATGCTATAACAATAATGGCATGTAATGTGGCAATTTGATAAAAATGTTAAATCCACAAATGGTGACTGTCAAAAGGGGTAGGACTAGTCAATTAACAAACATCGGGCAAATATATTAAAACCTGAAATAAAGAGCCCATCCACAATGGTAGAATATGTGCAAATAAAAAAACTTCCAAGCAAATGGCATCCAGTGCTAAACCAAGAAATTCTGTGTGGATCCCCTTTTTGAAAAAGTCATGGATAGTGACGCAACACGTCAGTGAAGAGGGCCGGGTGTCGTCACTTCCGGTCGAGACCGAGACTGGAAGTCTTTGTGTATACTACGTGGTTTACCTAGGTTTTTAACTGTAAGTCACTACGTTTTGTCTAATAAATTGATTGTTGAAATACTATACTATGGAAGCCTCCCTCTTCTTTTCCATGCTAACGAGTACTTATAACCATTGATTGTGATTTCTATTGGAAACGCTCTGGAGGAGTTTGGTCGCCCAGTGGGGAATTACCAGAGGCACAATTTACTGCTTATGAGGTGAGAGGCTGGGGCACATAGTGATTTGCACATTGGATGGTGGAAACCTATTGGACGGTGGCACATGCACTTTATTGAACTTTTTATTGCATGTGTGGATACGCCTTAAGACATTTTGATCACTGTTGCACCTTATGTGGGACTTGTTTCCTTATGCACTTAAAGAGATATCATTAAGATTTTTTTCTCATTTTGCTTTTTTGCACATCAGTTGCTTGCTTTGTTTTGCACATATTTACGATGAATTATGTCATTTTTATTGATTGTCTATTTATGCACTTTATTGTGTCAATGCACATTTAATTATATGGATTTGATTGCACAAAAGTTCTTGGTTTAGCACTGGATGCTGTTTCCTTGGTAGGAAGTTTTTTTTTATTTGCACATATTCTACTATTTGTGGATGGGCTCTTTATTTCAGGTTTTAATATATTGCCCGATGTATGTTAGACTAGTCCTACCCCTTTTTTTTGACAGTCACCATTTGTGGATTCAATATTTTTATCAATTGCCACATTACTTGCTATTATTGTTATAGCATTGGTTTTATAATCACTTGCTGTACAATTTATATGAGAAATTAAGACACTTCATTTATCTGGATCTATCTTTGTGGAATTTTCCGTTTTTATTTAGTTGGCGCCACATCACCCCTCATTTTTCACTCGCTATGTAATACATGAAAAATGAGGTGATGTGGTGCTTACTAAATAACACCCTGTGTCAATGCCTTATAAAAATTAATGCTGCTATATACCGGTTTCAGAGCGCTGATCGGTCATGTGATCCGCCGTCTCTCTCCTCTCTCGGCCTGACAGCTGCAGTGGGCGGAGCCAATGATCCCCCGCTGACGTCAGGAGAGAAGCGGCGCGCCCACAGCAGCTGTCAGGCCGAGAGGAGAGAGACGGCGGATCACATGACCGATCAGCGCTCTGAAACAGGTATATTGCAGCATTATTTTTATAAGGCATAGACACAGGGCACATTACATTAATAGCGAGGATTCTGTAATTTTACCATAATTTGAGCAGTGTGAGGGGGTGGGGAGCAGAGCGGTACGGAGCTGGGAGGGAGGGAGGGAGGGGTAGAGAGCACAGGAGGGGCAGAGCAGGGCTGCGTATGACGGATGCACGTAAACTGACCACGGTGTCAGGGCTCAGTAGCCATGATTTACTGTGGTCAGTTTACAGGGGCGAGGGTATAGCCAGGCAGGATCAGCCAGGTATTGCAGGTGATCGAGGGGTCCAAATGACACAGCACAAGCACTGTGCTGTATAACATGCTTTAAGGGAACAGGATTTTTTTATTTTTTTTGGGGGTTAAACGCTTTAATCAGAGAAAAGGCCCATGGTAACTCCGGAGGAGCTGCAGAGACCCACAGCTCGGGTGGGAGATTCTGTCCACAGGACAACTGTTAGTTATGCACTCCGCAAATCTGGCCTTTATGGAAGAGTGGCAAGAAGAAAGCCATATGAAGTCCAGTTTGCAGATTGCGAGAAGCCATGTGGGGGACACCGCAAACATGTGGCTGTACTCTGGTCAGATGAGACCAAAATGTTACTGTTTGGCCTAAAAGCAAAATGCTATGTGGTGCAGGAAACTAACACTGCACATCTCCCTGAACACGCTATCCCAGTGATGGCGAACCTTGGCACCCCAGATGTTTTGGAACTACATTTCCCATGATGCTGAACTACACTACAGAGTGCAAGAGCATTATGGGAAATGTAGTTCCAAAACATCTGGGGTGCCAAGGTTCGCCATCACTGCACTATCCCCACCGTGAAACGTGGTGGCAGCATCATGTTGTGGGTCTCCTTTCCTTCAGCAGAGACAGGGAGGCTGGTCAGAGTTGATGGGAGGATGGATAGAGCCAAATACAGGGCAATCCTAGAAGAAAACCTGTTAGACTGCAAAAGACTTGAGACTGGGGCGGAGGTTTACCTTCCAGCAGGACAACAACTCTAAACATACAGCCAGAGCTACAATGGAATGGTTTAGATCAAAGCATATTCATGTGTAATAGCCCAGTCAAAGTTCAGACCTAAATCCTATTGAGAATCTGTGGCAAGACTTTAAAATTGCTGTTCAGAGCTTGAGCTATTTTGAAAAGAAGAATGGGCAAACATTTCACTCTAGATGTGCAAAGCTGGTAGAGACATACCCAAAAAGACTTGCAGCTGTAATTGCAGCGAAAGGTGGTTCTACAAAGTATTGACTCGGGGGCTGAATACAAATGCATGCCACATTTTTCAGATATTTCGTTTCTAAAAAAAAAAAAAATGAAATTCATTTTTTCTTTCCACTTCACAATTTTATGTGCCACTTTGTGTTGGTCTATCAAATAAAATCCCAATAGAATACGTATACGTTTTTGGTTGTAACATGACAAAATGTGGAAAATTTCAAGGGGTGAGTACTTTTTCAAGGCCCTGTATTTTTGGTAAAATCCCAATAAGAGTATATTTGCGCAAATGTTTTAGCGTCTACAAACTGACTTTCTTTTTCCCTAGCGTCTTTAAGGACCGCCACCTATGAGAGACCTTGGCTCCTCCCTTCTCAGGAAACACCGCCTCAAACCAGATTAAAACCATGCTTTCTTGCCGGCTCCTCAGTTATGGAGTTTCCTCCGGTGGGGAGACACTGCAGGGAAGAACCATGGCCAAAACAGCCGGGGGGGCTGAGGCCTGTTTGTCCTGTGAAGGAGACCGAGGTCTCTGGAAATTAGTGATAGTGCTATGTAGGGGTGCAACGGATCAAAAAACTCACGGTTCTGATCGTTCATCGGATCATTTTTCGGACCACCACCATAAATAGTCCCCACTGTAATATCCACATCTCTTCCCCCCCCCCCCCACTGTAATATCCACATCTCTTCCCCCCCCCCACTGTAATATCCACATCTCTTCCCCCCCCCCCCACTGTAATATCCACATCTCCCCCCCCACACTGTAATATCCACATCTCCCCCCCCCCACACTGTAATGTCCACATCTCCACCCCCACCCCACTGTAATGTCCACGTTTCCTCCACTGTAATGTCCACGTCTTCCCCTCCCCCACCGTAATGTCCACGTCTCCCCCTTCAGCGCGCCGCTCTGGGAAGCTCAACTAGGCCGCCGTCGGGTGTACCAAGATGGCCACCGCTCCGGAGCTAGGCCGAATCCGCAGCCTTTCCTATGCAATCAATCCGCGGATCGCGTGGTGTGCCGATCCGCAGTCGTTGACCCGTTCGGATCACGGATCAATGACGATCCGTTGCACCCCTAGTGCTATGCCTCAGGGAGAGGTTACCTGGCAGCCACACCGTTTCCTTGCCACCCCAGCTTCTCCTAAAAGTTGTGTCGTGGAAAGCTCCGGGGGCCTGCTTGAAGGCTCTCGGGGGAGCCCGTGATGGAGCTTACAGCGGGCCGTGTGGCAGATGACATCACTTCCGACGGGGGTGTGCTGCACTTCTTGATCCGTGGCTTCCGGGTTCCAGATGCGGATACTGAAGGCGGGCTGCGCTCTGGCTGATGGGGAGCCTGGATGGGTTTCACAGTGCAGCCGGAGGCTCCAGAGGCAGGACCACGCTTTCCTCGGCGGGAGTGTGATGAAAGCAGGGTCTATCCTGGTGGCTCCTGGCGATACCAGCATCAGTCATCCTAAGGTAAGGGGGACCTAGGGGGGTGCGCACCTTACCTGTTTGTCACCTGCAGCTCCACAGGTGGTGGTCGGAGGAGGAGGCACATGGGACAGAGTGGGTATCTCTCGGGGGAGGTTGTCCCTATGGTTCTGGCTGGTGGGGGGAAGGTCCCAGGGTGGCTCACTGTCTTTGTGGGCTAGAAGCAGAGACAGATCCAGACCTCCGCACAATTAAAACTGTTGGGCGGGTTGTAAATCCCACAGCCCCAGACTGTGCCTTCACCAGCGGAGTAGGGTTCCGCACTGTGCCTGCCGGTCATCCCCTCTGGGGTGGGAGGGGGGCCGGAGGATTCCAACGTAGAGTTGGGCAGCAAAATGGCTTGGCAGTTAACACTGCTGCCAGGCAGCTCTGGGGTCGCAGGTTTTCATTCAACCATGACATTAGAGGCTCGCAGTTGCGAGGTGTACAGTACTGTGCAAATTTAGGCTGAGTTAGAGAAGGCCTGGGTGGTGAATCCAGTAGGCATTCTCAAAAAGCTTCCTAGGAAGAGGTGGAGGATCTTGTGAAGTAGGGCGGTTAAGCCTCGGTCCGCCCGCCCCGTGTCCCCACGCCCGACTGGCGGGTGGTGCCCATCCACCCGGCATGCAGCCCCCCAAGGCTGGCCGTGACGGGGGTACGTTCCATACCACTTTGGGGATCCAGTGGTGTTCCTGTCCAGGAGGTTTTGGTGGAAGCACTAGAGGGAGTGGCAGGGTCCATCCCCTCTAAAAGTTGGGGTTCAGAACCTTCCGCTGCCAACAGATGCAGGCTTCTTCCAAACACAAGAGACCTACCCTGGCATTTACACTGGGGTCCTGCAACTTGTCGGACAAAATTGCTGGCACACATAAAAGCATGGACAGAAAAGAGGTCAGCCCGCAGGTCTGCCAAGTCTGCAACCTTGGCCAATTCACTAAGGCATTTTAGCACAAGACTTTGGGGACAGTGTGTTCGGGTTATGCGGTATCCCTCCCACAGGGGACCTGCCTGCTCCTTTTCTTGACTCGATTCTTGATCGCACAACGAATAGGAAGAGGCCCTTGTGAAATGAAACAGATCCCGTAGGAATGGTGTTACCTCCCAAATATTACAGGGCCTCCTTGGATTGAAGAGATACCCGTTTGTAACTTTCCTAAAGTGGAGAACTTCAGAAGTTGCTCAGATTGGCAGTCAAAACGGGGTAGAGACCTCCACGGGCAGTTGTGGACACTTCTCTTTGGCCTTACCACCTCTCTGCAGATGATCTTTTCCAAAGTCAGAGAGGAGGCTGGGTCCCCCCCCCCCCCGTCCCCGTCTCTAAGGGTGATCTCCATAAAAGGAGTTAACCCCGGTTAAAGGGGCAGTGTCTCGGGTAAATGCTGTTGCTCAGAGCTGGCATTTCCCTAGCTACTATGCCATAACCATCACCACCCGCCTGCATTATTACCGGCGGGCAGAGACCACTTCTCTCGTTCTCATTGGGTCGCACTGGCTCTAAAGGCCATGGTTCTTGGTCCTGAGGGCACAGGGGTGCTCAGCTCAGTAGCAATAGTGGGTCTGCACTCCTACCTAGAAAGTCTCAGACCAGGAGTTCAGATCCCAAAGATGGTATTGTATCGCCTACTGAAAGCTTACATTGTAGTCTGCAACATATGCTGAATATAAGCCAATGCCACATCAGCTTGGGTGTTTCCCTTATAACGTTGCCCCCAGGGAGGGGGAACCTGGTGGTCTGGCTACTAAGGTAGAGTTGCTAAGGACCAAGGGATTCTCAGTAAGGTTATTATCCTTGCTGCAAAGATGGGCAGTACAGAGGCTCGGTGGTTGGTACACCAGCCTGGCAATACTGGGATCTTGGGCTCAGATCCCAGCCATGGCATCAGGGTTCTGCAGGGTTTTTAAGACTTGCATTGGGTGCAAATAATAATAAAGGTACCCGCGCTATGGAGACAATTGTAGGGTAAATTAAATAAAAATAGTACAAATGTGTATTTTGGGCTGCTGCTGTAGTGCAGGGTAAAAAACCCCAAGTGAATGAAAGGTAAATATTACAGTATTCTCAGCACTGCTCCAATAAATGATAAAGTGCCTATGTTGATATAATCAATATCATAGTATTAACAATATAAATTGCTCAGTGCAGTTAGTGCAAACATATAAAGTGCAATCATATAGAGTCCATCCATATAGCCATATGGTGTGTTGAACTTGTGCCATTTATACAGTTGGTGCAGATCTTGGTGACACTCCGTGCTCCCCTCCTGGGTCCCCACTCGCCAACAATCTTTAAATACGCCTGGTATTAGGGTTGGAATATAGGTAAAAATATCACCTTTCTTCCACTGATATGTTCAAGACGTCGGGTATATCCAGATATGAATATCACCTTCCAAAAATCTCCCGGTGATCGGATATCCATATTATAGACGTATGGCAATGAAGAGAAAAGGATATATAGTGTTACTATAGTATACTGCTAAATTTTATTTATTAAAAGCCAAAATCATTAAGTTTACATTAAAATTTAAAAACCCTGCAAAAAAAACGCTGCCTTGGCATGCAAACAACCGTCACTTGGTCTTCTCCACGCAAAGTTCAGTGGTTAGCACTTTTGCCTGGCAGCAAAAGGCTCTTCGGTACGTATCCCAACCGTGGCGCTACCTGCCTGAAGTCTGCATGTTTTCCCTGTGCCTACGGGGGTTTCCTCCCACAAAAAAGCCCTTGCAATTGCCCCCCTTTGAACTTTTAGTTTGTGTCGGAAGGGTGATTCTTTCTGTTTTTACAGGGAAGGGGTAGAACCTCTAGGAGTACCTAAAAGGGCAAAATGGCATAAGTTAGTGTGTTGCTATGGCCATTTGTATTGTCTTGATATCCATAATATAGTTTTTAAATGCATAGGTTTCCAGAGAAGCCAGGCTCCCCCCTCCATTGATATGTAAATAAACCAGTTGGATAGGTTTTGGAGCTGAGACAGGAAGTTCTCGGCAGTATGTGATGTAAGCAGGAGTTAGGGGGAGGAGATTGGCTTTTGAAATAAGCATGTGGAGAGAGGAAGGGAGATGTGTTTGGAAAAACAATGAGGAAAGACATGGCTACCAGAAGCTGGAGTTTATTTTTTTGAGAACTGTTGAGTTGGACTGAGCAAGGAACCATGAAGGACAGTAAATCTTCAACCCTAAGTTGAGTAACGGTTTAGTTTACTTATTGCTTATATTTGTAGGCATATTTTTGTAAGCTATGAGTTGTGTTGTATTGTGTATCCTACAGTTGTATGTTCAGCTTTTCTGTTTAGTAAAGCATTGATATACCACAGAGGTCTGTTTCCTTGGTTTTACTGCAAGAACCTTAATAGATTGACACAAAGCATAACCGTTGGCCATGAGACAAACCTATAGGTTGGGGAGATCTCAGAGCAGTAAGGCTCCCTCCACTAGAGAGGTTTACTGTTCGGGCTGGTGCTACAGTG
This sequence comes from Rana muscosa, assembly GCA_029206835.1. Lineage (NCBI taxonomy): Eukaryota > Metazoa > Chordata > Amphibia > Anura > Ranidae > Rana > Rana muscosa. Next base: position 358,647,431 of record CM055122.1, read on the forward strand.
CAGCAGCAACATGGTCCAGCTCTCCCACCTTTTCCCTGACACCATGGGTTTGACCTGTTAGCAAAATGATCAGGCTTTTGGACACCGGGTCTTGCAAGCCATATTCCCACCCTAAGGGTAAGTGCTCGCTTATCCTCTCATAGGTGGCTGTCCTGAAAGGACGCTAGGGGAAAACGAAAGTTACTTACTGGAAACTTCTTTTTCAGGACAGCACAGTGTACCCACCCTGGTTGGTTTTTCCTTGTGGGTTCCTGATTCGGGAACGGTCAGAGTAATTTTATGCTGTAAGATGTGTTCTTGTCTCCCCAGCTGGCCGGAGTTGCTCTGGAAGAACTGAGGAGCCAGCGGGGAAGCATGCTTTTAATCTGGTTTGAGGTGGTGTTTCCTGAGAATGGAGTAGCCGAGGTTTCTCATACAGTGCCTTGCAAAAGTATTCACCCCTTGGCATTTTTTGTGTTTTTTTTTTTGTTGCCTCACAACCTGGAATTAACATTGATTGTTTTGAGGATTTGCATAATTTAATTAACAGAACATGCCCACAACTTTTGAAGATGGTCTTTTATTTTTATTTTTTTATTGTGAAGCAAACAACAAATAGGATAAAATATCAGAAAAAGAAATGTGCATAACTATTTATCCCCTAAAGTCAATACTTTGTAGAGCCACCTTTTTGAGGCTATCGCAGCTCCAAGTCGCTTTGGATAAGTCTCTATGAGCTTGCCACATCTTACCACTGGGATTTTTGCCCATTCCTCCTTGCAAAACTGCTCCAGCTCCTTCAAGTTGGATGGTTTGCGCTTGTGAACAGCAATCTTTAAGTCTGGCCACAGATTTTCTATTGGATTAACTTAGACTATTGTGTTCTGATCCATCACATATAATTCAGATTAAAAAACATTGAACTAAAGGCTGTAATGTAACAAAATAGGTAAAAAGCCAGGTGTCTGTCCTGAGACTCCTGGAAAAGACATTACCGCTAAGTAACTTTTTTTTTTCTACTAGTAATGGCAACAATCAGCGACTTATAAAGGGACTGTGATATTGTATCAAACACTGACACTTTGTGGGAACCAGTGACGCTAATACACTAATCGGTGCTAAAAATATGCACCATCACTGTACTAATGACACTGGCTGGGAAGGGGTTAAACATCCAGGGCTATCAAAGGGTTAAATGTGTGCCTAGCCAGTGTTTGTGTACTGTGTGAAGGGATGTGATGGATTTTCTTTCCCTGCTTTTCATTACATTTTGATCCGAAATTTATGAACAATTTGCAAAATCTTAACTTTTTTTTTTTTTTTTTCAAAATTTTCGGTCTGTTCATTTTATTTTGCAAAAAATAAAAAACCCAATGGTTTGAGTACCACCAAAAGAAAGCACCATTTCTGTGAAAAAAAAGAGCACATGGGTTCAGTGTTCCATGACCGCGTAATTGTGATGCAAAGTGCGACAGCACTGAATGCTGAGAATTGGCCTATGTGGGAAGGGGATGAAGGTCAGTATTCAAGTGGTTAGGTTTCAGGAAAATAACTCGGTGACCATGGAATTGATTGTCCAAGAATAAGATGGGAGATAACCTTGGATAATTTGTTCTAATTTTTTAATCCAATACCATGGTGCTATTTAAATCCAACACATTTTGATCATGTTCATTACGTTGCTGAAGGTATGAATTGTAGTTTGCTGGGCTAGTAATGTTATATTGGCATTATATGCAGGTGACCGATGGTGTTGAAGGCCCAGTCCTGTTCAGGGTTGGTTTTTCCATTTTGACATGGATGGCCTCTTTTATGTCATTTTTGTGAACCAGCTGCTTCCTTTTTTGTCCAAAAATGAAAATCTGTCCCTTATCCTGTAAGGCTGCATTCACTCCTGAGCGTTTTCAGCTCATAAAACGCCTGAAAATGCACAACAAGCAAAATCCCATTCATTTCAATGGCAGCTTTTCCCATCTGAACGATTTGTCACCTGAAGCAAAACACCTAAAAAACGCCTTAAGCTCAAAAAAGAACATTAGCAGCTTTGGGGCATATTACAGGCATTTTTCTGCTTTTTACATTGGTGACCTGTAGAAAATCACGGCAAAATCGCACGCGACTTTGAAACGCTCAGGTGTGAATGCAGCCTAAGGCCTCATGCCCACGGACGTTTTTTACAGCTTAAAAACGCCTGTCCATGTTGTTGTATACATTTTTGACTTTTTTTTTTCTCAAAAAAAAAAAAAAAAAAGTCGTTTTTGCGCCTTTTTTTTTTTTTTTAACGCTTCGGGTTTTTTTATGCCCGACGCCGAGGAACACACTGGTCCTGGCTTTTTTTTTTTTTTTCAGCTTAACGCCTATGCTATTTGCAGCTCAAACGCTAGCTATATGAAGCTATAGACTAACATGGACAGGCGTTTTTAAGCTGTAAAAAACGCTCAAAAACGCGGCTGTAAAAACGTCCGTGGGCATGAGGCCTAAGGCCCCTTTCACACTGAGGCGTTGAAAAAACGCTCAAAAATTATGGGATTTTGTACCTCTATTTTATTTTAAAATTAGCACGAACGCGGTAAAAACGCATAGGCGTTAGAGCTATTTTTTAACATAACGCTTATGCCTATGCGTTTTTACCGCGAATCCCATTCATTTCAATGGGGATAGGCGTTTTTACAGCGCTATTTTATGCGCCCTAAAGTTGCTCTAAAAAAGCTGTTTGCAGGATTTTTTTCAACGCCCAGCCAGCAAAACGCCTCAATGTGAAAGCCCTCAGAGATTTCACATTGAGAATGCTGGGGCAGGATTATTTCAGGCGTTATTACAGCGCTATTTTTACCGCGAAAACGCGGTAAAAACGCCTCAGTGTGAAAGGGGCCTAAAGGTTAAGGAAGACGGTTGACCGGCACAGTACTCTCTCACATGTGGGCCATCTGTTTTAAAAGGTTGTTTTCTCTTCCCAATGTATAGAGGTCTTTGAATTGCTCTAGTACAAACTTTTGTCTATTGATGGCTTTGTATGGAGTTATTTTTGTTAAAGGGGAATTCCACCCTTTTTTTATGTTTATTAAAAGTCAGCAGCTACAAAAAGTGTAGCTGCTGGATTTTAATAAACATACACTTACCTGTTCCACTGTCCAGCGCCGCGCCGCCTGGAGCTCCGCTCCTCTCCCCCCCCCCCTTCTCCACCGGCGCGTCCATTCATTGTGTGGGCACCCGGCCGTGACAGCTTTCGGCTTCACGGCCGGGCACTCACTGCGCATGCGCGAACGGCCAGGCGATCACCTGGGACCTGTCACGTCCCAGGTGATCGCCTACAGGGAGGGGCCGCCACAAGGCGATATGACGTATCGCCTAGGCGAGCCCAGGGCGGAAGGAGGAAGTGGGACAGGAAGTCCCACTCCTACTGAAGCCCCCACTCCCCCCCCCCCCCCCCAAAAAAAAATGACATGCCTAATGTGGCATGTAAGGGGGCGAGGAGTGTATAAAGCGGAAGTTCAAAATTTGGGTGGAACTCCGCTTTAAAGAATCATCCAGGGTCAGCCTCTGGGCTGAAGTGCTGACTTGGAGATGACAGTCATATAATTTTTTTTTTAGATAGCTGAACATACTAACTAAAACAGATTCAATAATAAAATAGAGAAGGTGACAGATTTTCAATAGACTTTTTTTGGGTTATGTTCATATGGTGCATTTGTTAATGACATGCATATTACTTGCCTTTCAGCTCTCACCTGCTATTCATTGCTGTTCATGAGATTTGCTTATAAGGTGCAGCCCAGAAACTGGCTTCTGTTTGCATGTCACTTTACCAATGAAGGAGCTCAACTCATTCAAGGAGCACGACTTATCAACTACAAGTAAGTTTATTCTTCATTGTGTTAAATAGTTCCCTGTACTGATCATCGCCAGGGAAATTTTTATTTTTTTTTTCCAGTTTTTGTGTGCATAATAGTAAAAAATGGACTATGGATATGTGAGCACACATGTATATATTTTACTGCAAACATTTTAGGCAAGTGTGAATAAATACTGTAAATTAAAGAATGCTTTCAGAAATGGAAGGGTTACGTTTATTTTTATAAATTAACTTTCCAAAACGTCTTTCAGGACAGCGCCCGGGAGATCATGGCTCCTCCTCCAAGAAACACCTCATCAATTAAGTCTTTAATTGGAGGTCTCCACGTTGCTTCCTCAGTTCTTTTTTGTTTTTCCTCCAGCCGGAGGAACACCTCTGGTGGGAGCCATGATCTCTCAGGGCTTTCCTGGTAGACATAAGGTTCTCAGTCAGTCTTTATTTTTTCTTAGAGTGATCCTCCCACCTACCTCCTTGCATGGATGGTCCCGTGGGCTCCCTCTCCTTCTGTGCTCGGGGAGAGCCTGTACAGCCCGGGAGGCGGTTTGCTATATTCCCGCCGGCCGCCTGTGGTGCACGGAATAGCGGCGTGGAGTTTTACAGCAGCCGCCATTGTTCTGGTGGCCGAGGAGCACCTCAGCCACGTCCTCTATAGGAAGAGGCAGCACTTCCGGGTTGGTGTGCGTCATTTCCGGCCGCAAAGCACAGAGGGAGAGGGCAGAGTCACCTGGTGCCTTGAGTTCCAGGTCAGCGCGGCGGCGTTTTTGAAACTGGAACCAGCGTTTCTTCACCACGCGTTCGCAGACAGCTATGGAAAGTGATGCAGTGGATAAGGGGGCAAGCCAAGGCACCAGCAAGGCTAAGGTAAGGGACGGTGCCTTTTTTTACTCTGAGCCGTTTTCTCACCCTTTTCCCCCACCCCCATCTCCCTGGTGGTGCAGTGGCTGGTAGTTAGCATGTCTGCCTAGTAACTGGGGATCTTTTAAAAAGGTGGTGATGGCTTGCGGGGCACAAGGTTTTCCTAAGTGCACCTGGGTGTATTGTTTTTTGTGCTGTGTAACAGTTTTCTTAGCGTGGTCCCTGTTTTTTCTCTTTTGTTTGCGCAGCCTTAAAAGTTCTGCCTAACCAGTGAAGAGAAGGTGCCCTGTCTGCAAGGAGAAGTTGAGCAAGGCTTGGACCAAGTCGCTTTGTGCAGATTTGTGCATCCTTTTGTGGCGATTTAGTTTCTACTATTAAGGATGAACTCTGTGTCACCTTTTTAAGCTTTTAGGTCAAACCTAAGAGAAGAACCAGGTCCCTCAAGGGAACCCAGGGCTCCGCAGCCTTCTTCATTACCCCAAGACGGCTCTCAAATTTTATTAGGAGGTCCGATAGACACTTCCCAAGAATCTGCTTCCCTTGCTCCGGATGAAACAGACTCTGAGGAGGAAGAAAATGAAGCAGAGGCCGCTTCTAAATTACAAAATGTCACTGGAAGAAGTTGCAGGACTTTTAAAAGTAATCCATGTGACTTTGGGGATAGAAGAGGAAAAGAAAGGGCTCTCCCTACATGACCGCATGTATGCAGGTTTGGGTGACTCAAAAGGCCAGGTTTTTCCAGTCCATTCAATAATCACGGACATGATCAAAAAAGAGTGGTTGTAACCTGAGAGACCTTTTTTTTTTTTTTTTTTTTTTTTTTTTTTCCCCGGTCTCATAAGAGAAGATTTCCATTTGAGGAAAACTCAGATTCCATCTGGAACAAGGTTCCAAAACTGATAAACCTAAAACTCGCGCTTAGGATGCAAGTAAAGATAAATAAATTACTTGTATATGCAGCTGCTACAACATAAGGCACCATCGCCTTAAAATGATATAAAACAAATAGAATGCAGCGCTAGCGGATATAATTAAGTGCACAACACTTATGTGAAAAGCATCAGTGAATGAGAACACCCACTGGGATTAAATAAAATATACACTGGTGATAGACTAACAATTATTGAAGTGAATCAATAATGGTGGCACAAGAACGTGCTAAATGTATGGAACCAAGTGTTTCCACTAATCGTTCCAAAACTAGGTGAATATCATCAGTACATAAACTGTGCTAGGCGAATAGACGGAGTATATAAAACTGGTTACATGCAAATGATTATCCCTTTGAGGCCCCACAAACCTAAAAGGAACAGCAATATCCAAAGAAAACAACTAATGTCCAGTAAAATTCAGTGGTTTCAACAATAAACAAAGAACATATCAGTCACCCAACATCTAAGTCGGTACAATTTGGTGAGGTTCAGCAGTTGACACAATAGTAGCAACAGAGATCGGGATACCATATGAGGGAGAGGAGGAAAAAAAATCTTGTGAAGTACCGTTTAAGAACAATATATAGCGCTGTTATTTGAAAGACTCACAGGACTTCAATAGTAAACGAGCATCAGTGTGTTCCGGGTTCACAACGGCCTGTGTTCCACAAGAACCGGAAGTGACGTCACTGGTTCTAAGGTTGGCCGGAAATTACGTCAACACGTTTCGCCCCTCCAGGGCATCAAGGACCCAAAACTGGACTCTGCTTTTTCACAGGTGTCAAATTCAACTGACCTTGCCTTTTGAGGACGTGGGCATGTTAAAGGAGCCCATGGACAAAAGGATGGATTTGCTTCTTAAAAGGGCCTGGCAGTCAGTGATGAACAATCTAAAACCATCATGTGTCGCTAGGAATTTAGAACACGGGATTAACCAGATGAAGTCTCGTGTTACGGCGGATTCCCCAAAACAGATTCTGGACTCCTTTTACAACGCTTTCTGCAGCAGTATCAAAAATTGTGGATGCTTCAGCAGAATCCATTCGTATGTCAGCCAGGTCAGCGGCTTTGACTAACTCTGCTAGGAGGGCTTTGTGGCTTAAAACTTGGCCAGGAGATGCAGCATCTAAGAACAGGCTGTGTAGCATTCCCTTTGCTGGGGATTTGGTTCAGAGCTAGAGTCCATTCTTAACCGTACGGCTGACAGAGCGTTTCCCGTCAAGAAGAAACAGGTACAGACCCGTAAGCCTTTTTCGTCCGTAAAAAGGACAACAGGAAGGAAAAACGCAAAACAAGAGGAAGCAGTGGTCTTCCCAGAAGCAAAAAGGTAGGAGTCCTCTTCAATCCTCCTACGACTTCCGGAAAGCCGCAATGACCATCCGCCCCAAGTAGCTGGAAGACGCCAGGTGTTCATTCCCCAGTGGAGACATCACTGCAAATCAGTATATTGTAAACATGCTCTCCCAAGGATACGTGATGGAATTCACGGAAGAACCCCCAAAAAGATTCCTGATGACAAACGTCCCGAGGGATCCAGTCCAGGCTTTCGCCATGAAGTCCCTAATTCAGGAACTGATATCCCAGAGAGTCATTGTTCCGGTTCCAACAAAGGAGTTCTTCCAGGGTTTCTACTCTCATGTTTTCCTTGTGCAGAAACCTTCAGGAAAGTACCCCCTCATCCTAAATCTAAAAATGCTGAATCGGTCAGTGGAATACAGAAGATTTCGGATGGATTCCATTTTCTCAGTAAGAAGCCGCCTTAGCCAAGGATGCTTCATGGCATCAATAGATTTGCAGGACGCATACCTACACATTCCTATTGCCGCCAGGTCTCAGCTATCTGAGGTTGGCACTGAGAGAAGGGAAGAAGGTGGTACACCTGCAATTCAGAGCTCTCCCATTCGGCTAGTCATCTCCAAGGGTGTTCATGAAGGTAATGGCCGAAGCTCTAGCACCCCTGCGTCTAGAAGCAATTTCAGTGATTCCTTATCTAGACGACCTGCTACTGTTTGCCCAAACCAGAGATGGACTTCAGAGGAACTTGGACAGAGCCCGTGCTCACCTAAAATCCATCGGATGGATACTAAACCTCAAAGTCAAATCTGATTCCCTCACAGGAGGTGTTATTCCTGGGTTTCCGTATCAACTCTTTGGAGCAAAAGATTTTTCTCCCAGAAGAAAAACAGAAAAAGCTGATAGAAGTGGTGTCACTGTTACAATCCAGTCAGCTTCTGTCCATCAGGAGGGTTATCTCAGCACTAGGAACTCTGACCTCTTCCATACCGGCAGTCCAGTGGGCAAAGCTCCATTTCAGACCGCTGCAAAAGTTTGTTAAAAATCTGGGATCGCCAGCAAAATTCACTGGATTCACTAGTGAAGATTCCCACCAAAGTAAAGAGGAGTCTCTGGTGGTGGAAGAACCAAGCAAGATTCTCAGCACGCCTTTTTATGGGCCTTTCCAACCCAGGTAAGGCTAACCACTGATGCCAGCTCCTGGGGTTGGGGGGCTGGGCTCAGGGATCTTGGTCCACAAGAGAAGCACTGAGATCCTCAAACTGGAGGGAACTAAAGGCAATAGAAATGGCCTTATTAACCTTTGCGGAAGAAGTCCAAGGGCAACCTACACAAATCCTGTCAGACAATGCCACGGCGGTGGCTTACATAAACCGACAAGGGGGCACCAGAAGCAGAGTACTTCAAGGCCTAGCAGGGAGCATTCTAAGCTGGGCAGAGCTCCATACTCATCCCTTGTCCACGGTCTACCTAAAAGGGACCCTAAACAGGATGGTGGACTTCCTCAGCAGGAACCAGGTGTACGAAGCGGAGTGGCAATTGAATCCAGATGTCTTCAATCTAATAGTGAAGAAATGGGGACCGCCAAGAGTGGATCTTTGTGACTCAAGAAAATGCACAAATATCCTGCTTCTTTTCCCTGAACAGAAATGAGTCATCACTGGGGGTAGATGCTCTGGCGCACAGTTGGAATTTTCACCTCTGCTACGCCTTCCCTCCATTTCAGCTTATCCCGCAGGTCTTAACAAAAATCCGGAAAGAGGATACAACAGTAATCCTCGTCACTCCCTTCTGGCCCAAAAGGCCTTGGTTTTCATGTCTTCTACAGATGCAGATCAAACCATACTGGCACCTTCCATTGAGGCAAGACCTACTGTTACAAGGTCCCCTGCTTCACCAAGAAGTAAAAAAAGCTAAAACTCACAGCTTGGCTTCTGAGGAGCAACTCTTGAGGAGAAAAGGATTCTTGGATAGGTTGGTGGCTACCCTCCTATCTAGCAGAATGTTACCAGAGCAATATATTACAAAGTCTGGAAAGTCTGACTCCTGGTGCACAACATCCGGCAGACCATTAAAGCAGATTTCTTCTATTCTGGAATTCCTGCAAGAAGGAGCGGACAAGGGCCTAGCGGTCAGTACCCTGAAAGTTCAGGTTGCCGCACTGGGGGGTATTCTTGGAGAAATCAATTTCATCAGAACCCTTAGTAATCAGATTCTTTTAAAACCCTCACTCGGGCTAGACCGGCAGTGATCAAAAGCTGTCCGTCATGGGACTCATCAGTTGTTCTACAGGCCCTGACCAGGGAACCTTTTGAACCCCTTAATTTAACCTCCCTGAAATTACTTTGAAAACAATTTTTCTAGTGGCTATTACAACAGCTCGAAGAATCAGTGAGCTGCAAGCATTTACAATCAGGGAGCCATTTTTTTCTATTTTTTAAGACGGAATTGTTCTGAAAATGGATCCTAATTTTTTACCAAAGGTTGCTTCAGTTCAAAAGAGAACCCAGGAGATAATACTTCCTACGTTTTTTGTTCTAATCCGTTGGGTAAGAAGGAAGAAGAATTCCATTCCCTGGATGTTAAAAGAGCAGTCTTAAGTTACCTGGAAGCTACCAAAGACTTTAGGCGTTCAGGCGGATTATTCATTTTGTTTGCTGGTAATAAAAAAAGAAAAACAAGCATCCAAAGGAACTATTGCCAGATGGTTGAGAATGGCTATCTCAGACGCCTATTCCCTTACAGGCCAGGAGAGTCCAGTATGTATCCGGGCTCATTCTACTTGAGCTTCGGCGGTGAGTTGGGCAGAAAAAGCTGGTGCCACCCCCCCCCCGAACAAATCTACATGGACAAGGCAGCTACATGGACAAGTCTGACGACCTTTGCCCGTCATTATAGGTTAGCTCATGACAGCTGGGGACCAGGCTTTCGGAAGGAAAGTCTTACAGGCAGTTGTCCCACCCTAAATGGGGTAAGTCTCGATTATCCTCTCGGGTGCTGTCCTGAAAGACGTTTTGGAAAAATGAAAGTTAGACTTGCCGGTAACTTGTTTTCCGATAGGCTTTCAGGACAGCAGGATCCTGCCCTTTTGTTATGCTGTTGCTGTAATACTATGTAATAACTGTCGCTTATGTGTTTCAGCTGGGGCTGGAGGTTCTCTACAAACAACGGAGGATGCAACATGGAGAGCTCCAATTAAAGACTTAATTGATGAGGTGTTTCCTGTAGGAGGAGGAGCCATGATCTCTCGGGCGCTGTCCTGAAAGCCAATTGGAAAACCAGTTACCGGTAAGTCTAACTTGCATTTTTTGCACAGTACTGTGTGTATATGTGTGTGTGTGTGTGTGTGTGTGTGTGTGTGTGTGTGTGTGTGTGTGTGTGTGTGTGTGTGTGTGTGTGTGTGTGCAGTGCTCAGTATAAATGAGTACGCCCCAACAGATTTGTCAGAAAACCTTTACTTTCCTTTCAGAACCAACGTTTTCTTTTGTTTACAAAAGTTTTTATTTGGAAGACTGTAAAATGACAAACTTCAGTACAGAGCAAGACATAAAGTTCGGTAGTGCTGAGATATACAAATATATACAGGAATAAGGCATCGAAATTTAGTTAATCAGCAATAATAGGGATAAGAAGGATGGACATAAAGGAAAGATGGTGAACTTACAAACCATACAGGGGGTAGCTCAGAAATAAGTTTCAAACAGTTGAAGACCAAAACATCAATTTTTTGTTAAACTTTTGCATACTGTCAGAGTGTGGTGGATCCTCTCAGATAACCTGAGAGCCTCCATCCTGGACAAAACCTGAGACCAGGGTAGGTTGTGTGATTTCCAGTTTAACGCGATCATCCACTGGACCGAACTTATCAATGAGTGAAGTGATCTATTACAAAGTAAGGGGATGTCTGAGGCATCCGCATATAGAATGCAGATCTGTGGGGATAAGGTGATTTTTCTTTTTGAGCGAAATTTCTAGTATAGATATGACTTGTTGCCGTATGGGTTCAAGAAGTTTACAGCTCCAGAATATGTGAAGGTAGTTTCCCTCTTCAGGACAACCTCTAAAGCAAGTAGGAGAGACTGAGGGGTAGAAAGAATGGATCTTAGCGGGGGTCATATACCATCTAACAAAAAGTTTTTAAGAGGGGATTCTCTAAAGGCTGCTGCCCGATTGCTCTTGCGGAGGTTATCTACCATCTTAACCACTTGACCACTGGGCACTTAAACCCCCTTAATAACCAGACCAATTTTCAGCTTTCGGTGCTCTCACATTTTGAATGACAATTACTCAGTCATACAACACTGTACCCATATGAAATTTTTGTCCTTTTTTTCACACAAATAGAGCTTTCTTTTGGTGGTATTTAATCACTGTTGGGTTTTTTATTTTTTGCGCTATAAGAGAAAAAAGACTGAAAATTTTGTAAAAAAATGATTTTTTTTTCGTTTCTGTTATACAATTTTGCAAATTACTATTTTTTCTTCATAAATTTTGGCCAAAATTTATACTGCTACATATCTTTGGTAAAAATAAGTACAAATTGGTGTATATTATTTGGTCTTTGTGAAAGTTATAGAGTCCACAAGCTATGGTGCCAATATCTGAAAATTGATCACACCTGAAGTACTGACGGCCTATCTCAATTCTTGAGACCCTAACATGCCAGAAAAGTACAAATACCCCCCAAATTACCCCTTTTTGGAAAGGAGACATTCCAAGGTATTCAGAAAGAGGCATTGTGAGTTTTTTGAAGTTGTCATTTTTTCCCACAATTCTTTGCAAAATCAAGATTTTTTTTTTCTCTTTTTTTTTTTTTCACAAAATTGTCATATTAGCAGGTTATTTCTCACACACAGCATATGCATTCCACAAATTACACCCCAAAACACATTCTGCTATTACTCCCGAGTATGGCGATACCACATGTGTGAGACTTTTACACAGCGTGGCCACACACAGAGGCCCAACATGCAGGGAGCACCTTCAGGCGTTCTGGAGCACCCAGGCCAATTCTGACATTTCTCTCCTACATGTAAAAATCATCATTTGTTTGCTAGAAAATTACATAGAACCCCAAAACATTATATATGTTTTTTTAGCAAAGACCTTAGAGAATATAATGGTGGTTGTTGCAACTTTTTATCTCGCACAATATTTGCGCAGCAATTTTTTTAATGCGTTTTTTACGGAAAAAAAATGTTTTGTGCTTAAAAAAAAGAAAAAAACAGTAAAGTTAGCCCAATGTTTTTGCATAATGTGAAAGATGAAGTTACGCCGAGTAAATAGATACCTAACATGTCGCCCTTAAAAATTGCACACACTCGTGGAATGGCGCCAAACTTCGCTACTTAAAAAATCCCCATAGGCGACGCTTTAAATATTTTTACTGGTTACATGTTTTGAGTTACAGAGGAGGTCTAGGGCCAAAATGATTGCTCTCGCTCTAACGTTCGCAGAGATACCTCACATGTGTGGTTTGAAAACCGTTTTCATATGTGGGCGGGACTTACGTATGCGTTCGCTTCTGTATGCGAGCTCACGGGGACAGGGGCGCTTTAAAAAAATATATATTTTTTTATTGTTCATTTTACTTTATTTATTTTAGTTTGACATGTTTTTCCGCCCTAAACATTTTTTTGATCACTTTTATACCTATTACAAGGAACGTAAACATCCCTTGTAATAGGAATATGGCATGACAGGTCCTCTTTACAGTGAGATATGGGGGGGGGGTGTCAATAAGACCCCACATCTCACCTCTAGGCTGGGAAGCCTGAAAAAAAAAACAACAATCCTGACTTTGATCGTAGCGGTGAGTCGGTAGAAGCACCGGAGGGCGGCGGGGGGGGGGACATCCCCTCTCGCCTCCCGTAAGAATGATCAAGCGGCGGAACAGCCGCTATGATTGTTCTTATGGTGTAGTGAATCGCCGGCTGAAAAAGCTAATATCTGATGCCTGTAGCTGCTCCCATCATTCAGATATCCCCGCACAAAGTCAAGGACGTCATATGACGGCCGGAGGGCGGGAAGTGGGCATTGCACCAGGGTATTGCACCAGGGTATTGCACCAGGGTATTGCACCAGGGTATTGCACCACCGTATGGCAGGGTATTTTGCACCAGGGTATGGCAGGGTATTTTGCACCAGGGTATGGCAGGGTATTTTGCAGAGTATTGGCAGGGTATAGCACAGGGATGGCTGAGCAGGGATGGATGGATGGCTGGATCTGTGACTGCAATTGTCACAGATCCAGCCCACAGTGCTGCTGCTGCCATCCGCTCCCTCCCCCTCCCCTCTCACACTGTACCGATCGGTACAGAGAGGGGAGGGAGGAACCGGCGTCATCAAATGACGCCGGTCTGTTTACAAGTGATTGCTCCGTCATTTGACGGAGCGATCACGTGGTAAACGGCCGCTATCAGCGGCGATTTACCGCGATTCGTGATCCGCCGGGTCCTCTGGACCCGGCGGTCACGGAGTTTCCCGTGTGCGCGCCCCAGGGGGCGCACGGGAGCGCGATTCTGGGAGGACGTTATATAACGTCCTCCCAGAGTTAAGCAACCACCTTGTCGACGTTATTTGTCGGCAGGTGGTTGTTAAGTGGTTAAACCAGGTTTCTATGGGGAGAGAGCAATTCAGGTCAGCTTCCCATCGCACCATAGGGCCTGACTTTTTCAGGTTGATGTAAGTTATTTAAATAATTTGTATAATTGAGAGATAATACCTTTTTATCTCTGTATGAGGATGTGCAAATACGCTCAAAAATAGTGCTCTGGGTGTCAATATTTAGAGTAGTGGGTGGCAAAAGTTCTGACTCTGAAGGTATTGGGGAAGTTCTGAGGCCGGGAATTTATATCGGGATTGGAGGGATGCGAAGGGAGGAAATTTCTGATTTATCACTGATTTGAGGGTGGTTAATTTGAGTTGAATCCAGTGATGAAAGTGACTGTAGTCCGGGAATGCAGGGACAAACCTGGGATCACCAAGGAATGTAGCCAAAGGAGGGGTGACTATGGTTAAAATGTAAGAGTCCTTGATTTTGTTCCACAGTTGTATAGAGTGGGCCACTATCATGTTTTTCTTTAGTAGAGAGCGGTATGGTGTTATGTTGGACCATAAGATGCCTTTTAATGATGTGTGTAGTAGAGGAATGCCATTGGGCCATGTGTGAGAGTCTGGCTGCTAAATAGAGCCAGAGGTGTGGGAGGCCCATACAGAATAAACATTTTCTATGGGACACTGTACTACAAAATACTCACATATGCAGGCCATTTATTGCAACCAAGATTTGTTAATTTGCACATACAAAAAAAAAGTGAGTTTCCTAACAAATTCATTCAAGGCCATGTTGCAAAAATAAGTACACCGCAATGAAAGTCTTGGGCGCAAAGCTAAATTTTGGACCACAAAATCCTAAAAAGACTTCAACTACAGGTTAATCCAATTATTCATTAACCACTTGTCCACCGCCCGCCGTCAATTGACCGCGGGCGGAAGACTCTCTTGTTCTGACAGGACGTCATATGATGTCCTGCCTTTAAATGGAGCTAGGGGGCTCGCGCGTGCACCCGCCGCGTTGCTGGGGACCCAATGCGCGTGCCCGGCGGCCGCGATGGCCGCCCGCGATTGCCCAGCACCCGAGCAGGAAAGTGGATCTGTGTGTGTAAACACACAGATCCACGTCCTGTCAGGGAGAGGAGACCAATGGTGTGTCCCTTGTACATAGGGACAACCATCGGTCACCTCCCCCAGTCAGTCCCCTCCCCCACTGTTAGAACACATAGAGGAAACATATTTAACCCCTTCCTCGCCCCCTAGTGTTAACCCCTTCCCTGCCAGTCACATTTATACACTATTCAATGCATTTTTATAGCAGGGATCACTGTATAAATGTGAATGGTGCCAAAAATGTGTCAAGTGTCTGATCTGTCCGCCGCAATATCGCAGTCACAATAAAAATCGCCGATTGCCGCCATTACAAGTTAAAAAAAAAAAAAATGCTATAAATCTATCCCCTATTTTGTAGACGCTATAACTTTTGCGCAAACCAAACGCTTATTGCGATGATTTTTTTTTTTTTTTTTTTTTTACCAAAAATATGTAGAATACGTATCGGCCTAAACTGAGGAAAATGTTTATTTTTTTTAAAGAAAATTGGGATATTTATTATAGCAAAAAGTAAAAAATATTGTTTTTTTATTTTTTTCAAACTGGACTCTTTCTTTTGTTTATAGCGCAAAAAATAAAAACCGCAGAGGTGATCAAATACCACCAAAAGAAAGCTCTATTTGTGGGAAAAAAACAACGCAACGCGTTTGGGAGCCACGTCGCATGACCGCAATTGTCATTCAAAGTGTGACCGCGCTGAAAGCTGAAAAATGGCTTGGGCAGGAAGGGGGTTTTTCGTGCACGGTAGGGAAGTGGTTAAACAGGTGTCCAGCAGACAGTTGACTATAAAAGGGCATTACTTAACCACTTCCAGCCCAAGGAGGTCATATGACGTGATTGACTTTAAGTGTGAATATATGAATATCATCATTCAGATATCCTTGTTTTCAGGCAGCGATTCTGTGCACCATAAGAAAGATCATAGCGGCAGTTCAGCCGCTTGATCATTCTTACAGGTGACAGGAGGGGACATCCCTCTCCCACGCCATCCGGTGCTTCTCAGGGCTCTCCCGTGCCATCGGGGACCCGGAGAAAGAATCGGCCGCTGCCGGATGACCATAGAGATTTCCGGTGACCGGATGGTCACCAGTCGTCTCTATGACCGTCAGAGGCCCGGGTGCGACGTTATGACGTCACATCCGAGCCGCGGTTGTAAAACAAAGCTGCGATCACGGCAGGTAAGCATGAGATCGTGACTTTTTTTTTTTTTTTTTCAATCTCATGCTTTCCAGCCTGGAGGAGAGATGTGGGGTCTTATTGACCCCGCATCTCTCCATAGAGAGGACCTGTCACAAACAATTCCTATTACAAGGGATGTTTACATTCCTTGTAATAGGAATAAAAGTAATCCAAAAAAAAAAGTGAAAATTAAAAAAAAAATTAAGTAAAAAAAAAATAAACGCCCGTCCCTGGTAGCTTGCGCCCAGAAGCTAATGCACGTGTTGGTCCCGCCCACATATGTAAACGCAGTTCAAACCACATATGTGAGGTATCGCTGCGTGCGTTGGAGCTCAAGCAACAATTCTAGCACTAGACCTCCTCTAACTCTGACCTGGTAACTAGGGATGAGCCGAACACCCCCGGTTCGGTTCGCATAACATGCGAACAGACCAAAAGTTCACGCGAACATTCAAACCCCATTAAAGTCTATGGGACTCGAACGTGAGAAATCAAAAGTGCGAATTTTAAAGGCCAATATGCAAGTTATTGTACTAAAAAGTGTTTAGGGACCTGGGTCCTGCCCCAGGGGACATGTATCAATGCAAAAAAAAAAGATTTAAAAACAGCCGTTTTTTCGGGAGCAGTGATTTTAATAATGCTTAAAGTGAAACAATAAAAGTGAAATATTCGTTTAAATTTTGTACCTGGGGGGTGTCTATAGTATGCCTGTAAAGTGGCACGTTTCCCGTGCTTAGAACTGTCCCTTCACAAAATTTTAATTTTTGAAGGGGAAAAAAAGTAATTTTAAATTGCTCGCGGCTATTAATGAATTGTCGAGTCCCGGCAATACAGATCAGTCATTGGAAAAAAACGGCAGTTTTTAATGACTTTTTAATGACTTTTATCTGAATTGCCGGGACCCGACAATTCATTTATAGCCGCAAGTAGTTTTAATTCCCTTTTTCTCCTTCAAAAATTACGTTTTGTGCGGGGAACCAAAATTAAAAATAAAAAAAAAAATGCGTGGGGGTCCCCCAAATTCCATTACCAGGCCCTTCAGGTCTGGTATGGATGTTAAGGGGAACCCCATGTATTTTTTTTAAAAATTTTTTAATAAAGGACTTTTCCCAACTGTGTCTGTGTGGTTTTTAACATTTTTGACACTCTCTTGTGAAATGGTAGGGGTACAAAATAGGGGGGCTGGAATCTGGGGTCCCTTTTATTAAAGGGGGTTCCAGATTCCGGTAAGCCCTACAACCCACCGGGCAAGGGTTGTGGGGATGAGGCCCTTGCCCCATCAACATGGGGACAAGGTGCTTTGGGGGTCAGACTCCCAAAGCATCCTCCCCATGTTGAGGGCATATGGCCTGGTATGGTTCAGGAGGGGGGGCGCTCTCTCGTCCCCCCCTATTTTCCTGCGACCTGCCAGGATGCCTGCTCGGATAAGGGTCTGGTATGGATTTTTGGGGTTAACCCCACGCCATTTAAAAAAAAATTACGCAGGGTTCCCCTTTAATATCCATACTAGACCTGAAGGGCCTGGTAATGGAATTTTGGGGGGACCCCCACGCATTTTATTTGTTTTAATTTTGGTTCCCGGCACAAAATGTTATTTTTGAAGGGGGGAAAAAAAGTAATTTAGAACTACTCGCGGCTATTAATGAATTGTCAGGTTCCGGAAATACAGATAAGTCATTGAAAAAAACTTTTTTTTTTCAATGACTTATCTGTATTGCCTGGGACCCGACAATTCATTAATAGCCGCAAGTAGTTTTAAATGTCATTTTTGAAGGAAAAAAAAGCTATTTTGTGCAGGGACAGTTCTAAGCATGGGGAAACGCGCGCCACTTTACAGGCATACTAATAGACACCCTCCAGGTACAAATTTTAAAGGAATATTTCACTTTTATTGTTTCACTTTAAGCATTATTAAAATCACTGCTCCCAAAAAACTGACGTTTTTAACGTTTTTTTTTTTTTTTTTTTTTTTTTTGCATTGATGCATGTTCCCTGGGGCAGGACCCAGGTCCCCAAACACTTTTTTTACGACTAACTTGCATATTGACGTTTCACATTAACACATTTGATTTCTCCCATAGACATTTAAAGGGTGTTCTGCGGCTTTTCGACTTTGCCTCGAACACCCCAAATTGTTTGCTGTTCGCCGAACGGGCGAACAGCCAATGTTCGAGACGAACATAAAGCTCATCCCTACTGGTAACCTGTAAAAAAAAAAAAAATTAAAGCGTCGCCCATTGAGATTTTTAAATACCGAAGTTTGGGGCAATTTTAAAGTGCGATATGTTGGGTATCTATTTACTCGCCATAACATCCTCTTTCATATAACTTTTTTTTTTAAAACATAAAACCGTTTCCCCCCCAAAAAAACGCGTTTGAAAAATTGTTGCGCAAATGCCGTACGAGATAAAAAGTTGCAACGACTGCCGTTTTTTTCCCCTAGGGTGTCGGCTACAAAAAAATATATAATGTCTGAGTAATTTTCTAGCAAAAATAGGATTTTTTTACTCAACGTAAAATCCTTTTCTCTGAGTTCATGGACCGACACAGCTTCCAATTGACAAGTGGGTATTCTCCGTTATTTAGGAGTGACTAGGCAGAAAAACACTTGTAAAAAGTGTTGCATCACGCCTTCTATGGGTATATCCCCTCACTCTGCATTTCGCAGATCAGATTGTCAAAAGCAGTACAAACTTAAAACGAGGGTTGGGTGCTGTGTCGGCCCATGAACTGAAAAGGTTTTTACGGTGAGTAAAAAAAAAATCCTATTTACTCTTTCGTTCATGGACAGACACAGCTTCCAATTGACAAGTGGGATGTCCCAAAGCAGTGTCAAAAACGAGAGGTGGTAACAGCATTAAAACTTCACCCCAAACAAAACAGAGCTCCTCAAGAGGAGTTGCAACTCTAAACAGCCGCAATAGCTTGCGGCCGAAAGAAGCATCCGAAGATGCACACACATCAACTTGTAAATTTTAGTGAAAGTGTGAACTGACGAGCATGTCGCCGCCTTGCACACCTGGTGAAAACAGACGCTTGATGCTCTCAGAGCTCGGACAGCGTCCAAAATATACAACGTCGTCTCCTTAGGATTCGACGGATGAATACACAAGGATGGCAGTTCAATGTCTTCCTTGAGATGGAGGTCGAAGACCCTAGGAAGAAAAGAAGGCTGTGGACGCAGCACCACCTATCCTTGTGGAAGATCAGATAAGGAGCCTTGCATGAAAACGCTGCCAGCTCAGAAAAACTGTCTAACTGACGTAAACCGAGAGGCACCTCCTGCCCTGGTCGAATGCGCCGGGAAAGGGAGGCGCCTGATCACAATCTGTCGGATCCACCTAGAGATGGTGGCCGACCGGACCGCTGGGCCCTACTAGGGACCAGCCACTGAAACAAACAGTGAGCCTGGACTCCGGAACGGAGCAGTGCCAGACAAACTTTCTCTGAGTTTGGACAATGTCCAAGGAATGCAACATCGTCTCCTTAGGATTCGACGGATGAGGACACAAGGATGGCAGTACATGTCATCCTTGATGGAAGGTCGAAACACGACCTTGGGAAGAAAAGAAGGCTGCGGGCGCAGCAACACCTTAACCTTGTGGAAGATCAGATAAGGAGCCTTGCCCTTATCCTTGTGGAAGATCCGATAGGGAGGCTTGTATGACAAGGCTGCCCACTCAGAAACCCGTCTTAACTGGCCTAACAGCCACCAAAAGTACCACTTTCTAAGAAAGTGTCAACAAGGGAATCTCCCTGATGTTCTCAAGCCATCGACTGCAGGCAGGATGGCATATGGGACCCTGCGCCAGCAGGTCCTCTCGTAGTGGTAGACGCCAAAAGGACGTCTGCTACACAAGCCCCACGGAGGTAGTGGAGAGTGGCCCGGAGGGGCCGCCATCCGAACCCACTGTACAAACGTTCTCACTAGAGAGTGAGCCACCAGGGGTCGTTGAAAAAGACAGCCAGGGCAGATACCTGCCCCTTATTCGTACTTGGAGTAAAAAAATAAATTAAAATTTCTTTCTCGTACATCACGGGACACAGAGCGACATAGTCATTACTAATGGGTTATATAGATACCTTCAGGTGCTGGCACTGGCAACTTCCAAAACCGGAAGTACCCTCCCCTATATAAGCCCCTCCCATCCGGGAGCACCTCAGTTTTTTGCCAGTGTCTAAGGTGTTGGCCAAGAAGTAACATGTGTTTTTCACTGAGCTTGCGTACAGGTTCTTTTGGGCCTCAGTAAGCTATTCCGGATCCGAACAAAAAATCTTCATAGCTAAATGGTCGGTACCCGGGCCTTGCAAGAGAAGAGCAAGGTTTTGCCTGTAATGCCTCTCTTAGGAGGGCTGGACCCTGGGATCCAGAGCTCTGGTCATACCCACGACCAAGATGTTTTCTGTGCAGGGTGCTATACAGGTCCAGGGGAGTGGAATCCTTGGGAACCCGGTCCCTGAAGGTTTGATTACAATGCCTGCCGTGATAGGTGAAGTTTGGGCTTCTGTGGACCAAACAGAGTCCTGCGGCGAGGAAAAGGTAAGTGGGGGCCCTCGGGAACTTGGTTCTATTGAGGGACCCCCAAGCCTATTTTGTCTTTCTGCCTGTTACCTAAGGTATTCCCGCTAATATTCTGTGTATGCCTGTTACTACTGAGAAAATGTAAACATTTTAATAGTAGGCAAGAAAAAAAAAAAAAAGACCGCTGTACCTGTGTTACACTAGAGGCCGCTATGGTTCTTTTTCTTGTAATGTGGATTTTTTTTCTTCCAGAATCAAATCCAGGCAGTTGGTATGTTCTCTGCTGGGAAGCTGTCTCCTCTGCCCTGTTGCTGCGCTCATCCATCCCCGGGCCCTGCGGCAAAGGGACCCTGGCTCCCATCTAGCTCCTTATTGTTTTCAAAAAAGGCGCACGTGCCCGCGCCTCTATATATAGAGGCGATCTGGAAAAAGGGGCGG
The DNA here is from genome assembly GCA_029206835.1 of Rana muscosa. Taxonomy (NCBI): domain Eukaryota; kingdom Metazoa; phylum Chordata; class Amphibia; order Anura; family Ranidae; genus Rana; species Rana muscosa. Next base: position 358,668,150 of record CM055122.1, read on the forward strand.
AGCGGGTGGATGACGCTCAGGTGTGCGCCGTGGCGCTACTGCGCATGTGCGGGCGTCCAGCGTGTTTTAAAGCACATTATAGCTGGCTATTGAAGTGCACAGACAGAGCTAGCAACAGTATAAAGGCACACAGAGGCGGTTGATGCAGGCATCCCCTAGAAAGGCACTTTAGTAGACACCAACTGTGATATAGCAGCAATTGTGCTAGACTATTCTCAGTAAAAGTGGTGTATTACGGCTGGAATACCTCAGCTTTAGGCTTAGGAATATGCCGTCCAGAAGCTCCGGAACTGAATCTTCCAGGAAGCGAAGGGGGTCTCATCGGGCTCTGAGGATCTTGGGCATGCTTCTGCTGCACCAGTCTCCCCTGAAGTTCAGAGGTAAGTGACCGTAGAGACCCCGCAGGGGTACTTGGTACTGTGGCTGTCCTCAGTTCACCTGCTCCTGTGTATGTAACAGAGGAGGTTTTTTCCTCAGCTCTGGGAGGATTAGAGAGAGATTGTCAACATTGATCGCTGCCTCCCTGTCAGGGAAAGCACGCCCGATCTCCGTCTCCTCCTTCAGAGTGCCTTTTAGCAGAGCAACAGTCCCATACAGGGATCGACCTGCCTGAAGGGGATCAGGATGAGGTTGATTCTGTTATAGAGGAATCAACAGTGGGGGAACCTTTTCTCAGCATCTCAAGCTGAAAGATTATGGGTTCAGTCTCTGACTAACATGGTCCGATCAGCATTTAAAAATGCACCTTGGGGGGCGTGTCCGGGAGCCGACTGAGGAGGACGTGCAGACATTGAGCTCCACAACTGCACCCACAATCTATAGCCATCCTCGCTCCTAATCCACTGGAAATTGCTCCAACTCTTCCCCTGTCGTTCCTGAGGATTCCCTACCTGCAACCCAGCCTGAATTGTGACTCCGAGCCGGCCGTGCGGCAACTACCAGGCCCGCTCTACACAGCCCAGGCCCGACGCCATCTTGGGGCCCACAAAGCCTCCAACGCCTCCCGGAGGGTCTCCGGATACCCCACGGACATTCTACATCTCCATCCAGGCTTGGATGGAGGTGTTTGACTATTAGGGAACCCCCTCGGTCTTCTTTTCGGCCCGTGGTCGGCTCCGGGGCCTGGCCGCCATCTTGCGGCCTGCGGGACCAGCAGCATCCTCCGGCCTAAAGTGCTGCGGTCGGCGGAGTGTGCGGCGGGCGGATCGGCCGCAAGTGTGCCTGCACTGGTCTGGTCTACATACCTGAGGGATCCCGGGACGTTCGGCCTGACACACCCGCGGCGGCCAGTTCTAGGAAAGTCCGCGGCTTCGGCCTACTCCTGGAAGTCGGCGGCCATCTTGCTGCTCCCAATACACCCAGAGCAACATCCAGCACAAAGCACCATCTCGCACGGGGTAAGCAGGGCGGGGGCAGAGTAAAAGGCACCAGAAGTAGGCTGATCCCTCCCCAGCTGGCAGTCAGAAAGGAGCACTCGGTGGGAGCCCTGACCCCATAGGTTCGAGGGGCGGCAATCTTGCTATACCCGACCATAGGACTGCTGGGTCCCCCCTTGCCCGTTTAAAACCGCTTCGCCCTACTCATCAAGGTACTCTGGTGTACGGGGCGGCTGGGTCTCCACCTCATTCATCTTGCCCTCCCCGTAACCCTCCAGTCACAGACTAGCAAGCAGTGCAGTGGCCATCTTGCTCCACCCGGACTCCGTGCGCCCCCTTGCCACTAGCCTTGCTCTGCCCCCTCCTCAGCCGCCAGTGCTGCCCAGGCTGCCGTACCGCTGTCCTGTAACACAAACACCGGCACTCCCCTGCGCTTGCTCCGATACGTCAGTAGCAACAAAGCAAGCGTCTATTCCCATGTACGACACGGGTCGCACTTTCTGTTCTTCCACTCCACCTATGGGGATGCGTGGCTGACGATGGACGGCTGAAGACATGTACTGCTGAGCATTGTGCTCTCCCGACGACCGCAGGCTACGTTCCCAACCAATCACGCCCAATCTGCTGATGGCGGCTTCCAGCTCTACCTCTACTGATTCCGCTGCACTGCAACCAGGTAATATCCAACGGTACCTGCTACGCACAGCCTCACAGGACTCCCGTACAGGGAAAGACAGGGCTTCATCAGCCCGAACCCCAGGCAAACCAACACCTCCTCCCCCGGCTGCAGCAGCTTTCTCTGTCGGTGGGACCGGCCCAGGTGTACACCCGACCCCTCCGATGGATCCCGCTACTCTTAGCGTGAACACGGCCTCAGCAGAGATGCTCTCCCAGGGCTCCACATCCGCTGCCGTACTTTCTGCTTTCCGAGCTGACTTTGATTCCTGGGCTTCCAAAATGGAAACTTCTCTCCATGTTGAACTGAATGCCCTCAAACAACGGGTTTCCGCGTCGGAGGTCACGGTTTCTGCTATGGCCACCACCCAGGAGGACCATTCAGCCCGCATAACGGCGCTTGAAAATGCATCTACGGCTCACCTTTCCCGTCTACGGCAACACCAGCTCCGGATAGAAGATAGTGAGAACCGGAGCCGCAGGAACAACATCCGGCTGCAGGGGGTCCCGGAGGCTACATCAGGTGCCGATCTCAAACCCACTGTCATCGCTATCCTCAATCAGGTCCTGGGCAGGGAAGTTACATCTCCCATTGAATTGGACAGAGTGCATAGAGTGGGAGGCATGGGGGGTGACCGCAGGGACCGCCCTTGTGACGTACTTTGCCGGGTGCACTACTATACCCTGAAGGAAGAAATTTTGCGCAAGGCCTGGCGCCTGGGGCCACTGGACTTTCACGGATCACCTATACACCTCTACCCGGACCTCTCCCGCAACACGCTGTACATGCGGCGAACGGTCCGTCCTCTGCTGGACTTGATTCGCCAAGTAGGCGCCACGTACACTTGGGGCCACCCTTTCAGCATCAAAGTGACCCGAGAAGATAACCACAAATTTGTGCTGTCAGACCCGGACCAGCTTCCTGCCTTCTTCCTGTTCCTGGACCGGGACCCTATTGTCATCCCGAACTGGTTGGACCCCCCAGATGACCGCCAGCGGCTACCGGGCCCTCCTCTACAGCGTCGAGGATGCCCACAGTCTAGATCGGTACCTTCCGGTCCTAGAGTACGGCGAGCCACGTCACCAGAGGACTGATCCAGATTCTGTCGTCCGAGACCTGAAATGGTTCTTTTTTGATACGTCCTTTAGTCCACCAGGTGACTACAGTTCCTCTATGAGACTCCGGCCAGGTTTGCCTACTGTTTTCTCTATTTTGTTTTGTACTCACGGTTTTACTTGCGTATCCACCCCGCTGACTCTTGCTCACTTTGTTATCTAAGTGCTGCTGACTGTTTAGTTGTCTCGCTTGGCACGGAGAATGTTTCCTTGCCCTCAGCTGGTGCGGTTGTGCTTGCGGGGGCTTTGGAAAGGCGGTCGGTGGTGTTGATATGTTCTTTCACGGCATTGGCTCTACTGGCTGGCTTGGTGTTTCCCGGGCATAGCCCTTTGGCTTGTCCGGGGACCTCCCGGGTCTTCCCTCGGGCTCTGGACATCTATGTCCCTGGAGCTTGGGACTGGCTGGCCTTATCACTGACACCTTCTGTGTGTTTACACAGATATCTGAGCTAAGCCGTGACAACTATCATAGTTAATGCTGCTATAAATGTAGTAATTGGTGCTTCCAACCCTCGCATGCTTACGCGGGAATACCTGTGCCTTTATTCTGTCACCAGTTTGTGTACACCTTGTTCTACGTTGATGTTATTTTTCTATGTAATTTTAGACTGTTTATTACACTCAAGCGTACCAATGGTATTAGTCTGACACTTTGCCCTTTAGTGACTAGGCAGTTGAGCATTAGATGCCACGGTCATTGGGTGTGTTACACTTATGTTATATATGCCTGTTAGGTTGTCGGGATCACAACTCAGCTGTTCTAACCCCGTTCTCTCCCCCTAAATAGGATTGGCACAGTTAGTGCCTACTACGTGATATTTCACGAAGTGTTACGTTTTTGCGCACACTTTAGTATTCTTGAGCCACCTTCCCCAGGTGCTCTCTATGTTCAATCTCTCCCCCGCCTCGCTCTACCTTCTCTCTTCCTCCCCTGTTGTGTTTCCCCCTTTTTTCTTCCCCGCTTTTTCTTTTTTTCTTCTTCTCTCTCTCCTTCCCCCCCCCCCTCCCCCCCCCATCGCTCCATCATGGCCCACACAGTGACCTCTCACCCTAGGTTACAATTCTGTTCCTACAATGTCAATGGGCTCAATATTGCCTCCAAAAGAGGACAAATCCTGTATCAAATGCACAAACGCCAAGTCAATGTGCTTCTTCTCCAAGAGACACATTTTCACTCTGCCTCCACCCCTTCCTGTTCCAATAGATACTTCAACAGGTGGTTCCACAGCACTAGCCCAACCCAGAAAGCCAAGGGAGTGTCTGTGGCCTTCCATAAGACGCTCCCTATAGAGGTGCTTGACCATCTCTCGGACCCCCAGGGGAGGTATGTTTTTGTGAAATTCGTGTTATGGGGTACTAAATTTACAGTAGCTAACATTTACCTTCCTAATGTTAATCAAGTATCGGCCGCGTTACAATACATGAGGATTTTGTCAGGATTCAGGGAGGGTAAGCTCATATTGGGGGGAGATTTTAACACCCCTCTTGAACCACTTTTAGATTCCTCCACCTCGCGATCGTGTATCTCCTTCCCCAAACTGAGGGCTCTGAACGGGCATTCTACGATCTGCGTCTGGTGGACGTTTGGAGAGTGCTGCACCCCACGGTCCGTAACTATACCCACTTCTCCCATGTTCATCACACCTATAGTCGCATAGACTACCTAATGAGTGACCATAGCTGCCTGGACTGGTCCCCGGAATGCACCATAGACCCAATGGTCTGGTCTGACCATTCTCCTATACACATGACATTCCCGCTCCCTTCCACTCCGATTAGGGAATGGACATGGCGCTTGAACGATTCGCTGCTTACGAACCCGGAATGTGTGACAAGGGTTTCAGATACAATCTCTAACTTTTTTGCGGACCACGCTTTGGATACGACATCGTTGCCCTTTCAATGGGAGGCACTTAAGGCTGTCCTACGTGGTACCTTTATCCAAATGGGTACGCGTCTTAAAAAGGAGCGCTCAGCCGCCATAGAGGCAGCAAATAAAACGCTTAGACACTTAGAAACTGAGCACAAACGATCCCCGACAGTGACAATGCTGGCGGACGTTTCTAGGGCACGATCACAACTTAGAGAACTTTATGAAGCCTCTGCACGCACTTATGCAGATAAGCTCACTTTCCATCAATATAAGTTTTTTGAGATAAATGTGGTAGGCCACTGGCTCTCTCCCTGCACCCAAAAACAACCTCCGCCTTTGTGCCTCATATTCGGGGGGCACAGGGAGAAATGGTATCCTCACCCACTAAGATGGCGGGGGAATTCAGGGACTTTTATCAGTCCCTGTACAATATCCCTAAGACTCAAGGGACAAGTTCCCCTTCTTCCGGGGTGGAGGACCAGATGTCATATGTATTGGAAACCGCGCTCCCTACATTAGACGATGACGTCATCGCTGATCTGGAAACCTCAATCACAGAAGACGAAGTCACCAAAGCCATAGCGGGTACACCGAGTGGAAAGAGCCCGGGCCCGGACGGCTTTACTCCTAAGTTCTACAAACTTTTTGCCGCCCTCCTCACGCCCTTTCTAACTAAGGTGTTCAACTCTTTGTCGGAGGGTTCAGTGTTCCCTCCACAAACACTTGAGGCTCACATATCCCTCATCCCAAAGCCAGGCAAAGACCCCACTCTTTGTGCAAGCTATAGGCCGATCTCCTTGATTGGGGTCGATTTGAAAGTCTTTGCTAAAATCCTAGCCAATAGATTACAACCATTGTTGCCTGGGATAATACACCTAGACCAGGTCGGCTTTGTGAGTGGCCGTGAGGCTAGGGACAATACCCTGAAGACCCTTCTTCTAACCAACTATGCCCGGTCCCACGATATCCCACTATGCCTCTTAACAGTCGATGCCGAGAAGGCATTCGACCGAGTAGACTGGCAGTTCCTTCGACTATCCCTGCAACAAATAGGCGTGGGAACCAATATGATGGCGAGAATAATGTCCCTTTACTCCTCTCCATATGCTAGGATTAGACTAAATGGCTCGCTATCTCCAGCCTTCTCTGTATCTAACGGGACGCGACAGGGATGCCCACTGTCCCCCCTCCTCTACGTTCTCACTATGGAACATCTAGCTATTGCTCTACGTAACAATTCTTCTATCCAAGGCATAACAGTCGGGCCCACACATACTAAACTTGCCCTCTTTGCAGATGATCTGCTCCTGTTCGTGACACACCCTCACACATCCTTGCCCTTGGTATTGCAGGAGTTTCGGAAATTTGGAGAAGTTAGCAACTTCAAGGTCAACTACAATAAATCGGAAATCCTCAACATATCTCTGCCTACGTCGGCCCTGCGAAGACTATCGTCTTCTTTCCCCTTCAAAACTGGTTCCCCCTCCATAAGGTACCTCGGAATTCAAATACCGGCGGATGCTTCCCAACTTTTTTCCTTGAACTTTGCCCCCCTACTTCTCAGGACCCAGGCAGATTTAATCAATTATGCGTCCAAACAGCTCTCATGGCTAGGTAGAGTGAATGCCCTGAAAATGGATGTTCTCCCTAGGTTCCTGTGTTTGTTTCAGACCATCCCTATTCACATACCTAATTCGTACTTTAAGAAAATACGCCAACTGTTTTCCAAATTTATTTGGAATGCGGCCCGTCCCAGGATACGGTATGAAACACTTTCTCTTCCAAAGGCTCGGGGGGTGGGCTGGAGCCCCAGATGCCTCCCTATACCATAAAGCAGCGGTGCTCACCCGCATACTAGATTGGTTCCATCATTCTTCAACCAAGCTTTGGGTTCAGTTGGAAAGCCACATGAGCCCAATTGAGCTCTCCGCTCTCCCCTGGACCTTGCCTACGGTACGGGGGGATTCGGGCCCTCTTAATGACCTTACCCATCAAACGATTCAGATTTGGGATCGCATGCTGTCCAGAAGGGGCTTATCAAACCGCATGGGGCCTATGACTCCCTTCTTTGGGACCCCGGCCTTTTCGCCAGCTATGTCGGTAGCGAGATTCGGACCATGGCGAAGAGAGGATCATAGGCGACTTGCCCAGGTCCTTCGTGCAGACCCCACTTTGAGGTCAGATACCTCTACCGGTCTGACCTCTCGTCACCCCATGCAGTGGCTTCGGAGGCAACAGACTGCCTCCTACATCCGGACTTTCCCATCTATTACAGACATTCTTGCTGAACCGACGGGATTCGAGGAACTGCTCCTGCAGGTGGAACCTCCAACGCATGCTGTATCGCAACTATACTCCCTTCTGCTCGATGTTTACTCCCCTGGCCTCCCACCGTACACGGTGGCCTGGGAGACAGACCTCCGTCACACTATCTCCCCTATTGACTGGCAAAAATGTTTTACCCTGACGCACAAATTGTCCATAGCCACCAAGACCCAGGAGAAGGGGTTTAAACTGTTAACAAGATGGTACAGATGTCCATCAACTCTTCACCACTTCAATCCGGAGGTGTCGGATGCCTGCTGGCGGTGCCTCGGCTCCCGGGGAACCATGCTCCACATCTGGTGGGAGTGCCCTCCTGTGCGGAGGTACTGGCAGCGGATTTTCACACTCTACTGCAAATTGATGGCGACCTCTATCCACCCTTCACCTGAGGTGGCTCTCTTGTCTATTATCCCAGGATCATTTAAATCCATCAGAAATGATGTCTTGCGACACTTTCTGGCGGCGGTCAGGGTAGTGATTCCCCGTCATTGGAGAACGGCAACCATGCCTTCCCTGGGGGATTGGGCTGTTGAGGTGGACCGCATTAGGGACCTTGAGCGCCTGGTGGCGGAGGAAAATGACAAAAGTGAACAGTTCTCTCTCACATGGACTTCATGGTCCGTGTTTCGGTACTCATCGGAGTTTATCTCTTGGGCGGAGTGTGCCCTGGACGAGACAACTCTCGGGCCTTGATGGAGTGATTCTGATCCCTGTCCCCTATCTGTGTACCCCTACTATTTGCCCCTGACTCTGACTCTTTCTCTTTTCTCTACACATAAATACACCTCTAAGAACCCAGTAGGATAACGTACCAGGGCTTCAATTTACCTACTACCTATAACCCATTGAGTGACCCTACTTCATACTCTCCAAATAGGTCTGTGTATACTTTCATCTGATGGTACTTAGCCCTGCTCTGTTCTGACACACATGATGCCTGTTGAGGATGTATCCTATTAATGTTTGTAATGTTTAAGACAATGTATGTCTTTTTCTGCCGTTTCATTGCATAAACAAATAAAATAAGATTGAATTAAAAATGCACCTTGCGGAACCATCAACCACTACTGTATCCTCGTTGGGGTCGCTAGAAGCCCCCAGACTGTCTGTTCTTTTCCACTTCACCCTTTACTGAAAGGGCTCATTTACCAGGATTGGGAACGTCCTGAGAAAATATTTATTCCCCCAAGAGATTTCCGGTGGTCTATCCCATGGAGGATAAGTTCATCAAAAAATGGAAGGTCCCTACAGTGGACGCAGCCATCTCTTGTATGTATAAATCACTGACATGTCCAGTGGATAATGTCCAAATGTTCAAGAACCCAATAGATAAGATTGGAGTCCTTATGAAAGTCTGCTTTTTTCTACAGCAAGCTTGGAAGCAGTGAAGGATCAGTTGAAACAGGTCTTGAGGGACTTGACAGATCAGCAGGCCTTGCCCTAGCTGATCTACCTAGAGCCTTAGGCTTTGCGGTTGACGCCATAAAGGATTCAGTCCATCAGGCCTCCCGCCTTACGCTGTCTATAGTACATATGCGTAGGCTTCTATGGCTCAAAAACTGGTCTGCTGAAGCTCCCTGTAAAGAATGGCTGGTTAGCGTCCCATTTCATGGTGAACGCTTATTCAGGGAAAACCTGGACAAATATATCCAGAAAATTTCCAGCGGTAAAAATACGCTCTTGCCGGTTAAAAACAGAGTTAGAGGTCCCTCTTTAAGAGGCCTGCTTCTCCAGTCCCTGGGGCATCGGCTGTGTAACAGTTCCGACGGCCTCCTCGGTCAATTCCCGGGGGTAAAAAACAAGGACAATAGCAGGGTAATGAGAAACCCTGGGTCAGGGGAGGTACAAAACCTCCCCCAAAGTTAAATTCATTGAAGGGTTGCCCCCACTCAGTCGGGTGGGGGGAGGACTCCAGTTGTTCGCAAAAGACCTGGCGGGACACGATCAAAACAGATAGGTGCTCTCCGCAGTATGTTTGGGATACAGTTTGGAGTTAAAAGACTCTCCTCCTTCCCATTTTTGAGGTCAAACGTGCCAAGGGATCCCCGGAAGAGAGAGTCCCTCCTGTTGGCACTAGAACAACTCTTGCTCCAAGGAGTAATTATGGAGGTTCCCCTGGAAGAATGAGGGTTCGGGTTTTACTCAAACCTCTTTACAGTCCCGAAGCAAACGCGGACGGGAGGCCCATATTAATTCTAAAAGGGCTATACAAATTCCTGTATATCAGGACTTTCCGATGGAGTCGATCCGATCGGTGGCCACTGCCCTACAAGGGGAGGATTGGTTAGCCGCGATCGACATCAAAGATGCTTATTTGCACATTCCCATCTTTCCAGTCCACCAAACCTTTCTACGCTTTGCAGTAGAAGGGCGCCATTTTCAGTTCAGAGCCTTACCCTTCGGTTTGGCCAAAGCACCACGAGTGTTTACAAAAATTCTGGCCCTTTATTGGCCAATCTAAGAACACAAGGTGTAATGATAATGGCATATCTAGATGACTTGTTGCTGATAGACCACTCAGTGAAAAAACTAGACGTGGTCGTTCACAAGACAATCAAGTATCTGGAATCTCACGGTTGGATTATCAACCGAGACAAGTCAGCCCTAAAAACCAGTCAAAAGTCTGGAATACTTGGGGCTAAGGTTGGATTCAGGCCAGAGAAAAATATTCTTGCCTCGAGGAAAGGTGTTGTCTTTGAAAGATTTGATCCACTTAGTGGGTACAAAAAAGACAGCCGTCCATACGCCTGTGCATGAGGCTGCTGGGAAAAATGGTGGCATCATTCGAAGCAGTACCCTACGGTCAATTCCATTCAAGGAATTTGCAAGGGGCCATACTGTCAGCCTGGAACAAAAAAGTTCAAGGCCCTAGACTTACAATGTCCTTGTCCCCTTCCGTTCGCAAGAGCCTCCATTGGTGGTTGGTTCCCCAGAATCTGGAAAAAGGGAAATCCTTCAGTCCGATTTCTTGGAAGGCGGTCACTACAGATGCCAGCCTTATAGGCTGGGGAGCAGTACTGGAGCAATGGTCTCTCCAGGGCAGATGGTCGGATGCAGAAAAGGCCCTGCCCATCAATCTCTTAGAGATACGAGCAGCCCGGTATGCCCTAGTAGCATGGACATCCAAACTCCAAGGGTCCCCTGTCAGAATTCAATCAGACAATGCCACAGCAGTGGCATATATCAATCATCAGGGGGGCACCAGGAGTCGTGCAGCCCAGAGGGAAGTAAATTACATCCTGAAATGGGCAGAAAGATATGTCCCAGCCATATCTGCGGTATTCATTCCAGGAGTGGAGAATTGGAAGGCGGACTTTCTAAGTCGCCAGCAATTATGCCCAGAGGAATGGTCCCTTCACCCCGAGGTTTTCTGGACAATATGTCAGCGGTGGGGAACATCGGATGTAGATCTTCTAGCATCCAGATTCAACGCAAAGGTGGACAGGTTTGTCTCTCGGACAAGGGATCCCCTAGCTTGCGGCTCGGATGCCCTAGTGTTCCCTTGGGATCAGTTCAAGCTGATATATGCATTCACACCGCCACAATGGTTACCTCGATTACTCCGCAGAATCAGGGTAGAAAAGAAACCAGTGATTCTGGTGGCTCCAGCGTGGCCCCGAAGAGCGGGGTACGCGGACATTGTAAAATGTCAGTGGGGAGTCCTTGGACTCTCCCACGTCGTCCGGACCTGCTTTCGCAATGACCGATATACCACCCTTCCTTACCAGCCCTAGGTTTGACGGCCTGGCTATTGAAGCCCACATTCTAAAAAAGAGAGGGCTCTCTAATCCTGTGGTATCTACCATGATCAATGCCAGGAAGCCGGTATCCAGGCAGATCTACTATAGAATCTGGAAGGCGTACATCGCGTGGTGTGAGGCCAAGAAATGGCATCCACATAAGTACGTAATAGGTAGGAGTCTGGACTTCCTACAGTGGGCTGTAGATAGGAAGCTTGCCTTGAGTACTATCAAAGGTCAGTTTTCGGCCTTGTCAATATTTTTTCAAAGGCCCTTGGCTTTGCATTCACTAGTCAAAGCCTTTAGATAAGGAGTGATGCGTATTAGTCCTCCGGTTAATATTCCCATATGTCCATGGGATCTAAACCTGGTTCTGTCGGTTCTACAGAAACAACCATTTGAACCATTACAGCATAGTTCCTTGGTTCTTCTCACCAGGAAATTGTTTTTTCTAGTAGCCATTTGTTCGGCTAAAAGAGTGTCGGAATTAGCAGCTATGTCCTGTAAGGAGCCATATCTGGTTATCCATAAGGACAGAGTAGTGTTACGTCCTCATCCAGCCTTTCTTCCTAAGGTGCTATCAAGGTTTTCATTTGAACCAAGATGTGGTTCTTCCTCCTTTTTTCCCCAAACCTAGTTTGGTAGAGGAAAAGTTATTGCATTCTTTGGATGTAGTAAGAGCAGTTAAAGCTTATCTAAAAGCCACTGCTCAGATTCGTAGAACGGATACTTTGTTTATTCTGCCGGAAGGCCCCAGAAAGGGTCAGGCAGCGTCAAAATCTACTTTAGCCAAGTGGATTCAACAGGTCATTATGCAAGCCTATGGCTTGAGGAGACCGCCTCCGTTCAAAGTTAGAGCGCACTCCACGAGAGCAGTTGGAACTTCATGGGCAGCGCATCACCAGGCCTCCCTGGCTCAAATCTGTAAGGCCGCAACATGGTCTTCAGTACACACGTTTACTAGGTTCTACCAGGTGGACGTTAGAAGTCAGGAGGATGTCGCCTTTGGGCGCAGTGTGTTGCAGGCCGCAAAAGATCCTCATGTCTGATAGCGCTCAGCTTATGTATGGTGTATCCCCCCCCCTCATTGGGCATTGCTTTAGGACATCCCATTAGTAATGACTATGTCGCTCTGTGTCCCGTGATGTACGAGAAAGAAAATAGGATTTTTATAACAGCTTACCTGTAAAATCCTTTTCTTGAAGTACATCACGGGACACAGAGCTCCCACCCCTCTTTAGGGACACTTATTGCTTTGCTACAAAACTGAGGTGCTCCCGGATGGGAGGGGCTTATATAGGGGAGGGTACTTCCGGTTTTGGAAGTTGCCAGTGCCAGCACCTGAAGGTATCTATATAACCCATTAGTAATGACTATGTCGCTCTGTGTCCCGTGATGTACTCCAAGAAAAGGATTTTACAGGTAAGCTGTTTTAAAAATCCTATTTTTTTGGCCCGTTCCCTGCTGAGAACAGCCGGACTCTGGAACCAATAAGTATGTGGATGCCACCTCATTTCCTCACAATGGATATGTAGGTCTTCCAAGTGCGACAGTAAATCTTCCTAGGGGATGATTTCCAAGCACTCCTCATGGTAGAGAACACCGAGTCTGACAGGTCCCGGTCTCTTAGCACCTGGCTCTCAAGCCATGACCTCAAGTCAGTGACTGTAAAAACAGTATGGCGTATGGGATCTAGCGACAGCAGGTCCTTCTTACGGTAGATGCCAAAAGGCGTCTGCCATCAGACGCACTAGATCGGTGTACCAAGGACGCCGAGGCCAATTCAAAACAATTGGGCCTATTGTAATCCCCTCTGCCTCCAGTCTGCGAAGCAGATGAGGAAGGAGCTTCCGAGGAGGAAAGGCATAGATTAGTCGGTACTGACTCCACAGTGCCATCAACGCATCTGTCGTGTTTGCTCATGGGTCTCAAAACCTTCCGATTTGAATCGAGGAGCCAGGAGATCTATGACTGGCGTGCTTCCCCTCTGGTAAGGGAGCTGAAAGGCCTCTGGGTGTGAAGGCCATACCCTTTGGTCCAGCATCTGGCAACTCGGGTAGTTCGCCTGCCAGTTTCCCACACCTGGAATGTATACGGCCGACAGGCCTGGATGCTCCTTTCTGCCCCCATTAGGAGGTGAGCGACCTCCGATGCTGCAGCAGAGCTGCTTTTTCCTCCCTGAGGATTGACTTACGCCACCACTGTGGTGTTTGTCCGACTGGATTCTGACTGGACGCCCTTGAAGCCTCTGAGAGATAAGGAGCCTTGCCCCCATGTGGAGAGGCAAAGCCAGATCGCCCGATTTCAGGCCAATGATCTGCAATGGAACTCAGGAGACGAGCGACCCAGGTTGACTGAGCTTCTCGGGCTCCTCTGCAACCGGGAAGCTATGCGTCCGCCATGACCACCATCCAGTAAACAGGAAGGAACAACTTCTCAGACAGAATGTCGATGTCGGCCACCAACTAGGGAGGTCCTGATTAGGTGGCTCACCCGGGTCTTGATAATCCAGGGATGAAGGGCACTTGACCCTTCAGGACAGTTGCCTCTGTAACGTGTGTGTGAGAGAGAGAGTGCCTATGGTACCGCCTCGAGGCGGCTACCCTGAGGCCCAGGACTCGCCTGCAAAAATGGCGTGACAACCCATCTTTGGGATGTCAACTGCCGCACCGCAGCCCGAAACGTCTGCAACCTTCCTCTAGGGAGAAGAACTTGCGCCTCTGAGTCTGGAATCCCCATAACAGCGAAACTACGCTGTCCTAGTAGGGCCAGAATCGGGGGCAAGCACCTAGGGGAACACCCTTGGTGCCGATGCCAGGCCAAAGGGAAGAGCCACCTTTTGGTAGTGGTCTTCCCCGGTGCAGACATCTGATGCCTAGGGTATATGGAGACATGCAGCATGCGTCCTTGATGATCAAGAATGCCGAAAAATCCCCTGGATGGAGGGCAGCGGCAACAGAGCAAGCCAACTCCTTTCCGGAATCTTTGTACCTTCACAAAGCAGTTGAGGGTTTTGAGATCCAAGATTGGACGAACCCCCTCCAATACTAACAGATTTGAGTAGAACCCCTGAACCTGTTCCTGTACTAAGACAGGAAGGTCTACCCTGCGTCTCAGCAGGTCTTGGACCGCCCCCTGTAGGGCTTCCCGACAAGTCGGCTGGAGCTGGCGGTTAGAGGGAAAAATCTGTTGGTAGGCAAGCAAGGTTGGGCTTGCAAACCCAGGGACTTGTGTCCCTCAGCAGGCGATTTATTAGCCTGGGGTTGTTTACTTGCCGCACTAGGTGGATGTAGGGACCGCTTGTGCGCGGTGAAGGAGGGCCCTAGCCTATGGCGTGGCTCCTTACCGTTTGTGGATTGCAGAAGCAATGTGCTCTTACCTCCTGTAGCATCTTAAATGTCAGAGAAGCCCCAAAAAAGACTGTCGCCCCAAAAGGGCAGATCCAACAGGGCCTTCTTGGAAGATTGGTCCTCAGACCAGTACCTTAGCCAGATGAGGTGGCGTAGTGCCACCGCATAAACTGAGGCTCAAGACAGCAAGGGAATAGTATCCATATCTAACTCGCAGACAGACTTAAGGCCTTGTACCAACTGGTCGGCCAGAGCTACCTCGTACGGAGAAGCCTCCCATGCTTTTAACCCCTGGAGTAGCCTCTTTGCCTACTCCAATACGTGTCTGAGGCATCAGAAAAAAAACCCAGCCAATGCTGGGCGTACCGTTGAGCCCCCCACTGTGTATAGGTAGTGAGTGTCCCTGAAGACAGGAGTCCCTTCCACTGGAATTGTGGTAACTTGTTAAGTCTGGACACGGGGGTCCACTATCAGGGGGTCGGGGGGTGGTACATCCTTCGGGACTCTCCTCAAGGGCTACCGGACTGCCCAACAAAAATGAAATGCATAAAAAATCTTTGGGGCTGCAAAAATTCTCAATTTTTAGCGTGTTCCGCGCTGCAGAAAATAAGGTCAAGATACCAAAGCCTTTTTGCGTGCTGACCTGGACTTGGAGCATTCTCACTGTCCGGTCACAGTCTGCAGTCTCTGATGCCTCAGAATCCAGGCAATGAGCCATAGCTGGGCCTGGTTCTGCATCAGAATTATCCCCAGAGGATAGCGGGGAACAGGGGTGTTTACTACCCCCCCATGTTCCCGTGTACCGCTTCCACCCTGGCAACAGACACATCAGGGGCACCAGCTACCAAGTCAGGTGTTTCAGGGGAAAAAAACGATGGCTTCAGATGCCATGCTGACTCACGCGCTGACACCCATAGGGTTCCAGGCAAGGTATCAATAGGCCACCCTCCTAGCTGCTTCAGAGATGCAGGGTCTCCCAGAGGACTCGCCACCCTTGGAACGGTACCGCTATGCTGCCGTGTGCTCCGCCTGTGATGCTATCCCACCGCTGCCTGTGTCAGTCTGATTCTCATCAGCATTCCTGTGTGAAATGCACTCTAGAGGCCGGAGACTACCGCAAAATGGCCGGCAAGTGGCTGTATTGAACAATGTGGGCTCTAAGAAAATGGCCGCCAAGCCAAATATAGAAACACAAGCTGCCGCGGGCCACAGAAAGATGGCCGCCGAGCGGCGGTATATACATACAGGCGTGAATCCTAAGAAACATGGCCGCCGAACAGTCGGTAGAGGCCAGCGGGCGCCGACTAAAAGAAAATGTCCGCTGTGTGGCGATTTATAGCTATTGGTGCGAAACTACAAGAAAATTGCCGCCGGACATTCACTAGAGGCCGAAACAGGCATGGACCATCGCAAAATAGCCGCCGACAGCATGGAGGGAGAAGCGTGCACACACACAGGTAAGCAAATGACGTTCTTTTTAAAATGACAAAACAGTGCAGCCCCACTCCAGATGGAGCCCCCCCATGGTGACGAGCAACCTTGGCTCAGAGCCCAGGGAGGAGGGAAGGCAGGGAGAGAGAAAAGAGGTAATCTCCGGGAATGTCCAGCCAATGTCACCCTGCCGAAGCGGGGGAGCTACTTGCCCTTCCTGCGTGTATCATGCTGGAAGACATTCCAAACAGATCATTATCCGCGCACGGAGGTGACTGTCGGCCAGGCATGCTGTGATTGAACCCTGGGGAACGATCATGCATGCCCTGGAGCGTTAGCTCACCGGACAGGCTACTGAGACTCGGCCGTAAGGTCAGCTGAAGCTGAGCGGTCCGATGCAAGCCTAGGAGCGTAAGCTCACCGGACAGGCTACTGCGACTCGGCCGTAAGGTCAGCCAATGCAGGCCCTGGAGCATCGTCTCACCGGCCACCCGTAGAGTGACGGGCATGTCGTGGAAAACCCAGTGCATAGCTAGGGTCGGCACACGCTCGATGGCCGAAACTGGGGGGACTACAAGGGTCGAGGACCCAGCCTGTCACCCAGTCGGCAGTTGATCGAAGATCGCAGGAACCAAAAAGCAAATAATAATTTTTACTCTTTATATATATATATTTATTTTTTATGATTTTTACATGTAGGAGAGGAGTGCCAGAATAAGCCCGGTATGGAAGTGGTTAAAGAAAACCTCTTCCCATTTAGGCTATAGTGCTGTTTAAGCGAAGCTTTTAACCCTTGCTAGCGGCCAAAGAAGGGGTTAAAAGCACCAGTGTTGCTGTGCTTTGGAAGAGCTGCCCATTCATTTCAATGGGCAGGGCCTTTTGGGAACGATGTATACAGCGCTCCCAAACTGCCTCCAAGATGCTGCTTGCAGGACTTTTTCTAAATGTCCCGCAAGCGCTCCGCCCCAGTGTGAAAGCACTCAGGCTTTCACATTCGGGCGACATGGGAGGCAGTTTTCAGGTGCTAAAACGCCTGAAAACTGCCTTTGTGTGAAAGGGGTCTTAATGCTGTCGGCAATGGCACCACATGGAAGAGAAATGTCACAAGGCCTGAGAAAGAAAATAATTTCTTTACACAAGACGCTTAGCAAAGCTTTACTTATCAGTCGGAATACTGTAGTAGAAGTGAAACAAAAATTTAACAAAGATGGAACTGTAACCATCTCCCGGAGACATCCAAGCCATCCACAGAAGTTAACATCTTGACTAGAGCATCTTCTGATGAGAAAGGTTGAAGAAAATCTACTACTTTAGCCAACTGCAGTGAGCTTGCATGGCGAAGGCCAAACTGGGGCGATTTGTTTCCTGTGACGCAATACAGCTTATACTGCAGAGGAATGTCTTGCATTGGTGTCTTCCATGAAGGAAGCCTCTCCTAAAGCCCATGCAAAAAAAAGCTAGCCTAGAATTTTGTCAGAGCCCATGCTAAAAAGGCTACTGGGTACTCTGTACTCCTGGAGTGATGAGACCAAGATAAATATTTTTGGAACTGATGGATTCAAAAGTGTATGGTGTCGCTGTACAAAGAAAAATGCATGGTGCCTACAGTGAAACAAGGTGGTGGCAGTGTCCTATGTGGCTGCTGAGTACTGCTGGTGTCGGGAACTGCATTTAATTGATGGGATCATGAATTTACAGATGTACTGCTCTTTATAGAACGGGAAGATGCTACCATCACTCCATGCCCTTGGTCATTGTGCAATTTTCCAACATGACAATGATCTAAAACCGCATATCTAAGGCCACTGTTGCATTCCTAAAGAACAGGATGAAAGTGATTCCGTGGCCAGATCTCCTGATCTGAACTCAAACATCTTTTGGGGAAAAGGGGAGCAGGTACCTGGTTTTGACAGGTGCCTACTGCATTTTTGACAGTATCAAAAGCTTAATTCTGTACATGCAAGATGGATATAAGATGGGGGAATCTGCCTATGACTTTCTGTGAAAAAATAAATAAAACTGTGTTGTACAGTACTTGTAAGTAACACAGTTGTGATTATTTTCTCTTGTAGGATGTCTCAAAAAACAGCAACCGAAGAAATAAAATAAAGATGTCTCCATCAAATGCATGCCTCCAGTAAAACAGGATCTTGCCAACACAATCAATTTTGCACCATGCAATTTTTTCATACATAACGTCTACCACTACATTCTATGGTACTGGACTACTGCATTTTGTGTTTTTTTAATAAGGTTTGTCATTACTTATTTTGAAGGTGCATTTTTGGGCTGTTATCCATATATTTGCTGCACTACTTGGAAAGTCACTGTACTGGAACAAGCATATTGTCTATTCTGACATGCAAAATTTTATTCCAGTTGGTGACTCGTGAAGTTGAAAAGTACATGGATAACCAACACCAGCTCATACACCTTCCAAAGCAAGTTTACAATGTCAGCCCTCATGTTTCTGTCATGACTTGTTCCTTTTAAAATTTAAATTTTAAGTATAATTTTGTTCTTTTACCCTGTGCCTTTCTCTGGTCTACTCGAACATCAGGCAGGATGAACTGGACAAGGTGTGTTGCAAGAAATGTCAACATAATAAAGTTAGAAAAATTCATATTTTATGTGAATTTTTAGATAAACATTAATAAAAACAAATGTAATTTTCTTTTGTGGTTACTATATATGTTATATGGCATATCTCTTTTATTATGCACTATGTACCTTTTTTAATATGCCATTATTTTGCCTTCCTTGGTTCCTCCTTTCCTGCCCTCATCAACATGATGATAAAAGTAGAAAAAATAAATAAGTAAACCTAAAATAAAAACTTTCTCAGTTTTCATTACATACTAGGTCTCTTCTCCTCCATGGGATGCAAACCCAAATTTATAACTAGCTTTTAACCCTTTCGCTGGCAGGCCCTGTGCTCCAATTTTAAACTTGGCTGTCCATGCCATTTTTGTAATTTTTTTTTTTTTTATTTGCTTTTTTATTTTGCCCTTACAGCTTTAATTTTGTTAGACCCCCAAACCATATATTTTCTGAAATAACATGACCAGTAAAATACAAATAAAGTGTTACTGATTTATAGGGCACAATGATATTTGCACATATGTTTTTCAAAACAATTTTCAGTAAAAATGCACTAATCATTTTTATGGCAAGATTTACAAAATTCATGCCAAGTTCCTTCTAAATATAAAAGCTAAAACTGTATTGAGTTAGGCGCAATATAAAATTTACAAAGATTTATTTGCTATTTGAGAAATGGTGAAAATCGGATGTACACAAATTTCTCTGAAAGCTGTAAGTGAAAAAGGAAAACCATATATTTTCTGAAAGCACATGGCCAGTAGAATAAAAAGACGCTACTGATTTTTAAGGCACTGTGATATTTATGCAAATGTTTATCAAAACAATATTTTTGCTAAAAATACACTAAAATCGTTAATAGTGGATTTGTACATGTCAAAATGTACAATATTCCTACTAATAAAAGTTAAAACCGTATTGAGTTAATAACAAATATTTGTACATTTTAAATTGCACCTTTTTGTGAAAACTGAATATGCAAAACGAAATAAAAAAAAAATTTTACTCTTCAAATTCTGAAAGCTGTAAGTGAGATGGTAACCTCTGGATTTTTAAATACCCCCCCCTCAAACCAGACATTTTCTGAAAGCACATGACCAGTGGAATAAAGTGTTACTGCTATTTTGTGTGACGCAATAATTGCTCAAATGTTCATATTGCTATTTTCACTACATAGTAGGGGAGGTTGAAGAAAGACCAAGTCCAACCTATGTCTGTGATTATATTGTACAGCCCTGTATGTTGTGGTCATTCAGGTGCTTATCTAATCGTTTTTTTAAACTATCGCTGCTCCCTGCTGAAACCACCGCCTGTGGAAGGGAAGTCCACATCCTTGCCTCTCTTTCAGCTAAAATCATTAAATTATAAACGCAACATAACTTACAAAATTACTACTAAAGCATCGTTCACACGTGGCATATTAAAAAGTACGCCCATGGAGAGCCATGTTTACCTGCACAGGGATGCACAGGTGTTCCATGCATCCCCGTACAGACAGTCTCATTTATGTCACTTGGGATGCAACATTCCCAATCTGGCATCCACATGGGTGCATGACCCCGAGCGCAGACAGTGTGAGCTCAGGGACATGCACCCGGACCTAAATGGATGTCAAATTGGGAGCAACGGCTCTGTTCGTGCAGTTGCTGCATTCCAAATGACATCAGTGGGACTGCCTGCACAGAGATGCATGTAGCACCTGTGCATCCCTGTAAAGGTACCCTGTGTGAAAAAGGCCTTGGGCCTCTTTCACACAAGCAGACTGATCGGGTCTGCCTGTCTGTTTTTCAGGCAAGCCCAGTCTGACCACCCATTGTTCTCTATGTAGAGGCTGATGTAAATGGACATGTGTCCATTTTACACCCACCTGCATCCGGTCTTGTCCGCTAAAAACAGACTGATGGGGATTCCAGCAGATCGTATCAGATGGAAATGGACAGGATGCCTGTTTCTGTGTCCTCTGCATCCAATCTGCTAAAAACAGACTGATGGGGATACCATTTCCCATACTTACAGCAGATCGGATGGAAATGGACAGGCGGTCCGTTTCCATCTGACCGCCCCATAGAGAATAGCGGGATGTGTCTGCTCTACATCAGCGATGCAGACCTGTCATCTGCCTCCTCAGCGGGGATCAGCAGACAGATTCCCTGCTGAGCAGGCGGATCTGCTTGACAGTCCGCTCCATGTGAAAGGTGTTTTTTTTTTTATCTTGTGTTTTTTTGTGAGGGGATCTTTGAGATATGGTGTCTGTTTAGAACTCTATCTCGAGACCGAGAAAGGGACTGAAGAAGGTCCCTTTCTCTGCAGCACTTTACATGAATTAATAAGGAGCCTGTATAGAGACTCCTTATCCAGGCAGACACAGTCAACACTCAATTTTTAACTATGTCCACTGTACTGCAGGAAGGGGGCTGGTAAACACGTTTACCAAGCCCCAGCTTTACACCCCCACCTTCCCCCCCCCCCCCCCCCCCAACAGCTGGAGGGGGGAAGGAGGAAAGCTGCTGGAGCAGCCATGAATTGGAGGTGCAGGTGCCGGTGACCGGAGTGATGAGGGGGACATATCCAGATCCCCTCTAAGCCCCCCGCAGCACCTGCAGCTGGTGGGAGTGGCAGAGGAGAATGCTGGCTTCTGAGGGTAGCTGCAGGGACTGTGGTTGGGGGCGGGTGGATGAAGGGGATAGGAAAGCAGAGTTAAGGGGAGGGTGGAGAGGCTGGGGACAGGGAAGCGACTGAATCCTCCACCGCAGGCCGGCTGCCCATTCAGTGGTGTTGAGCAGGGAGCACAGTGCTGTACAGCGCTGGTACGGTAGGATTTGACAGTCTGCCGATGATTCCACATAAATGCAAATGCAGTGCAACTCAAACTCCTGTTTTTAATGCAAATTGCAAGTGTTTTTGCAGGTTGGCTGATAAGTGTGCTTTTAAAACTTTTGTTTATGCTTCCTGAAAAATGCCACAGTACCGGACCTCAATATTCTTCTTTAGAGCCTTCAGCCCTAATGGAAGTGGTGGGGTGGCTTTTGAAACAAGTCATGCAAATAAAGTACCTTCATGGGTGTCGGTGCAGGAGAAGGCAATCCTATACAGTAGGGATATGCAATTAGCGGACCTCCAGCTGTTGCTAAACTACAAGTCCCATGAGGCATAGCGAGACTGACAGCAGCAAGCATGACACCCAGAGGCAGAAGCATGATGGGACTTGTAGTTTTGCAACAGCTGGAGGTCCGCTAATTGCATATCCATGCTATACAGGCTACCTTTGCATGTAGTTTGTCCCAGATAACACCCACATGTGATGCTGAAATCCTGCAAGTCAAAAGAACAGACCAAGTACAGCAAAGCTGAGAAGGAAAGTCACTTGCTCCTGGATGTCCTGCAGTGAAGAAATGAGGGTGGGCTATCTATGACTTGCTTTCTGAAGAACACTGATTTCAATGCACATTGTAAGCTGCTTACAGAGTTAGGAATTTCTATACG
Source organism: Rana muscosa (assembly GCA_029206835.1). Classification (NCBI taxonomy): domain Eukaryota; kingdom Metazoa; phylum Chordata; class Amphibia; order Anura; family Ranidae; genus Rana; species Rana muscosa. Next base: position 358,690,120 of record CM055122.1, read on the forward strand.
AGAGAGGAGTCTGTGCAAAACTAAAGTTATGGCTGGCGATCAGCTATGAATTTTCCTTGATTGTTATCTTCTTTTGTGAATAAATCTCATCTTGTGCACTAGCCAAAGGTTATCTTGCAGAATGCTATATACAATTTTAAGTAGATACAGTTGTGCTCATAAGTTTACATACCCTGGCAGAATTTATGACTTCTTGGCCATTTTTCGGAGAATATGAATAACACAAAAACCTTTCTTTCACTCATGGCTAGTGTTTGATAATAAATGGCTTCAGCCAATCAACGGTGTTTACTTTTTTTAGATCCATAATGAAAACAGAAACTACCCAAATTACTCTGTTCAAAAGTTTACATACCCCAGTTCTTAATACGGTGTATTAATAAAAGTATTTTGAATAAACAAAAATAGTAGCGCTTCTGTGTATCACACCACAAATCTAAATACTATAGCAAATATATATATGTCCCGTGAAGAAATACATATATGTGAAAAACTGCAAAACATATACTCTAAAAATATATATGTGCACATACAATAAATAAGTGTCCGTAGCGTTCAAATATTGTTTTCAAACCAGTTGTGAAAAAAACATTTAAAGAATGTCCATCAGTGAGATAAGTGTTCCAATAATAAACTTCCGTCCAAACACCGGTTTTTTCGACCACTCATCGAATCTACAGTCCGGTGTTTGGACGGAAGTTCACTGTGTTTTTGATTGGAGTGGAGAGACGGGCATATACAGGTCCTTCTCAAAAAATTAGCATATTGTGATAAAGTTCATTATTTTCTGTAATGTACTGATAAACATTAGACTTTCATATATTTTAGATTCATTACACACAACTGAAGTAGTTCAAGCCTTTTCTTGTTTTAATATTGATGATTTTGGCATACAGCTCATGAAAACCCAAAAATCCTATCTCAAAAAATTAGCATATTTCATCCGACCAATAAAAGAAAAGTGTTTTTAATACAAAAAAAGTCAACCTTCAAATAATTATGTTCAGTTATGCACTCAGTACTTGGTCGGGAATCCTTTTGCAGAAATGACTGCTTCAATGCGGCGTGGCATGGAGGCAACCAGCCTGTGGCACTGCTGAGGTGTTATGGAGGCCCAGGATGCTTCGATAGCGGCCTTAAGCTCATCCAGAGTGTTGGGTCTTGCGTCTCTCAACTTTCTCTTCCCAATATCCCACAGATTCTCTATGGGGTTCAGGTCAGGAGAGTTGGCAGGCCAATTGAGCACAGTAATACCATGGTCAGTAAACAATTTACCAGTGGTTTTGGCACTGTGAGCAGGTGCCAGGTCGTGCTGAAAAATGAAATCTTCATCTCCATAAAGCTTTTCAGCAGATGGAAGCATGAAGTGCTCCAAAATCTCCTGATAGCTAGCTGCATTGACCCTGCCCTTAATAAAACACAGTGGACCAACACCAGCAGCTGACATGGCACCCCAGACCATCACTGACTGTGGGTACTTGACACTGGACTTCAGGCATTTTGGCATTTCCCTCTCCCCAGTCTTTCTCCAGACTCTGGCACCTTGATTTCCGAATGTACTTTGGACCACTGAGCAACAGTCCAGTGCTGCTTCTCTGTAGCCCAGGTCAGGCGCTTCTGCCGCTGTTTCTGGTTCAAAAGTGGCTTGACCTGGGGAATGCGGCACCTGTAGCCCATTTCCTGCACATGTCTGTTCACGGTGGCTCTGGATGTTTCTACTCCAGACTCAGTCCACTGCTTCCGCAGGTCCTCCAAGGTCTGGAATCGGTCCTTCTCCACAATCTTCTTCAGGGTCCGGTCACCTCTTCTCGTTGTGCAGCGTTTTCTGCCACACTTTTTCCTTCCCACAGACTTCCCACTGAGGTGCCTTGATACAGCACTCTGGGAACAGCCTATTCGTTCAGAAATTTCTTTCTGTGTCTTACCCTCTTGCTTGAGGGTGTCAATGATGGCCTTCTGGACAGCAGTCAGGTCGGCAGTCTTACCCATGATTGCGGTTTTGAGTAATGAACCAGGCTGGGAGTTTTTAAAAGCCTCAGGAATCTTTTGCAGGTGTTTAGAGTTAATTAGTTGATTCAGATGATTAGGTTAATAGCTCGTTTAGAGAACCTTTTCATGATATGCTAATTTTTTGAGATAGGATTTTTGGGTTTTCATGAGCTGTATGCCAAAATCATCAATATTAAAACAAGAAAAGGCTTGAACTACTTCAGTTGTGTGTAATGAATCTAAAATATATGAAAGTCTAATGTTTATCAGTACATTACAGAAAATAATGAACTTTATCACAATATGCTAATTTTTTGAGAAGGACTTGTATGAAGGAGGGTGAGACACAAATGATTGATTGGTCCGCCGAGACCGCAATACATCGCGGCTACCTGTCGTATGCCTGTCTGGCGTTTTTGAAGTGATTTTGCTGAAGTGCCTAATTTTGATTTGCTAGATGTGAGTGAAACTATTGAAGGTTACATGTGCTGTGTTTAATAAAAGTTTTTACGTACTTCACTATTGGAGACTTTTTTGCTTTTTCATGTGGGAAAACTTGACTGACCTAGCAACATCGTTTGGATCTATCTTTTATACCCTGAGGGGTGTTTAAGCTGTGAAGCCGAGCATGAGAGTGCAAGGCAAATCCTAGTGGTGAGTGCAAGTCCTTAGGAAGTGGAGTCACTAATCACGCTGGTGTGGTGAAGGTTTATTCAAGAGAACACAGGAAGATTTTTATGCAAATTTTAGTTGATGTCACTATTATTGGAACACTTATCTCACTGATGGACTTTCTTTAAATGTTTTTTTCACAACTGGTTTGAAAACAATATTTGAATGTTACGGACACTTATTAATTTATTGTATGTGCACATATATATTTTTAGAGTATATGTTTTGCAGTTTTTCACATATATATATGTATTTCTTCACGGGACATATATATTTGCTATAGTATTTAGATTTGTGGTGTGATACACAGAAGCGCTACTATTTTTGTTTATTCAAAAATACTTTTATTATTATGTTTTTCATTGCCCTTAAAATCCTATTATTTTGAGGTACACTTCTTTGTTCATTCATTGGGGATGGTGGCAATGCTACATGACATTCAATGGTAGTCTAATTTTTTTGTAGGAAATAACGCCCTGGGTTTGGGAGTGCCAACCCCCCCTTCTCTCTTGGTTGCTGTAGAGTTTGGAGGCGGACCCTTGCCACCCCCCTCCTCCAAATTATTTCTCTGAACACGCTCTCTAATTTTTTTAAACCAGTGTCTAGGGATTCATACTGGGGAATTGTGCGAAACATAGAATTTGCGGCATCCAGACCATCTTAACTAGGTTGCACCGGCCAGCCACCGACAGTGGAAGCCGGTTCCAGACTCGGCACTTCTGTCTCAGTTTTGTCATTAATGGGACTATATTTCCGGCTATATTCTGCCCAGGATCTTTTGTTACATTTATTCCCAAATATCTCAACTGGCTCACAACTTTCACTTGGGCTATCTGCTGTTGTAATGGGTCTAACGGTAGAAGTGCCGATTTATCCCAATTAATTGTCAACCCGGAGAATTTACCAAAATCCCCAATTATACCCATTACTGTCTCCAGTGAGGACTGGGTATCCCCCAGAAATAATAGTACATCGTCTGCGTACATTGCGATTTTCTCTTCCCCCAACCTCCTCTTAAAGCCTTGTACCTCCGGAAATGTTCTTATGGCAGGAGCTTCATTGCGGGGGCGACAACGGACACCCCTGCCTTGTCCCCCTCGCCAACTGGAACCAATTTGAGCACTCGCCGTTTATTCTAACTTTCGCCCTAGGACCCTCATACAATATATTGATCCATTGGCTGAACTTGGGACCAAAGTGGAATCCCTCCAGCGTTCTTCACAAGTAATGCCACTCAAGGCTATCAAACACTTGGCTGCGTCTAGGGACAGGATAGCTCGCGACCCCCCGTTTTCGGTTGGCAATTAAATGTTTAGGTATGTTGTTGTTCTATTAATACTTGTGGATCTACCTGGAATAAATCCAGTTTGGTCCGAATGTACCAATTTCGACACTACTTTATTTAGCCTCGTTGCTAATATTTTGGCCAATATTTTTACATTTGAACACAAAAGAGAAATCGGCCTATATGAGGCTGTCTCAAGTTGGTTTTTCCCCTCTTTTAAGAGTACTATAATTGTTGCCTCTGACATAAATATGGGTAGCTTCCCCTCCTCCGCTGCCCCATTAAATACCTCCAGAAGCTTTGGAAGCAGCACACCGCCGAAGGTTTTATATATTTCTATCAGCAGGCCATCCGGCCCCAGGGGCCTTTTGGCCCGCCATATCCACGGTCGCCTTTTGTAGCTCACCCAGCATCAGTGGTGCCTCCAAACCCTCTATCTCTTCCCCTGACAACTGAGGGATCTGCAGTCCTGAAAAAAGGGTCTCCATCTCTTCATTTGCATTATTGTGTGGTGTACTACTATACAGATTTTGGTAATAGTTTTTAAAAACCTCTATTATTTCCGGGGTGCCTCTTCTAATTTCCCCATCTTCATCGCAGATAGCTGGGATGACAGAGAGGGGAGCATCGGCTCTAGCTGTTAGGGCCAAAATTCTCCCCACTCTCTCACCCTCCCCAAAAAAACTCTGCTTCTGGAATGGCCTTTTAGTTTCCACCTTTTTTAATACTAGTTTTTTTATACTCTTCCTGTCTTTCCTCCCACTCTTTGTATTTCCCTATAGTTGGGTTTTTCACATAGCCTATCTCTGCCCTTTTCACCTCTTCCTTTGCTACAACTTCCTTAGCACGTGTTTGTTTTTTAATAAATTCGATTTTTTGTATTAAAACTCCAGGCAAGAATGCCTTCAGAGTGTCCCATATGACTCCCCTCGAGGTGGCAAATATCCCCCCTGGGTCTTCTATTACTTCCAGCCAGAATGGGTTTATCTTCCAGTCCCCTTTACTATAGTTTCTACCTGTCTTAATTTCAAAAGTCAGTGATTAGTGGTCTGAGATGCTTCTTGGTTCATATTCCACCTCCCCCATCTCACTCAAGTCCTCTTCATTACATAAAACCAAATCTATCCTGGACAAGGTCGCATGCATCCTCGAGTGGCAGGAGAATTGTCTTTTCTCCGGGTGCCTCCCCCTCCAAACATCCACCAGCCCAATCTCTCCACAAAATTGGAGGAGAGGGCTGCCGGACGCATGGCCAGTGGAACCCCCGGCCGGAAATCTATCCAACTTTTTATTCATAGGCATGTTAAAATACCGCCACTATAAAAGGGCACACCCGCCTTGTCCATGACAAACTCCATTAATTCCCACAGAATTTCTGTGCTAAATGGGGGGGGGGCAATGTACACACTGGCCACCACATATTCTCTTGGCTCCATCTGGCAAAACAAAAATATATACCACCCTTTGGTGTCTACTTTGCTCTGTCTGCAGAACACCATCCCAGAGTCAACCAAAACCCTCGCTCCCCTCGAATAGGATGTGTGAGTGGAATGGTATTGCACCCGGTATTTCCTATGTTTTAATACACCAATTGTTTCCTTTTCCAAATGCATCTCCTGCAGACACAGCATCCCAATGTTACCCGCCTCTGCCATAGAAAAAATTGCCTGTCTTTTAACTGGGTCTCTTACTCCCTGAACATTCCATGAACATACCTTTATACTTTTAGCTTGGTTTGGGGTTCTCCTTATACCCTTTATAATTATCTATCATTGTCCCCTTTTATATTCTTTTATTTTCCAGTGTACTTCCCATTTAGTGATCTCAAAACGACAAGTGCTTTCCTTCTCATTTTCTTGTTTTACATACCCTTTAAGAAATCGTGTCCTTGCGGATTCACCCATTCCTATGCCCTGCTCATGCATACCTCTACCCCTCCCCATCTCTCTCCCTCACCCCCCTCCTCCCCCCTCTCCCTTCTCCCCCTTCCCTGTCCTTCTTGGGGCCCAAATTGAAGGCTTCTAAAATGACGGTGTCTACCTTCTAAGGTGATTGTGACCCATTTCTCCCTTGTTAACCTGTACTTCAACGTATTTAGTGCATTTCACATTCCACGCATGCTTCCATGCATATTAGTGCACATAAATATATATTCTCGTACATTTTCCCCATGTGAATGCAATCAAAATATACATTTTCATTAACCCCCTCACAATTGCCGTCCACTCACCCCCCCCCCCTCGCTCCCCAATATCCCAAGACAAAAGGGGAAGAAAAAGGGAGGGGGACCCTAAAGTCCCTTCTCTTGACTTTCTAGTCTTTTATGTTGGTTGTTCCCTTTCTCCCCGTTGTATCTTCCCGTCATTTTTGTCCATCCAGGATGTCAATTCTGCAGGTGTATTAAAAAACATGTTTTCCCCCTTTACTGTTATTCGTAGACGAGCTGGATAAAACATTGCATATTTAATACTGTTTTGCTCTAGTCGTTTACATTCAGTGAATCTTGCCCTTTGTCTCTGTCTCTGTAATTCGGGAGAAAAGTCTGGATAAACTGAAATTCTTGCACCAATATGTTGGATCTCTTTCATCTCTCTTGCTTTTTGGAGGATAGTAATTTTATCTTTAAAATGTAGGAGTTTGATGAGGATAGGTCTTGGATGGCCTCCAGGGGCTGGAGTCCTAACAGGGACTCTGTGAGCACGTTCAATTGGTAAAGATTGTTTATGAAAGTTTTTTCAAACACTCCCTTAAGCCAATCTTCCATGTACTCTGTGGGGTTGTTTCCTTCACTTTTTTCGGGGAGACCGAGTACCCTTATATTCTTCCTGCATAATCTGTTTTCCATATCATCAATTTTATTGATGCACATATTTAACTGTTCTCTCATTGTATTTATCTCAGTTCTCATTGGGTTAACATCGTCTTCAACCTGGCTAAGTCTCCCCTCCTAAGGCAGAAGTCCGTTCACCAATCCCTGTACATCATATTTGAGTACTGACATGTCCTCTTTAATACCCTTCAATTGATCAAATATTTCAGATAATGAAAATTTACAGTTATTAATTGCATGAAGGATCTCTTTCATGGATGGCTCACCCTCCTCTGCTGTTCCTATGGTTGTCTCCAAAGTTTCTTTCTCCGCCATTTTCTTAGACCCCTGGTTGCTTACCGCAGAAGCTGGTGTTTCTGTTGCCGATATCTGTCCTTGGCTCTTCCTCTGAAGGTTCGGCTGAGGATTCGGCTGCTGCACCCATTGCCCTTGCCTTTCTTGGGTGTATGACCTGCTGTATGCGCCGGGGTATGCGCGTATTTCTCGATTGTAGCTGTATCTGACCTCTAGTGTCCATGCCAGCTCCCTCCTTCCTTGTCATAACTGTTATAATGTACCCGGCATTTCCAATGGTCTATTCAAATTTATCTTTACACACCTGGCAACCCTGTTACCACTCCCACACCTATGCCCGGGCACTCAGTCTTTCCTGCTTATTCTCTTGGGGAAGGATTTTTTATTTATTTTTTTATTACGCAACTTCAGTAAGTTTTTATGTGAGTTGACATCAGTTTTTTTGCCTTCCCCCCCCCCCCACAAACAAGTTCACACCAAATCCTGTATCGTCATCCTCTCCTCTCAATTGAAAAGCGCATTTTAGACAGTTTATTGCAATATTATTGCCAAGTTGTTACCTCCTCCTCCGATCTCTTCCTTGCTTCCAATAACCAGGCTCTGACACGCTCCGGCGACGTTCCCCAGCAGACAGTGGGTCCCAGCAATTTCCTATAGCGTTCCCTCAACAGGGATCAGCGACATCTACCCCTCCAGCGTTTTCCCCGACAAGCAGGTGGCTATCATGGCATGTGAGGGCCAGAAGAGGTGCGTGCCACCGTTGTAGCGGTTCCGGGTCAGCAGGATCAGCCGGCCTCAGCAAACAGTGCACGGATGTGGAAGTCACGTGAGCGTCTCAGTCAGCTGACTAGACCCGCGTGCATCTCTCCTCCTCCCCATCTCTGTTTCAGTCTCCTCATACGGCGTGCAGTGTGGGAGCGGGTGTGTGATCCGGGCTGCGGCGGCCTCTCACCATCCGGTCACGCCCCCAACGTCCTACCTACATCCGCTCTCGCTATCACAGCTCTTAGTGCTGTCTGCAGCCCCCTTTAACTTTAATGACAGATTGAAGTCTTTTGTGGCTCTTTATCTTCTCGGATGGTAAAGCTTCCCATTCCTCTTGGCAAAAAGCCTCCAGTTCCTGTAAATTCTTTGGCTGTCTTGCATAAACTGCACGTTTTTAGATCTCCCTAGAGTGGCTCAATAATATTGAGGCCAGGAGACTAAGATGGCCACTTCAGAACCTTCACTTTTTTCTGCTGTAGCCAATGACAGGTCGATTTGGCCTTGTGTTTTGGATCATTGTCATGTTGGAATGTCAAAGTACGTCCCATGCGCAGCTTCCTCTGATGAATGCAAATGTTCCTCCGGTATTATTTGATAACATACTGCATCCATATTGTGTCAAGTAATTTTGGACCAACTCTCGTTACAAGTCAAGATATTTTATTGCATATGCAAGAGAAATGGTTAAATGTATATTTTCTGCTTCAGAGATCCATTTCTGCCTGTCATAAGTTTACATGCTGCTTTTATCACCCTTAAACCTTCCCCCTTCCTGTTCGTAACGTCCTGATCACGTATAATTTCAAACCTTTATTCTGACGTTAGCAGGAAATAGGGAAATATCCTTTTTCAGCCTACACCTTATGACAGGATATTTCATACAATGGATACATAATTTATGTGTTCATTGTATGAGATAATTTATTTCATGGTTCACAGCCCGTGTTTGGCAGATGTAAGCAAATTACAGTTTTACTATAAGTCAGCACATTTTTTGCACAAATAGAATATGGTCATATGACTTATTCCAGTAATTAGGGCTATTAGAGCTTATTCAGCATATTTAAGTATTAATAGAGTTATATAAAGCAAACATTTTAACTTTAGAAGATATAGTCATATTAATATGCATATTCATAGTTGACATTTAAAGTATAATTTCTAATTTCTCTAACAGCTGCTCCTTTTTATACTTATAATGTCAATAATTCAAATATCCAGGTTCTTTATTTTACCAGGTATTATCATTTAGACAAATAAGTCTTTTGAAAGGACTGTAAGTTCATCTTCATCAGGTTCCGGGTATAGTTCAGTGTTGTTCTGAAAAAACATAGTCTTTGTTAGTGATGTGTCAATCAGTCTTTGAAGAATTCCTCTAATACAAGGAATGCAGCAACATCCACACAGCGTAAGGACCGCGGCTGCCATAACAGAGATGAGCAAACTTTTTGCAAGATCACCCCATTTATCAAACCATTTTTCAAAGAGTCCTGTTAAGGGGTTCTCTACACCAGAGTTCTCAGTTAGTTCCTGGGATAACATTTGTAGGCCTTGCAAAGCCTTGGTGATACTTCCATCAGGTGCCGTATTATTTGGAATAAAAGTGCAGCAGAAGGTGCCGAACATTTCACATACCCCGCCCCTTTCTGCCAGCAACATATCCAATGCTATACGGTTCTGCCATGCTGTCAAAGAGGTGGCGTCCAGTTGTGCTGCTATACCTTTGATAGCATCTCTGGTGTAATTCACAAACCTCTGCTGGTTGTAGTAGATGTAGTTTATCCAGTCGACGTTCTTGTTGGCCTGTACCCATAGGAAGAGTGAGGTGAGTCCTGCTGTTACTTGATTCTGTGCTTTAAATTCATCCGGAACTCCTCGTGGAACACCTATTGAGTCTATATATACCTGGTTGTCAAAATGATTCTGGACACTTAAGTCTCTTAAAATAGTGTTTACCTGGTAGTCTCATCAATTTATTAGTCATAGGAACAATATAAAAGGGAAGCAACAGGCGGGTAAGGGCACAACTACCCTCCCATCTAGGTGGCAGTCTGAGCCTTAGTTTCTTGTCCCCACACAGCCACCAAACATCAGCTAGTTGCCGTTTCTGTTCCTGAAACCATTTTAGTTGATACTTAATGTCTGTAGTTGATGTTGTGGTCGCACAGTATTCAGGAGATAGAGTGCCAACCTTTGTACCATCCTTATCTTTGTTAGAGAAACTAGAAAAATTTCCTGGTAATGCTTGTAGTGAAGGGGGTGTACTTTGCATTTTAGTTTTAGGGTATCTCTTTTTCTCATTTGCACATTCAGACCCAGTAATATTTTCTGAAAACAGTCTTATTATGCAAGCTAAATCTGTTTCCTCTTCAGGGAGAGGAATGGTAGCTAGTTGTGGTCTTGGGTTTGCACAAGAAATACAATCACTTAACCCCTTAGATTGAGTTGTGTATCTGACCCATTCTATCCACAAATTTTTGTCTCCAAATCCTGTTTCTATACTTAATTGTTCCTTGTAAGTAAAATCTGTTTTAAACAAAGAGGTAGTAAGTTGAAACTGAGTTGGCTCGGGGGCTGGGGTGTTCTGACCAGGGGTTACAACCTAAATAGTGATTCTCCCTAGTAGGTCAGATATTGTACCATATACCAATTAGTTGTATTGTTTAGTTTACAAAATTGGAGCCATTGTTACTGTAAATCAGCGCGGGGATCCCTTGTCGTGGAATCACCTCTTTGATTAGTACTTTGGCTACTGACTGTCCATCCGTGTGCATCATAGGAAAAGTTTCCACCCACTTTATAAACCTGTACACAATAACCAGACTACTTATTCTCACATTTGTTCAATTCAATAAAATCCATGCACCTTGTGCATGGTATCTGTTACAAATCGGATATGTGAGACACAATTTTCAGAGTAGTTTTGTAAACCCATATGTTGTGTACACCCAGTACCATCCCTCCTTTTGAGGTATGGGCCTACCCATGACTCAATAACACAGCATACGTGAATAGTGATGTAGATAAGTTAGGTTTACCTTCTGTACATGTGTATATACCATTGACCAGTGTTGACCCTGTATATAACCACTTTGATTTTCACCTGCCGGTGATGTTTTCTGCATTTCTGATAACCATGTTTCATCAATAGCTCTCTGTACCTCATCATTTACTTGGGAAACTGTATATGTTTGTCATTGCTGTCCTTCAGAAGCTTCCTTTGCTGTCTTGTCTGCTAGTGCATTCCCTAGGGTAATTGTATCTGTTCCCTTTCTATGTGCCGCACATTTACAAATAGCCACTTGTGCTGGTTTTTGTACATATTCTAGAAGGGCAAGAATGAGATCTCTGTGTGATCGGTTTCCCATGGCAACGTAATCATACCCCTTTTTTCCATTGCTGGGCAAATATGTGTAGAGAAGGCGTATTGGCTGTCAGTATAAATATCTATTTATTTTTCCCTTCCCCTAGACTGCAGGCCCTTGACAGGGCTATAATGTCAGCTTGTTGTGCAGAATAGGAACTGGGAAAGGGTCTAGCTTCAATGTGTTACTATAGCATAAGCCGTTTGATTTATCGTTTTTTCTACACGACCCATCAACAAAAAAGGTAATGTCAGCATCTAGAAAGGGAACATCAGTGAGATCCTTCCCAGGGAGTACCCGTTCATCAATTTGAGCTGCACAATCATGTGGATCCCCATCACCAGGTGTTGGCATTAGTGTAGCAGGATTCAATGTAGTACACTTCTTGATTGTAACGTGTGGTTGTCCCAGAAGTGTAGTCATACATGATAAATGCCTGACTGGAGATAAATAGGAGATTCTGTCTTATAGTAAGATCACCTAAATAACATGTGAGACCTTTAAGTACCAGGGGTGGAACAATACTATCAATGCAGATGACCGTATGGCCAATGAGGCTGCTACTACAGCTTGTACACAGTGGGGCAAATTAGTTAAGTAAAATGCAACTAGTTTGTGTTCGTTCTCATAAACCTGAGTGAGAGCAGAAGTACCCCTCTTTACAATCTACAGTCTGCTAAAGGGTTTCTACTGTAATTGGGTAGGCTAAGCACAGTAGAACCCACAATGAGGTGCTTCACCTTTGTAAATGCATCCTCTGCAAACGGTTCCATCCAGTGGAATGTGCAAGCAGACATTTGTGTACCATAGATGAGATCAGAAAGAGGCACCACCTCCGTAGCATAATTAGCTATCCATGCTCTACAAAAATTTGCCATGCCAAGAAATTACATCATTTCTTTATTTTTACGTGGTTTGGGGGCTTGAAGGATGGCCTCTTTTCGGATCTCATCTGGATGTCTGCCTTTTTGAGATATAATGTAACCCTGGTATTTCACCTTGTTTTTCAAAAGTTGTATTTTATTTTGCTAACCTTGTGACCTTGTTCTGCGAGGAAATGCATCAGAGCCAAGGTGTCAATTTTACATTGTCGCTCCAGAGGAGCCGCTACCAGAATGTCATCCACATACAAGAGAATTTGACTCCCACTGGGAGGTACAACTCGAGACAAAGCATTGAACATTTCTTGTGAGTTTTCCCTTGTACATAAGTGCAAACCAGAACTGACTGTCTGTCTTAATTAGCCCTACGTCTGTCTTTCCTTTTGATCACAAGAAATCGGGGACGTCTTTTAAGGCATCCCCTTCCCCTTGGGTCAAAAAGTGTCAGTCACTGTCTTTTGTCAAAACTTCAATCACGCAAGTTCTGGTTGTACATTCAACAAACCACGCTAATCTGTACCTCTGATTCCCTCTGGATTTCAGTTCCTCATCTGTTAATTTGACCCAGTCTGTGATAAGTTCTCCTAGCTCATGCCATGATACCTCAGAGTTCCGCGTGACCGAAACATGAGGTACAGTATCCTGCCTGTATATTTGCAGAATAGGCTGTGGTAGGAGACAAGTAGCCATGTTATTTCCTTCCTTATCACAGTACAGGTATCTTAAGAGCACTTCAGTGTTAGTGCAACTCATTAACTGTTTCTCATAGGACCTATCAGGCCCAGTGGTCCTTTTGTAGTAGATAGTGCAATAGAGGTTCGTCTGGACCTTGTACCTTTCCTCACAGGCTCTTCAATTATTTCTGTCAGGGTTTTGGGCATCTTTAATCCCTCAGTTTGTAAATCCAAGCTGTACCAGTATCAGGGCTCATTATCCACAGCTGTGATTTGTTTTTCACACAGCCGATGGGCTTTGAGGCCCCCCTCCACTGGTACGACAGAAATATCAAGAGCATGCAACATGTCTCTACCCAACGAATTAACAGGACATTTAGTTGACATTACAATTTTACACTGAGCCTTTTTACCTGTCTGTGGATTTTCCACAGTAAGGCCTTCAGACACGGCCTCCTGGTGCATCAACCCATTTGCAGATTTTACATATACTAAACCTTTTCCCTTTACCCCTGGTGGCATATCCAGCGGGTGTATCAGGGTCCTACAAGCCCCAGTGTCACAGAGAAATGTTACCCAACTACTCTTTGCAACCCAGGTTATTTCTGGCTTGGCTTCAGCATGCAAACAAGTTTCAACATTACACACATCCAAAATATCAGATTCTTTCCCATCCTTCTGCTTCTCTCTCTGCAGACACACTTTTACCATACAGGAAACACTCCCCCCTCATCCTTTTTCTTTACTTTATTTTTTGGTTGGAAGTGCCCCTCAGCATGCCTCGCATACTTGATTAGCTCCTAGAGTCTGCAGATCCTATGGTTATTTAATGTGTTTGTTAACAAAACTTGATATAAGGACTAGCAGCCCCTTCAGGATTGCATTCTTTAGCTGTTGTTCATATGGGCTATCGTTCACTTGATCTACTGGGATTTCTATCCCAGAGTGGTTATTAAAATTCTTCTTTATCCTAACAATCAAATTATCCACTGTTTCCTCTTCTCCCCATATACACTGATTTATAATGGACCAGTCGGCTTGACGTATCCATCTATCCTCTCTCTATCTTTGCTATAAGAGCATTTCTTCTGTTTTTGAGTGCTGCATCATCCTGAGGCAACACCCCTCCCTGGTTGGTTAATCCACTCCAATCTCCCACTACATGATGCCAGTCAGGTCCCAGTACCTGTCTGGTGACCTGCTCTATTTCCCTCACATTGAGATGATAGCTAGCAACCATTCCCATGATACCATCCCTGAATTGAGCTATGTGGACCTTGGGATTGCTGTAAGGAGGGTCAGCGGGGTAACTTGTTGCATACCTCTGTCCCATCTGGTGGTGGGGACTGCAGGTCTGCAATAGGGAATTGGGAGCGGGTGGTGAAGTCAGAGGGGGAGCAGCGTCTGTCGGTGGGATTGGAGAGTCCTCTAAAGGGTGTGTAGGGGCTGTCGGGTGCATTAGGTTTGTCGCATTTTGTTCAGTCAATACTTGCTGCACTAAACTTCGGAGGACGGTCATATTATTGTCCTCCTCTTTGTCTAAAAACATAGTCTTTTTATGATTTTAACCTACAGTTAGCCTCCTCAAGCCATTTCTTTGCCTGGGGAAGACCTAATTTATTCTGTTTCCTTATTTTTCTTTTCTTTTTTTTTCTTCTTTTTTTATATATATATATATATATATATATATATATATATATATATATACATATACACACATACATACATGCCGGCATAATTTTTATTTATTTTTTAAGCTTTCTACACAACACAGTATTACACAACAAACCCTATTTAAAAATGCATCAAAAATCATACTTTGTTTTCCATGTCTTAAGGAGTTTCACATTCTCTTTGTCTAGACTACACATATACTTTGCATCATCATTCAAACCATCAGACTTTCCATGGATCATACTCATTTTAACGTGCACACGGAGTTTTTTTTTGTAAGGTCTTCTCACACTGACACAATACCTGCACACAGTATCTTATCACTTTTGCAGCTACTCACAAACTTTCTAGTCGTGACATATCACTTCTAGATTATTGATCTTGTGTGCTGCTATAATACTGGTGTCTTGTCTTCTTACTTAATGTTTTTTTTTCATTTATAGGGAGAATGAACAGAATTACAAGGCGAACGTAAATTCACCTGACTGGTCAACCCCCCCTGATCAAAACATTAATATTTCAGTAAACTGTAGGGAGCATGAACAGAATTACAAGGCGAACGTAAATTCACCTGACTGGTCAACCCCCCCTGATCAAAACATTAATATTTCAGTAAACTGTAGGGAGCATGAACAGAATTACAAAAGAGACTTAATTTCTCTCGACTGTTGTTCCCACACTTTATCAAAACATTAATATTTGTTGATTCAACAGTATTTATAAATGCCTGTACAGGTTTTTTACACAACATACGAGGCTGGCTGAGCGCAAGGGCTCGTCACATTACCTCTATTTGTTACCTGGAAATCTATCAGGCCATACCTTTGTATCAACAGGGGTTCATGTTTTTGATGTAGGAATATTTATGTGTCCCCCACGGGAATTCCTGCAGTTTACAAGGCTGTCAGGACCTAGGTCCTTTGTCGACAAATTTCCTTTATCTGCACCCGGGTATTGGAATGGGACCATACTCCTATATCAAAGGGATTTAAACTACGGACGTATCTACTTATATTCCCTCAACTTGGATAAAGCAAAACATATACACAACAGATAAACATTCAATTAATCTCTATATTAGATGTATGTAACAAAATCCCTTAATTCATTAAATCCCTAATCACATTTAGGCCTAAAAGTATAATATAATAAATGAAAATATCTTACCTTGCCCCGAGAGCGGTCTCTTGTGCAGATCCGGTAAGTCGCTGCCCGGGAGGCACTAGTTCAGTGAGCCGGCCTCTGTTAACGTCAAATTTAAGACGGAGGACTTACAGTTTTTTGCCGTACGGACATCGGTTCACTGGGTTGTTGGCTAGTGCTTTCCAGGAATTTGGACTTCCGGCTCGAAGGACCAAAATGTCAAGTAATTTTGGACCAACTCTCGTTACAAGTCAAGATATTTTATTGCATGTGCAAGAGAAATGGTTAAATGTATATTTTCTGCTTCAGAGATCCATTTCTGCCTGTCATAAGTTTACATGCTGCTTTTATCACCCTTAAACCTTCCCCCTTCCTGTTCGTAACGTCCTGATCACGTATAATTTCAACCTTTATTCTGACGTTAGCAGGAAATAGGGAAATATCCTTTTTCAGCCTACACCTTATGACAGGATAGTTCATACAATGGATACATAAATTATCTCATACAATGAACACATAAATTATTTCATGGTTCACAGCCCGTGTTTGGCAGATGTAAGCAAATTACAGTTTTACTATAAGTCGGCACATTTTTTGCACAAATAGAATATGGTCATATGACTTATTCCAGTAATTAGGGCTATTAGAGCTTATTCAGCATATTTAAGTATTAATAGAGTTATATAAAGCAAACATTTTAACTTTAGAAGATATAGTCCTATTAATATGCATATTCATAGTTGACATTTAAAGTATAATTTCTAATTTCTCTAACAGCTCCCATAAATTTTCACCAAATTTCCTGTGCCTTTTGAAGCTTGCACATCCCCAAAACATCAGCGATCCACCCCCGTGTTTTATAGTAGGAATGGTGTACCTTTCATCATAGGCCTTGTTGACTCCTCTCCAAATGAAGAGTTTATAGTTGTGGCCAAAAAGCTCAGTTTTGGTCTCGCCACTCCAAATGACTTTGTGCCAGAAGGTTTGAGGCTTGTCTCTGTGCTGTTCTGGCGTATTGTAAGCAGGATACTTTGTGGCATTTGCATAGTTATGGCTTTCTTCTGGCAACTTGACCATGCAGCCCATATTTTATCAAGTGCCTCCTTATTGTGCATCTTGAAACGGCCACACCACATGTTTTCAGAGAGTCCTGTGTTTCACCTGAAGTTATTTGTGGGTTTTTCTTTGCATCCCAAACAATTTTCCTGGCAGTTGTGGCTGACATTTTAGTTGGTCTACTTGACCGTGGTTTGGTTTCAACAGAACCCCTCATTTTCTACTTCTTGATTAGAGTTTGAACACTGCTGATTGGCATTCTCAATTCCTTGGATATCTTTTTTTTTATTTATTTTTTAATATCCCTTTCCTGTTTTACACAGTTCAACTACCTTTTCCTGCAGATCCTTTGACAATTCTTTTGCTTTCCCCATGACTCAGAATCCAGAAATGTCAGTACAGCACTGGATGAAAAATGCAGGGGTCTGTCAGAAGTCCAGAAACTCTTTGACCTTTTATATACACACTACTTACAAGCAAACAGATCACAGGTGATGATGGTTACCTTTTAATAGCCATGCAAACCGCTTTGTGTCAACTTGTGTGCATGTTATCAGGCCAAAATCGCCATGGTTCGTAAACTTTTGATCAGGGTCATCTGGACAGTTTCTGTTGTCATTATGATTTAAAAAGAGTAAAAACAGTTGCTTGATGATAAATGACTTCAGCCAAACGATGAGTGAAAGAAACGTTTGTGTTTATCGTTCATATGCTCTGAAAAATCATAAATTTTGCCAGGGTTTGTAAACTTATAAACATAACTGTGTGTGTGTATATGTGTGTGTATATATAATATCTCTATATCTCTCTCGTACAAGTAATTAGACACACTTAATGTACACGTGATAACACCACTGCAGTTTTCTAGCATCCAGTAAAAAAGGAAAAAGACCCAAGCCTAAAGCTGGCCATAAATAGAGCAATTTTCTTTCCTACAACACGGGGCCCTCCCATGGAGCCATTTTGTTCTCCTGGTGGTGGGGCAAGTCATCCCAGCCAAGAGAACACACAGTGGTTATTGCTGCTGGCAATAATCGCATGAAAAAAAAATCAGACAGACTGGCTGTACCCAAGTTGATCGATCATCTTGGGTACCATCAGCCTGCCTATACATGGTTCGAGTCTGGGCCGGTCCCTGCTGAACCAGCTGAGATTCGAACAGTCTATGTCCTAGCAACTCTTATCTCTCAGTGCCCTTAAGCTGGCCAATCTCATATTTTTGGTGTTGGCTCCTGAGCCCCTCTGCTATTCTTTACACCAGATAAAACAAATTGTACAATATTTCAACTTTTCATTTCATTCTCTTTAGAACAACATACAATTGTATTTACATGTACCGTATATACTAGAGTATAAGCCGAGTTTTTCAGCACATTTTTTTTGTGCTGAAAATGCCCCCCTCGGCTTATACTCGAGTCATCTTTTTGCGCCTGATCTCCCGGACTTTGGGGACCCGGTACCGGCCAGCCGTAGGTCCCCTGGACTCCAAGCTTGGCACACATGTAGCCCCACTCTTCCTCTACATGTGTGTAATGTTTGTTGTCCGAGGGACCTACAGCTGGGGAGAACTGATATTTCAAAGCCGGGCACCCCTTCCATAGACTCCCATGTTAAACGGTAATTTCTCTAGTGAATTTGTGGACCCGGTACCGGCCAGTCGTAAATCCTCTGGACCCAAAACTTGGCACACATGTAGCCCCATTTCTCCTCTATAAGTGTGCAAAGTTTTTTGTCTGGGGGATCTAGGGCCCAGGGAGCACCGATTTTTTTCAAAGCTGGGCACCCCTTCCATAGACTCCCATGTAAAACGTCAGTCTAGTCATGGACACAGTGAGGCATGCAGATGGACACCCTAGGCTTATACTCAGGTCGGCTTATACTCGAGTATATACGGTATGTATAGCCATTCATGTGAGCTTCGAAAAAGTGGAGGTTTAAATATCTGCTTAATATTGCCATATCACTAGGATTTATGGAAAACAATATTTTTCCCCTCTATAATGGGACTATAAAAGTATACAATAGTTTCATAAAAAAATTATTATCCAGATAGGTTTACAAAAATAGAAAAGTATACATTTATAAAATCTATAGTAAAAAATGAGGTACATATTACCACACCATGATTTTTTTTTTATATATACATACAAAAACTGTCTATATCTATAAGGGATAGTTTTGCAGTTGGTGTATGGTCTACAAGATGAAAATCAAGTTAAAACATCTATCTATTCAGTATGTATACAGGTGATACTCAAAAAATTTGAATATCATGCAAAAGTTCATTTATTTCAGTAATGCAACTTAACAGGGGAAACTAATATATGAGATAGACTCATTACATGCAACGCAAGATAGTTCAAGCCATAATATGTCATAATTGTGATGATTATGGCTTACAGCTCATGAAAAACCCCAGTTGGTTAGCTCTGGGAAGTGGGGGGGGGGGTTATTGCATAAATGTTAAAATAAAGTCCTTTTCCTAATGGAGAACAGATGAATGCTAGAATATAGGGGATGTAGTTTTCGCTTGCCAAATGTCCATTATCTTTCATTTACTTTTAACTGGATATCAAATTGTTTATAGACTATATAGACAAGTTAGGCTTTATTCAGACTGGCGTTGACACCCATTCTGCATGCAGGCCATGTTTGTTTCCCCCTGCATGCGTGAAGGCAGCCTATAGAGGTGGAAGCAGATGTAGGGGCGGGTGCACAGTTCTGAATGCACACAGTCTGTGTTCAAATTTGTTCATCCGCTCCGCAGGCGGATAGGAATTTTTCTATCCAGAAAAACGGAGCATTGCGGACACGGATGAGATCGGGGGCCTGCGGGTGTCAGCGGATGAACATCCGCTATCTCATAGGGACCAATGTATGTCCCTTTTTCATCCGTAAACGGATGGATGAAAAAACGGACATGCAGTCCGCTGGTGTGAAAGGGGCCTAACAGTGTTTGTGTGATATTGTCTTGATTTATTTCTGTTTATTTTGCCAGTAGTATCACTACGCATTTTCCTGAAGAGGCGAAACGATGTTGAATAACATGCGTGATAAATTACATTATGTGACTGTACAGTGTGCTTTTAATCGATTTTTTTTTTTTTTTTTTAGCAATTTAATAAAATTTGTAACAAATTTTTATATAAAATATTTCTCTGTGTATTTATGTGTTCATGCACCAGATGGTCAGTGTTCATCCGATCCCCCCCCCCCATAGGGGAGAGCGGAGATCTGACAGGGCGGTTCCTGCACAGATCCGCCGGCTCAGCGGGGATCAACGGAGCGATCCCCGCTGAGCAAGCGGAGGTTCACGGGGCGGATCATTACTGATCCATCCCGTGTGAAAGGGGCCTTATAGCCACATAATTTGTTTACTATACATGTGTAACAATAAAGGCTACATCCACCTATCAAAAAATTGTCTCCCAAAAGAGAATTCCTACCTCTAAATGATGAAGAGGCAAGGAGTTATTGTAACAAATGTAAATATGAGATGTCTGTCCAGGAGTGCCAACGTGTATCCACCAGTTGGAGGTGACCGTGTCTGAAACATAAACTGTGTGTTGCCCATAGGAACCAATTATCTTCGGTCTGTGGCTGAGTGACAGGCGGATGTGATGATGTCCCTGTCTGCGAGGTGGAGAACTGTAACAAAGTTCCACCTCCTAGATAGAACACTGATCCAATGGTACAGTGAATCAGTGTGACGTGTATCATAGGAGGCGGGAATTTGTTACAGTTGCCTGCGGGATATTTAAATCCGTTTCAGAGCTCTATGTGATCAGGCTGTATTCCATGAGCACTGGTAAGGCTGTATTCCATGAGCACTGGTAAGTAGAGATGAGCCGGTTAAAAAATAGGAATAATCTCTAGAAGTATTTTTGAGGCAACAAACTCAGAAAAAAATATATATATAGAAAAATATTTATTTTTACA
Organism: Rana muscosa; assembly: GCA_029206835.1. Classification (NCBI taxonomy): domain Eukaryota; kingdom Metazoa; phylum Chordata; class Amphibia; order Anura; family Ranidae; genus Rana; species Rana muscosa. The sequence goes on from CM055122.1 coordinate 358,710,687, forward strand.
TAATTTAAACACATAATCAAGGAAATAGAGATATCATGATATACAAACATTAAAAACATGAACAGTGATTGAAATCTAGATGTTATAATGATACTATTCGTCCTCAAATAGCAGTCACCAGATCAACTGGTGACAGTAAGAGCGGGTGAACTAACTCGTTTCAAATGTGTAACATTCTTCCTCAGGGAAAATTGTTGTATCATAATCTACAATAGATCAAGAAAACAAATTACCATCAAACATCAAAAAAGAGAACCACAATCCCACACCTATGAAGTGTAATAGCATGGTGACTCACTTTTCATGTAGGTAACTATTTCCCATGGTGTGGTCCCAAGGGGGCGCTCATTTCTCATCTTGCATGCAAAAGAATCCTCTTCGTCTCTTTATCCCATAGGGGAGCAGGATACTTAAGATCCAATCAATGGCATTTGAATACATACAAATGCTATACCAGGGCAACAAAAGAAGGAAAAAGAGGTGGCTATATTGAAAAAACTATATCTCCAAATGAATTTGTGGAAGAAAATTGGGCTAAATCAGCCACTCACCCATGTATCCAAAGAAGAGAGACACAGAGGTCCTGTGGATGTGATCCAAAGAAACCGGCCTAAAGTCCCAGAAGGAAGGGTTAATTCGGTAGAACCGGGACCTGATCTTGTCTAAACAGCTTCCTCTGCCCCTGGTACCATGCAATGTACCTCCTACAGCTCTCTGGCTGTGGAGGGTAAATGACACCATAAGCTCCTCTTGGCTCCCTTAAATACTCACCTATTCCCATTCCAAGTGATGACGCCGCTCCCCCAATGCCGCTGTCTCAACGTGGGGAACAAGCGGCGCATAATTGAGGGAGCCGCATCATCAAAGGCGGCCGGCACGCGCTCCGTCCGCACGACGGAACGCAATGACATCTCCAGGATTACAGGAAGTGGCTTGGCGGCCATATTGGAAATGGGTATTCCAGACCGCAAGGCTGATATTATCTCCGTTGTTCAATGCATCACCGGAAATGCCTCAATGGCCATAATGGTCATGGGCGCTCCTAAACTAACGGAAAAAGGGAGGACAAAGTGCTCCAAAAAGTACCCGCAGTATAAGGACCTAACCCATAGGAAAAGTGGAACCACTGTTCCAAGTATTGATCCACCCTGAAATAATGGCTTGATAAGGGGCAGAGATATAAGGACAAAAACCACTGTTGCCATCAAAAACCTAAATCGATGTATAAGTACATAAAAAAAGGCTAGAGGAGGAGAGGCGAAAAACGCCCCAACCTCCTACTGGCAACGGATAGGAAAGGGAGACAGGGGGATGATTGGGAGAGAACTATACACCCCGGAGTTGTAGAGCCGACCCACCAAGTAGGCCAAGATTCCAAAACTCCAGAGAGAGGATCCCAACAAAGAGCACCTTTCATACTAGGGATACCTTCACCATAGGAGATACACAAATGAAACAACAATTTGCTATTATATACAGTGCCTTGCGAAAGTATTCGGCCCCCTTGAACTTTTCATCCTTTTGCCACATTTCACGCTTCAAACATAAAGATATAAAATTTTAATTTTTTGTGAAGAATCACCAACAAGTGGGACACAATTGTGAAGTGGAACGAAATCTATTGGATTTTTGAAACTTTTTTAACTAAGAAAAAAATTATTCGGCCCCCTTGCGTTAATACTTTGTAGAGCCACCTTTTGCTGCGATTACAGCTGCAAGTCGCTTGGGGTATGTCTCTATCAGTTTTGCACATCGAGAGACTGAAATTCTTGCCCATTCTTCCTTGCAAAACAGCTCGAGCTCAGTGAGGTTGGATGGAGAGCGTTTGTGAACAGCAGTTTTCAGCTCTTTCCACAGATTCTCGATTGGATTCAGGTCTGGACTTTGACTTGGCCATTCTAACACCTGGATACGTTTATTTGTGAACCATTCCTTTGTAGATTTTGTTTGGGATCATTGTCTTGTTGGAAGATAAATCTCCGTCCCAGTCTCAGGTCTTTTGCAGACTCCTACAGGTTTTCATCCAGAATGGTCCTGTATTTGGCTGCATCCATCTTCCCCTCAATTTTAACCATCTTCCCTGTCCCTGCTGAAGAAAAGCAGGCCCAAACCATGATGCTGCCACCACCATGTTTGACAGTGGGGATGGTGTGTTGAGGGTGATGAGCTGTGTTGCTTTTAAGCTAAACAGTATTCACAAAACAAATTTACAATAATCCAAATATTATAGTAATTCCCACGCAATGCTCTGGAAGTACAGGCATTTGCATGGTTTATAAATACACAAAAACAATCAAAAAAGACAAACAAAAACCCTATATATGTAGCCCTAATTTGTCTAAAGGCCTCATGTCATCCGCATAAAAAAAAACGGGTTAACCCAAGGGTGGGGGAGGCCAGTTGTTGATAATGGGACATCCAAGGTCCATATCGTTGTGGATATGGACAGTGGGTATCCCACTGGATAATGAAAAAGAAAAAACATGGCCGAAAACCACCTCAGACTGGGTTGACCTTGAATGAAGTACAACATTAATCTGTTTTACCTGAAAAGTAGCCCTCCAAAAATGGTCTATAACAGTGGTTCTCAACTCCTGTCCTCAGGACCCACTAACAGGCCAGGTTTGCAAGATAACTGAAATGCGTCACAGGTGATATCATTTGCTGCTCAGTGATTGCAGTATTGTAGTCTGCATCTCCCCAAGGTAATACTTAAAATCTGGCCTGTTGGTGGGTCCTGAGGACAGGAGTTGAGAACTACTGGTCTATAACTTTCTGCCTCATTCAGGCCGGGGGGCGTTGTGGCTTTCAGGTACCTGATCCAGCACATTTTGACCTGGAGCAGGACCTTATTCCAATCCCCCCCCGACCGGAATGTGGATCCTGTCCAATACAGTGAAGTTGACTGTAGGCATTCTATAGTTATGACTTCTAGCTACATGTCTTCCCAATGGGAGATATAGGTTCCCAATATGCATGGAATGCATATGTTTCTCTACACGTTTCCATAATTCCTGTTTGGTTTTCCCTATATAGAAAGATCCACACTGGCACTGCATAAGATACACGACCACCCGAGTTCTGCAGTTCGCAAAATGTCTCAGGGCGAACGTCTCTCCATTAGGCAGCGCCAGTGTGGTTCTCTTCCCAATTACTGTGCATTGTGCGCAGGATCCACATGAAAAAGTACCAAGGGTCTTGCATGGATCCTTTCTAGAGGTACTTTTGTATTCACTTTGAACCAGCATTGTACCGATGGAGCTAGCTCTTTTAAAAATAATCTGGGGCTTGTCTGTTACAAGATTTCTAAGGATAGGATCCTCCGTCAGGATTGGCCAGAATTTAGAAATGATTGTACGTATTTTATGGTGTTCATTAGAATACCCCATGATGATCCTCGTGATGTTATTATTTTCACTCTTTTTTTTGGATTTGAAAATTAAGCTTTGTCTATTTAAGATTTTTACACGGTTAAATGCTCTTTTCAGACTGGATTTAGTGTATCCTCTCGCCATTAGGCGAGCTGTTAAAGAATCACTTTCCTTCTGAAAGTCTGTGTCTGAAGTACAATTCCTTTTCAATCGAAGGAATTGGCTATAAGGAATCGACTTCTTCAGGGCCTCAGGGTGAAAACTGTCTGCATGTAGCAGAGTGTTGCCCGCCGTGTCCTTCCTAAACAAAGTACTATTGATCTTGCCCTCAAAATCCTTTCGAATACAAATATCCAAAAAGTTGACTTCTTTACAATTATAAGTCATGGTGAAGAATAGGTTGAAGCTGTTGATGTTCATCAGCTTCAAAAGTTCAACCAGATCTCTACACGCATATCTTGGAGGGGTAGAGTTACCTACTCTGTCAGACGCAGCTAGGCATATACTGGATGCTCCCCTGACATTGGAGGAGCTACAGATGGCGACCGGAATGTTCCCCAACTCAGAAGCGCCGGGAGAGCAAGGAATTCCTGCCGAGGTGTATAAGCAGTATGGTGAACACCTATTACCAAAACTGTTAGGGGTATTTAATGCTGCCAAAACAAATGGGTGCCTTCCTCCCACTATGACCAAAGCCATTATAGTCTTACTTTTGAAACATGGAAAGGACCCCTTAGACCCTGGCTCTTATAGGCCAATATCCCTTCTGCAATCTGACGTGAAAATACTGGCTAAGGTGCTGGCCCCAAGATTGAACAAGGTAATATCATCCATAATTCACTCGGACCAAGCGGGGTTCATGCCTCAGAAGTCTACAGCTATAAATTTATGTAGGCTATTTGTTCATTTACAATCCAAGTCCGATAACATGGGGGACAGAGTGCTGCTCTCTCTTGATGCCCACAAGACCTTCAACAGTATTGAATGGCCCTATTTATGGGCCATCTTGCATTAATTTGGGTTTGGGAAAGAATTCATAGCCTGGGTCCAACCCAGCTCCCTGAAGGCAACCGTTAAAGAGGCAGGGAGGGTATACCAGTACTTTTAGTTTATTTAGGGGCAATAGACAGGGATGCCCCCTATCCCCATTACTGTTTTCTCTGGTCATAGAGCCATTGGCAGCCCGTATTCGCTCCAATTCTAAAATCAGGGACTTTCAGTATGGAGAGCTTCATGAAAAATTTATGCTTTATGCAGATGACACCATGCTCCTTTTGGGGGACACGTCGTTGTCCCTGAAAGAGGTTATGGAGGTGGTCCGAACATTTGGTCATTATTCAGGATTAGTGATTAACTGGACTAAGTCATCTGTCATGCTATTAGATAAGAAGTCTGACCCACAGCTGACAACTCTACTAGATATCCCCGTATCCACGGAATTCAGGTACTTGGGAATACAGGTTACACCTATTCCTCTAGAGTATATCACCTTAAATCTGACCCCCTTTCTTAATCACTGCAGGGATCGGGTGAAAGTGTAGTCTAGATTGAAACTATCTCCGGTAGGCTGGATGAACTTGATCAAAATGATCTTGATGTCGTAGATTTTATACATACTTCACAACTCCCCTATGGTTGTCCCATTGAAGCAATTTTGAGTTATCAATTCCATTTTCAGGTCCCCTATTTGGCTCAACTCCACAGCCAGGGTAAAATTGGAACAGTTACAGTGACCCAAGGAAGCAGGCGGGATGGCACTTCCAAACCCATGGTTGTAGTATCTGGCCTCCCAACTCCAGCACATAGCCAGGGTCTTGTGCCCTGCTGGTGCTCTGGTGTTGAACTTGGTGGACCCTACAGCACATCTTCTCTGGTTTACGACAGGGGGGAGGTAACGGGGAGGCCTAGAGGCATTAAATCTCTAAATCAAACAAGCTGTATCCAACTTACAACCTGATGCAAAAAGTGTGGAACAAAGCTAGAGCTTTTCAACAAGTTGAGGGATTCACCAGGTTTAGCCCCATATGGGGAAACAAGAGGTACTTGGAGTTGGAGTAATTACAATATGGCACGAGATGGAAACAGTATGGGATTACTCATATGACCAAAATACTTAGGGATGGCAAACTACGCCCATTCCATGCTCTACAGATGGAATTTAAATTCCATGCATCCTCCAGATTTCTCCATCTGGTGGCTGAGATTCGGAGGATGGAATATTTAACAGCCTCTGTACATGATATCATCCCCCAATTTGATAAAGTTTGGGAGCCTTGGGATCGATCGGAATATGGGACCCCTATACCAATTACCACATCTTGAACTGAATTAACATTGTATTATTTTTGTTGGTTTTGAATTTCTATTACTTACCTACAAGTTGTTTACTCTTTATATTTTTGATATGCCGTACTGAGCACCCCTGTGCTCTGTACTTATGGACATTGTTTATCTGTACCTCCCATTTCTTTATTTTTCTCTGATATCATGATATTTTTGATATCTGTGTATTGTACGTTATGTAACAATATTATATTTGTTCTTTTAAAACCCAATAAAAAAAAAAACTCCCTGCCTCCATGCTGTTTTATTATTTCCAACTCCAACATGCGGTAGAGGTTCAACCGAAAATGGATGCGTGGACTTAGAGTCATTAGACCCATTTTTAATTATAGGAGGGAAGTAACCTCGTACAAAGGCTTTATCTCGTGCAGCTACTCTATGCTGCTCAACAAGTTCCTGCCTGACAGTACTACAGGGGTCATTTCCAAATGGAAAGGGGATATTGGAGCTTTTGAGGAAGACCAATGGGAGGAGGCACTTGCAACAGTTCCCTGGTGCTCCTTAAATGTGGCCCAAAGGCTGTCCCAGTTGTATCTACGCCTGTGTGTCCATTACACGCCAGCCAGACTGGTGAGAATGGGTGTGCGTAATAATCCTTTCTGTACAAGATGCATGAGGGACCACGGTGACCTGATCCATAGAAGGATGTGTTGGGAACTATTAACCAAGTATTTCAGGTCCTTCTCACTGGACACCCTAAACTGTGTTTGTTGGGAAGTATGGATGATGTCCCTGAGGAGGAAGCCTCTAGTCTAGCTATCGCTAGAGCCCTTTTCCAAGCCAAGAAATTTATTTTAGGGCACTGGAAATCAACGGAACCCCCCACAGTGAAGGAGTGGCTGAATCAAATGGGCGATAGTATCAGGCTGGAAAAAATTTTTTTCTAGTAGGGAAAAGGATAAGGAAGGGGAATGCAAATTTATGACACCACATCCCAAATAGGATAGATACAAGTAAAGGGTATGAGGTCACAGGCCCCGTCAAATAAACGCACAACCAGATAGACACTGATTGAACAAGATTCAATTATAGAAAAAAAAAAATTATACAAAAAAATTGATTAAAAACACGAGTACATTACAAATCATTGGTCAATTGTTTCCTGTAAACAGCATTACAACAGATTGTGCCAGTGTACTCTACATGTTTCGCTCAGAAGAGCTTCCTCAGGAGATTAACCATGTCATCTAGTATGCTGAAGGCAAAACAAAAGGAAATAAATACTTGTGTAAAACATTAACCACTTAAGCCCCGGACCAATACGCAGCATAAAGACCAGAGGTGTTTTTACAATTTGGCACTGCACTGCTTTAACTGGTAATTGCGCGGTCATGCAATTTTGTTCCCAAACGAAATTTGCGTCCTTTTCTTCCCACAAATAGAGATTTCTTTTAATGGTATTGGATTGTCTCTGCTATTTTTATTTTTTGCGATATAAACAGAAAAAGACTGAAAATTTTGAAAAAAAATGATATTTTCTACTTTTTAAACTCAATTTTAGTCATACATTTAGGCCAAAATGTATTCAGCCACATGGCTTTAGTAAAAAAAATGTCAATAAGCGTATAGCGTCTACAAACTAGGGTACATTTTCTGGAATTTACACAGCTTTTAATTTATGACTGCCTATCTCATTTCTTGAGGTGCTAAAATGGCAGGGCAGTACAACCCCCCCCCCCCAATGACCCCATTTTGGAAAGTAGACACCTCAAGGAAATTGCTGAGAGGCATGTTGAGCCCATTGAATATTTTTTTTTGTCCCAAGTGATTGAATAATGACAAAAAAAAAAAAAACATTTACAAAAAGTTGTCAATAAATGATATATTGCTCACACATTCCATGGGCATATGTGCAAATACATCCCCAAATACATTTTGCTGCTTCTCCTGAGTACGGGGATACCACATGAGTGGGACTTTTTGTGAGCCTAGCTGCGTACGGGGCCCCGAAAACCAATCACTGCCAGGATTTCTAAGGGCGCAATTTTTTGATTTCACTCCTCACTACCCATCACAGTTTTGAAGGCCATAAAATTCCAAGATATCACAAAACCCCCCCAAATGACCCCATTTTGAAAAGTAGACACCCCAAGCTATTTTCTGAGAGGCATGGTGAGTATTTTACAGCTCTCATTTGTTTTTGAAAATTAAGAAACTTTGTGACAAAAAGCGAGATCTGCAAAATACTCACCATACCTCTCAGCAAATAGCTTGGGGTGTCTACTTTCCAAAATTGGGTCATTTGGGGGGGGGGGGGTTTGTGCCATCTGGGCATTCCATGGCCTCCGAAACTGTGATAGGCAGTGAGGAGTGAAATCAGAAATTTACACCCTTAGAAAGCCTGAAGGCGGTGCTTGGGTTTTGGGGTCCCGTACGCGGCCAGGCTCCCAAAAAGTCTCACACATGTGGTATCCCCGTACTCAGGAGAAGCAACAGAATGTATTTTGGGGTGTAATTCCACATAAGCCCATGGCATGTTTGAGCAATATATCATTTAGTGACAACTTTTTGTAAAAAAAAAAAATTTTTCTCATTATTTAATCACTTGGGACAAAAAAAAAATATTCAATGGGCTCAACATGCCTCTCAGCAATTTCCTTGAGGTGTCTACTTTCCAAAATGGGGCCATTGGGGGGGGGGGGTTTGTACTGCCCTGCCATTTTACCAAAACAAACACGATATGCTTTAAAATTTTACACAAACGCGCAGTGGCGACAAACTACATACATTTTTAAAAGCCTTTACAGGTTACCACATTAGATTTACAGAGGAGGTCTACTGCTAAAATTACTGCCCTCGATCTGACCTTCACGGTGATACCTCACATGCATGGTGCAATTGCTGTTTACATATGACGCCAGACACTTGCGTTCACCTTTGCGCAAGAGCAGGGCAGGACAGGGGTGTTTTTTCTTTTAATTATTTATTTTGTTTTTTTATTTTATTTTTAAACTGTTCCTTCCATGTTTTTATTTATTTTTTATCATTTTTATTGTTATCTCAGGGAATGTAAATATTCCCTATGATAGCAATAGGTAGTGACAGGTACTCTTTTTTTGAAAAAAATAGGATTTTTGTACTCACCGTAAATCTGACGTCCATGGACTGACACAGCAGGATACTGTAAACGTGTGGGTATATGTCCCTGCTTGCAGGAGAAGATCTAGGCAGAATGTTAGATGTTAGAAACATACATTCTAGAACAAACCAGAGCTGAACAGCCCCGCCCAGGGGGGTGGTCCCTCTGGACATTACCCTCCCACCTGCAGCTAGCAGCCTAATTTCGTAACAAAGCAGTACAAACCTTAAAAGAAGGGTGGGTGCTGTGTCAGTCCATGGGCGTCAGAGAAACTGATTTTACGGTGAGTACAAAAATCCTATTTTCTCTTATCGTCCATGGACTGACACAGCAGGATACTGTAAACGTGTGGGACATCCCAAAGCAGTATCAGAAGGGTGGGAGCAGTAGTAAAGGAACAACCAAAACTTCACTCCAAACAAGCAGAGCTCCTCAACGGAGGAGTTGCAACATTAAACAGCGGCCTGCAACACTTTGCGGCCGAGGGAAGCATCCGAAGATGCAGCCACATCAACCTTTTAGAACTTAAAAAATGTATGAACGGACGACCAGGTCGCCGCCTTGCACACTTGTGCAACCATCGCTTGATGTCGGAAAGCACAGGAAGCACCAATTGCCCTGGTGGAATGCGCCATAACCGGAAAGGGAGGCGCCTGCCCCTTAATGGCATAGGCCTGTATAACAGTCTGTCTGATCCACCTAGAAATGGTGGCAGACGACACCGCTTGGTCCTGTTTTGGACCAGAGACAGACACAAACAGTGAGTCAGACTTCCGAATGGAAGCAGTAGCAGACAGGTACATCCGTAAGGCTCGTACCACATCCAAATTGTGAAAGGCAAACTCTCTAGGATGCGATGGATGAGGGCACAAAGACGGAAGGACAATGTCCTCATTAAGGTAAAATGCCGAAATCACCTTTGGAAGGAAAGACGGTCGCAGGCGCAACACCGCCTTATCCTTATGGAGGACCAGGTAAGGCGACTTGCATGACAGAGCCGCCAACTCAGACATCCGTCTAACAGAAGTGATGGCCACTAAGAAAGCCACCTTCTGAGACAAGATTAAAGGAGGAATATCTCCGATATTTTCAAAAGGAGGTTCCTGAAGAACCGAGAGCACCAAGTTCAGATCCCAAGGAGGGAGCGAAGGTTTGGCAGGGGGAAACCACATGGCGAACCCCCTGTACAAAAGTGCATACTAAAGAATGACCTGCTAGGGGTCGTTGAAAGAAAATGGCCAAGGCCGAAATCTGACCCTTAATAGTGCTCAAAGCCAGCCTTTGGGCTATACCACGCTGCAAGAACCGCAGGATTCTGGGGACAGAGTACGTCCTTGGACGCCAGTCTAGCTCTTCGCACATAGCGATGTAAGCTCTCCAGGTACGGTGATAGATCTTTCTAGAAGAAGACTTCCGTACCCTAAGCATGGTTGAAATCACCGAATCAGACAGGCCTCGGTTCTTCAGCACCTGGCTTTCAATAGCCATGCCGTTAAAACCAGAGACTGTAAAGCAGGATGAAAGATAGGACCTTGAGACAGAAGGTCCTCCCTCATGGGCAGTCACCAAGGGACGCCCGCGATGAGACATACCAGATCGGCTTACCAATGATGCAGAGGCCAATCCAGGGCAATGAGGATCACCGGAATGCCCTCGGCTGCTACCCTGAGCAGCAGACGAGGAATCAACTGCAGTGGAGGGTAAGCGTATATCAAGCGATACTGACCCCACGGGGCCACCAACGCGTCCGAGGCATCCACCCAGGGGTCCCTGGACCTGACCACAAACCTCGACACCTTGCGATTGAGTCGAGATGCCATCAGGTCCATATCCGGTGTGCCCCACCGCCGACAAAGGAGTTGAAACACCTCCGGAAGCAAGGACCACTCCACCTGGTCCAAGGACTGGTGACTCAGATAGTCCGCCTGCCAGTTTTCTACGCCCGGAATGTAGACAGCCGACAGCGCCGGCACGCTTCTTTCTGCCCACTTTAGGATGTGGGCAACCTCGGATGCCGCAGCCGAGCTCCGAGTGCCCCCCTGATGGTTGACATACGCCACGGCCGTGGCGTTGTCTGACTGAATTCTGATCGAGCGGCCCTGTAGTCTCTGACCATGCGGAGAGACACAGTCTGATCGCTCGCAATTCCAGAACGTTGATTGGGAGACGAGATTCGTCCGGAGTCCAGAGGCCTTGTGCTGACAGGACTCCCCAAACTCCTCCCCAGCCCGTCAGGCTGGCGTCCACTGGATGGGGAGGAACGACTTCCCGGCCCGAAGAGCGTCAGGGACGCCTTGACAGAGTGACTCACCTGGATCTGAAGATCCAATGACAACGGGGACTTGTCCCAAACAGACAGAATTCCCTTCTGCAATGCCCGAGTGTGTGATTGGGCATACGGGACCACCTCGAAGGAGGCCACCATTAGTCCCAGGACCCTCATGCAGAAACGGATTGACGACCATTTTTGGGCCGTCAGGACCCGCACTGCCGACTGAAGTGTCAGTAACTTCTCCGCGGGTAGAAACACCTTCGCTGCCGAAGTGTCCAGGATCAGACCCAGATACTCCAAACGTTGAGTCAGGACTAGCACCGACTTCTGCATGTTCAGAGGCCACCCGGGGTCTGGCTGACTATTGTCACATTTTCCTCCAATTCTGAGCCAGTTTCTGCTCTTAGAAGGAGGTCGTCCAGATAGCCCACAATAACAATTCCTTGCCGTCTCAGCAAAGATAGAACCGGGGCAAGCACTTTGGTGAAAACCCGTGTTGCCGATGCTAGGCCGAAGGGAAGAGCCACTAACTGATAGTGGACTTCGCCTATGGCAAAGCGCAGAAACCTCTGGTGACTTGCGCAGATTGGGACGTGCAAGTAAGCATCCTTGATATCCAAGGACGCCAGGAAATACCCTTGGTGGAGGGTCGCAATCACCGTGCGAATGGATCCCATCCGGAAATTTTTGAACCTTCACATAGGCATTCAAAGCCTTGAGGTCCAGGATTGGCCGTACCCCGTCCTTCTTCGGGACAACAAACAGGTTCGAGTAAAACCCCTGAAACCCCTCCTGTGACGGGACCGGCACAATCACTCCGCACCCAAGCAAATCCTGGACGGCCCCCAAGAGGGCCGCCCGACGGGCAGGAAGGAGAGGGAGGTTTGAGGGGAAGAACCTGTTTGGGGGCCATGAGCGGAACTCTATCCTGTATTCGCAGGTGACCACCTCGCACACCCACCGGCCGGAGATCCGGGAGGTCCACCGAACCGTGAACCTGCGAAGACGTCCCCCCACCCCAGAGTCGGGCAGGGGCAAGACTTCATGCGGTGGCGGGCTTGGGAGCTTGCTTGGTAGGCTTACGCACCCAGGGACGCTTGTGTCCCCCGCCGCACTTTTTTCAGTCTGGGCGGGCTTACCCGTGGATTCTGACTGACGAAAAAACTTCTTCTTCGCTGGAAAGAAAGGGCCCGACCTGCGGAGGGGCTCCTTTCCCTTAACAGACTGAGGGAGGAAGGTGCTCTTACCCCCTGTGACATCCTTAATAATGTCATCCAGGGTGACCCCAAACAGTCTACCGCCCTTGAAGGGCAAGCCAGCCAGGAGCTTTTTTGGAAGCTAGGTCAGCCGACCAACATTTTAGCCAGATAAGGCGACGCAGCACCACAGCAGAGATAGAGGCCCCAGATATTAAAGGGGCCGCATCCAAAGTGGCATCGCACACATAGACCAGACCCTGCACAAGTTGATGAGCCAGGGCAATGGTCTCAGGAGGGAGATTATGCTCCTGTACCGTCTGGTGCAAAATCTTTGCCCATCCTGTGAGTGTCTGAGACACAAGTGTCGCCGCCACTATAGGGCGTAAGGCAGACCCCAATAAGGCAAACATAGTTCTACTCACCACCTCAGATCTCCTGTCAGTGGGATCCTTAAATGCAGGAGTCCCTTCCATTGGGAGCGTGGTAGCCTTATTCCAACGGGCGACCGGGGGGTCGACCACTGGGGGGTGAGCCCACTTCTTAACCCGGTCCTCCTCAAAGGGGTACCTTATGGCTAGGTGCCGCGGGACCGTCAAAGTCTTCTGCGGCTTATCCCAGACTTGGTCAATGAATGTATTAAAAAAAGGCACATATGGAAAGACCTTTTTTGAGAGACGGCTTTAAAGGAACCAAAGGAGACAGTTTCCACCTGGGGTTCCTCAGTCTCAACATTCAGCTTGAGAGTGTCCCTCACAGCATCAATGAGTTCACTTACAATCACCCTGTCAGTTATTGGATCAGAACTGGAGTCTTCCTCACAAGGAATGTCCTGTCCAAAAACATCAAAATCCTCAGAGCTAGGGTCCTGAGCGGCAGTAGCTAGGCCCATATCAGAGACAGAGCACTCCCCTACAGGAGAATGTGTGGGGAGGGGGCGCTTTACAGCTCCCTTGCGCTCACACACCGCTTCCATTCTGACAAGGAATGATTCCAGGACTGCCGACAACTGGTCCATAGGCACCGCAGGTGCAGGAGCACTGCCAGTTGCCTCAGGCAAGTGTGGAGAAGCAGGTGTACCAGACTCCATATCGCCACCCTCTAAGACCTTATACACTACTACAGTGAATATACAGTCCACCCACTGGCTACGCTGAGGCTGAGTAGGGGATACCCGGAGGACTCACCAGCCCTTAAGGAGCGCTCAGTACTGCTGAAGAAACCGCGCTGTGAAGCCTGAGGAAAGTGAAGAATCTGTGAGGAGATTGTGAGGAGATTCGCGCCGCTAGAGGCCGAAACCGAAAGTAAAAGCGCCGCGGCTTCAAAAAAATGGCTGCCGGCCGCAGATATAACTGCGCCATTGAACCACGGCAAGATGGCTGCTGGGCGCATAATTAAAAAAAACATCCAGCGCTAATGCACGCGCTAATGGTGCACGCAATAAGTTCCCACCTCACACACCAGAACACTGCTCCTCTTCCCAGAGTCCACTAACAGACATGAGCGCCCCCAGCCAGGCCAGAGTGAGCCCCAAGCACCCCCACAGCACAGCACCATGACAGGGTGCAGAGAGCAGCATAACAGGGGGGAGACAGGGAGAAACCCCCCCCATATAAAGAAACACAGCCAGCATGTACTTACCTGCAGCAGGAGAGACTACTTACCCGTCCCAGAGGGACCCACTGGCTTGTTTCAGACAGACCTATCACAGAGCAGTACTGCGTAGCTGTCGGCCCGGTCCACCGCGAAAGATACAGTCAGTCAGGTACTGTTCAATCTTGAGAGGACCGCGGGAGCATAAAAGCAACCCGGCCACCCCTGCAGTCATGGAGCATGTCGTGTACTGAGTCTCACGCACACACAGGGCCGGCGCTACCACTAGGCGAACTAGGCAGCCACCTAGGGCGCACTGCCGCCTAGGGAGTAGCCACGGCCACTGGTTCCCTATCTCATTGTATGACAGTAGTAGTCCTTAGTAGTCCTTGCCGCCGCGCAGTCCTGTGGAGGAAGAGGAGGAGGCGCTGGGAGCTTGTCACAGCCTTGATTATCCAACAGTTGTTGGGTCCGTGGATGGATACATGTGCTCCCCTCCCCCGGCTCCTCCCCTTCTACCACGCTCTGCGGATCTCCTACCATGTGCAGAGCGTGGATAATGGCCGCTGCCGCTGCTGAGCAGCTCCTTGACCTCCTCTCCAGGATGGGTGGCCGTAGTGTGGAAGACCTACCAAAACAGCGATCATCGAGAGCCAGTCTCAAGGTACTGTACATGAGGGTCCGCTGCCCGACACTGACAGCATCCTGTGACGTCACTCCCTGATCGAGGGCGCCCGAACATCCCTGCTACCAGCCGCCTGCGATGACCTCACACACAGCCCTAATGCTATGATGCCACCGGCACCTACTGTCCCCTGTCATCATCATGCTCCTCGTCATCCCCCTGTTCCTGGCATCCCACCACCCTACCTCTGAGGCCTGTCATACATTTTATCACCCCCCCTGTCATCTCCATCCTCCCTGTCATCTCCCTACCACCCCCTGTCATCTCCATCCTCCCTGTTATCTCCCTACCACCCCCTGTCATCTCCATCCTCCCTGTCATCTCCCTACCACCCCCTGTCATCTCCATCCTCCCTGTCATCTCCCTACCACCCCCTGTCATCTCCATCCTCCCTGTCATCTCCCTACCACCCACCCCTGTCATCTCCATCCTCCCTGTCATCTCCCTACCACCCACCCCTGTCATCTCCATCCTTCCTGTCATCTCCATCCTTCCTGTCATCTCCCTACCACCCCCTGTCATCTCCATCCTCCCTGCCATCCTCCCTGTCATCTCCCTACCACCCCCTGTCATCTCCATCCTCCCTGTCATCTCCCTACCACCCCCTGTCATCTCCATCCTCCCTGCCATCCTCCCTGTCATCTCCCTACCACCCCCTGTCATCTCCATCCTCCCTGTCATCTCCCTACCACCCCCTGTCATCTCCATCCTCCCTGCCATCCTCCCTGTCATCTCCATCCTCCCTGTCATCTCCCTACCACCCACCCCTGTCATCTCCATCCTCCCTGTCATCTCCATCCTCCCTGTCATCTCCCTACCACCCCCTGTCATCTCCATCCTCCCTGTCATCTCCCTACCACCCCCTGTCATCTCCATCCTCCCTGTCATCTCCCTACCACCCACCCCTATCATCTCCATCCTCCCTGTCATCTCCCTACCACCCCCTGCCATCTCCATCCTCCCTGTCATCTCCCTACCACCCCCTGTCATCTCCATCCTCCCTGTCATCTCCCTACCACCCACCCCTGTCATCTCCATCCTCCCTGTCATCTCCCTACCACCCACCCCTGTCATCTCCATCCTCCCTGTCATCTCCCTACCACCCACCCCTGTCATCTCCATCCTCCCTGTCATCTCCCTACCACCCACCCCTGTCATCTCCATCCTCCCTGTCATCTCCCTACCACCCACCCCTGTCATCTCCATCCTCCCTGTCATCTCCCTACCACCCACCCCTGTCATCTCCATCCTCCCTGCCATCCTCCCTGTCATCTCCCTACCACCCCCTGTCATCTCCATCCTCCCTGTCATCTCCCTACCACCCCCTGTCATCTCCATCCTCCCTACCATCCTCCCTGTCATCTCCCTACCACCCCCTGTCATCTCCATCCTCCCTGTCATCTCCCTACCACCCACCCCTGTCATCCCCATCCTCCCTGTCATCTCCCTACCACCCCCTGTCATCTCCATCCTCCCTGCCATCCTCCCTGTCATCTCCCTACCACCCCCTGTCATCTCCATCCTCCCTGTCATCTCCCTACCACCCCCTGTCATCTCCATCCTCCCTGCCATCCTCCCTGTCATCTCCCTACCACCCCCTGTCATCTCCATCCTCCCTGTCATCTCCCTACCACCCACCCCTGTCATCTCCATCCTCCCTGTCATCTCCCTACCACCCCCTGTCATCTCCATCCTCCCTGTTATCTCCCTACCACCCCCTGTCATCTCCATCCTCCCTGTCATCTCCCTACCACCCCCTGTCATCTCCATCCTCCCTGTCATCTCCCTACCACCCACCCCTGTCATCGCCATCCTCCCTGTCATCTCCCTACCACCCCCTGCCATCTCCATCCTCCCTGTCATCTCCCTACCACCCCCAGTCATCTCCATCCTCCCTGCCATCCTCCCTGTCATCTCCCTACCACCCCCTGTCATCTCCATCCTCCCTGTCATCTCCCTACCACCCCCTGTCATCTCCATCCTCCCTGCCATCCTCCCTGTCATCTCCCTACCACCCCCTGTCATCTCCATCCTCCCTGTCATCTCCCTACCACCCCCTGTCATCTCCATCCTCCCTGCCATCCTCCCTGTCATCTCCATCCTCCCTGTCATCTCCCTACCACCCACCCCTGTCATCTCCATCCTCCCTGTCATCTCCATCCTCCCTGTCATCTCCCTACCACCCCCTGTCATCTCCATCCTCCCTGTCATCTCCCTACCACCCCCTGTCATCTCCATCCTCCCTGTCATCTCCCTACCACCCACCCCTATCATCTCCATCCTCCCTGTCATCTCCCTACCACCCCCTGTCATCTCCATCCTCCCTGTCATCTCCCTACCACCCACCCCTGTCATCTCCATCCTCCCTGTCATCTCCCTACCACCCACCCCTGTCATCTCCATCCTCCCTGTCATCTCCCTACCACCCACCCCTGTCATCTCCATCCTCCCTGTCATCTCCCTACCACCCACCCCTGTCATCTCCATCCTCCCTGTCATCTCCCTACCACCCACCCCTGTCATCTCCATCCTCCCTGTCATCTCCCTACCACCCACCCCTGTCATCTCCATCCTCCCTGCCATCCTCCCTGTCATCTCCCTACCACCCCCTGTCATCTCCATCCTCCCTGTCATCTCCCTACCACCCCCTGTCATCTCCATCCTCCCTACCATCCTCCCTGTGATCTCCCTACCACCCCCTGTCATCTCCATCCTCCCTGTCATCTCCCTACCACCCACCCCTGTCATCTCCATCCTCCCTGTCATCTCCCTACCACCCCCTGTCATCTCCATCCTCCCTGCCATCCTCCCTGTCATCTCCCTACCACCCCCTGTCATCTCCATCCTCCCTGTCATCTCCCTACCACCCCCTGTCATCTCCATCCTCCCTGCCATCCTCCCTGTCATCTCCCTACCACCCCCTGTCATCTCCATCCTCCCTGTCATCTCCCTACCACCCACCCCTGTCATCTCCATCCTCCCTGTCATCTCCCTACCACCCCCTGTCATCTCCATCCTCCCTGTTATCTCCCTACCACCCCCTGTCATCTCCATCCTCCCTGTCATCTCCCTACCACCCCCTGTCATCTCCATCCTCCCTGTCATCTCCCTACCACCCACCCCTGTCATCGCCATCCTCCCTGTCATCTCCCTACCACCCCCTGCCATCTCCATCCTCCCTGTCATCTCCCTACCACCCCCAGTCATCTCCATCCTCCCTGCCATCCTCCCTGTCATCTCCCTACCACCCCCTGTCATCTCCATCCTCCCTGTCATCTCCCTACCACCCCCTGTCATCTCCCTACCACCCCCTGTCATCTCCATCCTCCCTGCCATCCTCCCTGTCATCTCCCTACCACCCCCTGTCATCTCCATCCTCCCTGCCATCCTCCCTGTCATCTCCCTACCACCCCCTGTCATCTCCATCCTCCCTGCCATCCTCCCTGTCATCTCCCTACCACCCCCTGTCATCTCCATCCTCCCTGCCATCCTCCCTGTCAATTCCCTACCACCCCTGTCATCTCCATCCTCCCTGCCATCCTCCCCTTCATCTCCATACCACCCCCTGTCATCTCCATCCTCCCTGTCATCTCCATCCTCCCTGTCATCTCCCTACCACCCCCTGTCATCTCCCTACCACCCCCTGTCATCTCCATCCTCCCTGTCATCTCCATCCTCCCTGTCATCTCCATCCTCCCTGTCAGCTTCTTTCCATCCTCCCTGTCATCTCCCTACCATCCACCCCTGTCATCTCCATCCTCCCTGTCATCTCCCTACCATCAACCCCTGTCATCTTCATCCTCCCTGTTATCTCCCTACCACCCCCTGTCATCTCCCTACCATCCACCCCTGTCATCTCCATCCTCCCTGTCAGCTTCCTACCATCCACCCCCTGTCATCTTCATCCCCCCTGCCAGTTTCCTACCACCCCCTGTCATCTCCATCCTCCCTGTCATCACCCTACCACCCCCTGTCATCTCCATCCTCCTTGTCAGCTTCCTACCATCCACCCCTGTCATCTCCATCCTCCCTGTCAGCTTCCTTCCATCCTCCCTGTCAGCTTCCCACCATCCACCCCTGTCATCTCCATCCTCCATGTCAGCTTCCTTCCATCCTCCCCTGTCATCTCCATCCTCCCTGTCATCTCCATCCTCCCTGTCATCTCCCTACCACCCACCCCTGTCATCTCCATCCTTCCTGTCATCTCCCTACCACCCACCCCTGTCATCTCCATCCTTCCTGTCATCTCCCTACCACCCACCCCTGTCATCTCCATCCTCCCTGTCAGCTTCCTACCACCCACCCCTGTCATCTCCATCTTCCCTGTCACCTCCATACCACCCACCCCTGTTATCTTCATCCCCCCTGACAGTTTCCTACCACCCCACCCCCTTAAATTTACTGGTGCACATCACATGTGATGGACGCAGGGACAATTTTTTTCTTGACAACATGGACAGAAGGGCATTCGTCCTTCCAGTGAAACTACAAATGAAGGGACTTTTTTCTTTATTTTTATTTTTGGGGGGGGGGGGCGCACGTAGCTGGTCTTGCCTAGGGGACCAAATTGCCTAGCACCGGCCCTGCGCACACAAGGCGAGGATCAGCACGCTCGATGGTCGGACAGGGAAGACTATGAGGATACCAGTGTACCCAACCTGTTGTCCAGCCGACAGTTGATTGAAGGTCTCAAAAATAAAATAATAAAATTCCCAAAGGAATACATTTTAAAAGTAAAATCTTTCAGAAGACTGGCTCCTGAGAGAGCCACGTCTTCTCCTTCTGCTAGGCAGAAAAACTTTTGGTTGTTCCTTTACTACTGCTCCCACCCTTCTGATACTGCTTTGGGACGTCCCACACGTTTACAGTGTCCTGCTGTGTCAGTCCATGGACGATAAGAGAAAATAGGATTTTTGTACCCGTAAAATCCGTTTCTCTGACGTCCATGGACTGACACAGCACCCACCCTTCTTTTAAGGTTTGTACTGCTTTGTTACGAAATGAGGCTGCTAGCTGCAGGTGGGAGGGCAATGTCCGGAGGGACCGCCCCCCTGGGCGGGGCTGTTCAGCTCTGGTTTGTTCTAGAATGTATGTTTCTAACATCTAACATTCTGCCTAGATCTTCTCCTGCAAGCAGGGACATATACCCACATGTTTACAGTATCCTGCTGTGTCAGTCCATGGACGATAAGAGAAATTGGGGTCTATTAGACCCTAGATCTTTCCTCTGCCCTCAAAGCATCTAACCACACCAAGATCGGTGTGATAAAATGCTTTCACAATTTCCCAATGGCGCTTTTTATATCCACGTACACACGGTCAGACTTTTCTACGGGCAAGCCTCCGTCGGAATTTCGACCATATGTACGCGACATTAGGAGCAAAATCGCTCCTCCGCCCCTGCTGTCCCCATGCTTCGGCATATATGCTCTTTTTTTTAACTGTGGTGGTGAAATCACCTCCTACAGCACTGGAGTCACAGGGATCAGGCCTGTCTCTGCGAACGCTGCAGTTATGTGTGTTGTGTTTTGTAAGTGACAGTGATCGATTGATACTGCACTTGGGTGGGCTGGGCTGGACGGAGGGGCAAAACGCAGGTGCTAGCAGGTATCTGGGCTGATCCCGCTAACACTGCGTTTTTGGGAATCCTAAACTGCTGGGGACGCTAGTATAGGTATAGATCTGAACAGATATTGAGCTGTTCAGATACTATACCACTAAGGGAGGTGTATGCTTTGTGCGTGGGTGTTAGCGCTACTGGCACTAACCTGGCGCTGCCTGGGGCGACGCAGACCCTATCTGACCCTAAAACCTAATTGATATCACCCACCGGGCGATCAGGGGGTTAAACCTTTATTGGGTTATATACGGCAGGTGCCCTGATGCTATAAAAAGCAAACTAACTAACCAGCGTCACCCGTAACACTTATACGGTGGTCACTGGTGAAAGGGTTAACTAGCGTCAATCAGGGAGTTAAAACCTTAGGTAATATATGGGGGTACCTGACGGGGAACCTAAATAACGAAATAACTAACTGGCTAACCAGTGTCACCAGTGACACTTATACGGTGATCACTGGTGAAAGGGTTAACTCTAGGGGCAATCAGGGGGTTAAAACCTTTATTAGATAATATATGGGGGTACCCGATGCTATAAAAACCTGGCGGCGAACCTAAAAAAATAACTGGCTACCTAGCGGCACCAGCGACACTAATACAGCGATCAGAAAAACGATCGCTTAGTGACACTGGCGATAGGGGGTGAAAGGGTTACCTGGGGGGCGATCAATGGGTTAAACCTTTATTAGGGGGGATAGGGGGCTACCCTGGAGCTAAAGGAACCTAACACTAACTGACCTGACACTTTTACTATCACAAATGTCACTGATTGCAGTGATCAGTTATTTACTGATCACTGCAATCAGTGACACTGTGAATGGGGGCTGGGGGGTGATCTGGGGGTGACTGGGGGGGTGAAAAGTGTGCCCATGTGTCCTGGTGTCAGTGGGCTGTTGGTGCACTAACCTGATGTCTTCTCTCCTCGGCGCTCTGGACAAATAGAGCGCCGCATGGAGAGATGACATCACTTCCTCCTGCCTGTGTTTACATTACACAGGCAGGGGAAGCATCTCATTCGCGAGGGGGTGTCCAGAAACCAATGGCCGCCCCCTCATCACGGATTGCTACTGAAGCGATCAGGACCTTTTTCGCGACCTGCCAATCAATTGGAATTGTATAGATTATGATCTGCGACTGTAAAGCCTACTATATTGGAAAAACCAAACGCATTTTTTTCCATAGAATTAGGGACCATGTATCCTTAGTGCTCAACAAGAAAATGGAGACACCTATCAGCCGGCACATGGGTCTATGCCATGGCTTTAATGATTCTCTCATGCATTTTTTTGCTTTGGCGCACGTTCCTCCCACTGAGAGAGGAGGTGACTTTGACAAGGTCCTTCTACAGCCGGAGGCCAAGTGGATCTCTAATTTAGGTGATTTACAATATCCGGGGCTCAATGAAGCCTTCAGCTTCAAACCTTTTTTTATAGGGTACCAATCCCTTTCTTTATTTTATAATTGCCCAGTTTATCTGTTTGTCCCATTGTTCATGTATTTTTATTTCATTTCTTTCATTTTATTTTTATTCTATTTTATTTTCACTTCCCCATGTTTAGTCCTCTTTTTATGATTGCTATGTTGATCATTTAGGGTAGATAATATTACTGTGTGGTGCTATATATGCCATTTTCCTTTTGGCCAATTTACCAATAGCGCCACATATTTATTCATATATCAATACCTTTATTATGTGCTGTATGTACTGTAGTATTTGGGAGCAGTATTGATGTAAATTTATGAGCCTACCTATATTTCTATTGCCTACAAACAAGACTATTATTAATAATTATTATGCTCTCCTTTAAATTCAGTTATCAGCTAATTAGGTATTCATTAACCTTTTTTCTATTTTTTTCCTAATTAAGTGATTTGCCCATGCCCGGGTGGTGCTGCCCCTCTTATATGTGCTTGTACGGACGCCCAGGGCAGGTGTTTTTTGAGGGTTCTCAATCAATGTACCCTATCATGCCTTCCCCTTTTTCAGGGTTTGATCCTTGCCTGTTTTTCCCATTGTTTCCAGCTTTTCAATCATTTAGCCTAGCCTTTTGGTCTAGTGGCGGACGCCTGGAAACCCTTTTTCCATACGTCAGGTCTATTTCTATACTATTTTTCCCTTTTGTTTCAGCGCTCACTCAGCTACTGGCAATGGGGATTTTCCAAAATGGCGTTTTTCACTGTACACATATGTGATCTTGCCAGAGTGCAAGTCGGGATTCACGCATGCGCATTGACGCGCTTGGCGGAGATTTAAACGGCGGTACACGCCGGTATTCTATGTAATTTCCATGAAGGTCGGTGTAGGATACACACCACTGCCTTCGATCGCTCCAGGATTATTCCATTAGCTTCACCAATAAGGTAACTCTCGGAATCATGTTTGATACTGACACCTTTCTGGATGCTTATTAATCATAACATTTTACTCCTTTTTACTCCTATTGCCTTTTGAAACTTTTTGTTTGCACCCATTCCATATAGGTTTTTCCAGTCCGGATCTGCCCTAATGGGAAATGGGATACTTGGCTTCTCTACTGTGGTTTCTTTATTGAACCTTTGAGAAACATCAAAATAATGTTTTCCTTTTGAATTACTTCATTGATTCTATTTTTGTCATCTATATGAGCAGGTATTATTGTATTTTGGCTTATTTAAGCCATATATATTATAAGTACCTACCTTATATATTATTTGTCCCGCCTACAAGCATTACAGAGGCTCATTACCACCTGGGTTTGGAATTGTATCACATCTGCACTCCCCATCTTGAGTGTTTTTTAAACGAAATTTAGTTGTTTCACATTCGGTGAAATCCATTTCATGCAGTATCAGGTAAGCTCCCGAATGCATCATCTGCTCCCAAACTTTGAAAACTATGTTTCTATGTCCTTTTTTCATTGATTGTACTATAGACTTTTTTGACCAAAAATGCATTGTTCTCTATGCCAATACGCAACATTATTGTATTTTAATGTTTTACACGAGTATTCACTTTGTTCCTTTTGTTTTGCCTTCAGCATACTAGATGCCATGGTTAAACTCCTGAGGAAGCTCTTCTGAGCGAAACATGTAGAGTACACTGGCACCATCTGTTGTAATGCTGTTTACAGGAAACAATTGACCAATGATTTGTAATGTACTCGTGTTTTTAATCTATTTTTTGTATTAAAAGTTTTTTCTATAATTGAATCTTGTTCAATCAGTGTCTATCTGGTTGTGCATTTATTTGACACCTTAAAAGTCCCGGGGCCTGTGACCTCATACCCTTTACTTGTATCCACATTTACTAGTAGGGGTAGTGTGAAAAAATTCAACAAAATCTGGGCGCCTTGGCTGGACGTTCTTGGTCTAGCTCCGGCAGATCTAGTTATAGACGTCTACTATTGTATTTAGTGTTACATAACAAAGGTTGAAGGCTTATGCCTAATATGTACAAAATCCTGTATACCGCGCTGCTTCTCATTTATTGTTCTTTCAATAAAGTTCTATTTGATAAAAAAAAAAGTCTATGCGAAACTAACGTGAAAAATCAAAAGTGTTAATTTTAAAGGCTTATATGCAAGTTATTGCCATAAAAAGTGTTTGGGGACCCGGGTACTGGCCCGGGAACACGTATCAATGCAAAAAAAAGTTTTTTCAGGAGCAGTGATTTTAATAATGCTTAAAGTGAAACCATAAAGATGAAATATTCCTTTATATATCGTGCTTGGGGGTCACCTTAGTCTGCCTGTAAAGTAGAGCATATTTCCCATGTTTATAACAGTATGGCAGAAAAATTTAATTTCTAAAGGAAAAAATGTCATTTAAAATTGTTCGCGGCTGTAATGTATTGCCGGATCCCTTTGGGTCTGGTATGGATAATAAGGGCAACTCCATGCCAAAAATTTTCTAAAAATTGGCGTGGGGGACCTCCCCAAAATCCATACCAGGCCCTTCAGGTCTGGTATGGATTTTAAGGGGAACCCCGCTCCAATTTGTTTAAACAAAATGATGTGGGGGTCCCCCAAAATCCATACCAGACTCTTATCCGAGCATGCAACCTGGCAGGCCACAGGAAAAGGGGGGTGAGAGGGAGTAATGGGAGGAGAAAGAGGGAGTAAGGGGAGGAGAGAGAGAGAGAGGGAGTAAGGGGATGAGAGAGAGAGAGGGAGTAAGGGGAGGAGAGAGAGAGGGGAGAGTAAGGGGATGAGAGAGAGGGGAGAGTAAGGGGATGAGAGTGGGGGGGAGTAAGGGGATGAGAGAGGGGGGAGTAAGGGCATAGGACACGGGGTGGGGGGCTGGGATTTGGGATACTGTGGAATGTGACATTTTTCAAGTGCTCTGACTGTGGTGTCGTGGAGCGTTAGGGGGCTGGGTGACCCCCTCAAGCGTACTATGGTTTCTACATCTATGCGTAAATACCTCCCTGCTATCTGTGTTTTACAGGAGACTCACCTCACCCCTGACTCCCTGTCTTGCCTAAGGTTCTGTTGGGTGGGCTGGCCCTATCATTCCACTCACTCCTCCTTTTCCAGAGGGGTGAGTGTATTGATACATGGCTCACTAGACTACCAGGAACTTGATAGTGTGGTGGACATGGAGGAAAGATATGTAATTCTATACTGACACCTGTTCTCTTTGAAGTGTATACTTGCCTTTCTTTATATCCCACCTCCATGTAGTCATCAGGTGTTACGGGCAGTGCTGGAATTTCAGTTGGGTCATCTGGTTGTCCTGTTATATATCCTGGGTGACTTTAGTTGTTACATGGACCCCCAATTCCAATTAGACAAACACCCCCCGGTGACAACGGATAGAGGCGTATGCCACACAGCCCTGAGAAAACTGGTTGAGGAGGTGGGTTGGACTGATCTGTGGAGAAGTAGGAACCCTGGGGAGAGACAATTCTCATGCTTTTTAAAATCACATATGTCCTTGTCAGGCATTGATCTTTGCCTCTGTCCGGATACAGTTGTCCAATCGGTGGCGGAGATAGAGGGGGATATCAGATCACTCTCCACTGGTTCTTAGCCTGAAGGTTTGTCCCCCCTCGACACTACTTATGGCCCCTTGGAAGCTAAATGCCTTCTGGCTTAATCTCCTCCCATCCCAGGCCTAGATAGCACAAAAATTCAACTGATGTTTGGTCTGATCAGGAGGGACACCCAGATGAGGTGGTGGTGTGGGAGACATTTCAGGCCTTTCTTCTGGGACTGTTTATTAGAGAAATCAATGCATTCAAAAAGGCTTCCAATGCACAAAGGGAGGGGGTGGAGTGATTGGTACATGATCTGGAGGTCGAGTTTGTCTCTAACTCCACGGAGGATCGGAGGGATGCATGGTTGTCTGCTCAGGATGCGTTTAGCCGGCTCACTTCCTCGGCGGCAGAGTAGAAAAGCTTCTTCAGCAAACTTGCATTTCATGAGGAGGGTGAACATACTGGTCGCCTTTTAGCAAAAGTTGCCCATTCACAGCAGATATCACCATCCATTGGTGCCTTGCGGTACCTGATGGTACAGTAACCAATTCCCCAGACACTATCATGATGACTCTTAGTTCATATTACTCTGACTTATACCGTTCTCAGCAGAACTATACGGATAGTTCTCTACACACATATCTTGGAGGGGTAGCGTTACCTACTCTGTCAGACGCAGCTAGGCAATTACTGGATGCTCCTCTGACATTGGAGGAGCTACAGATGGCGACCGGAATGTTCCCCAACTCAGAAGCGCCGGGAGAGCATGGAATTCCTGTCGAGGTGTATAAGCAGTATGGTGAACACCTATTACCAAAACTGTTAGGGGTATTTAATGCTTCCAAAACAAATGGGTGCCTTCCTCCCTCTATGACCAAAGCCATTATAGTCTTACTATTGAAACCTGGAAAGGACCCCTTAGACCCTGGCTCTTATAGGCCAATATCCCTTCTGCAATCTGACGTGAAAATACTGGCTAAGGTGCTGGCCCCAAGATTGAACAAGGTAAAATCATCCATAATTCACTCGGACCAAGCGGGGTTCTTGCCTCAGAAATCTACAGCTATAAATTTACGTAAGCTATTTGTTCATTTACAATCCAAGTCCGATAATATGGGGGACAGAGTGCTGCTCTATCTTGATGACAACAAGGCCTTCAACAGTATTGAATGGCCCTATTTATGGGCCATCTTGCATAAATTTGGGTTTGGGAAAGAATTCATAGCCCGTGTCCAACTATTATATAGCTCCCAGAAGGCAATCAGAGAGGCAGGGAGGGTATACCAGTTCTTTATTTATTATTTACTTTATTTATATAGTTTATTTAGGGGCACTAGACAGGGATGCCCCCTATCCCCTTTACAGTTTTCTCTGGCCATAGAGCCGTTGGCAGTCCGTATTCGCTCTAATTCTAAATTCAGGGACTTTCAGTATTGAGAGCTTCATGAAAAATTGATGCTTTATGCAGATGACACCATGCTCCTTTTGGGGGACACGTCGTCGTCCTTGAAAGAGGCTATGGAGGTGGTCCGAACGTTTGGTCATTATTCAGGATTAGTGATTAACTGGACTAAGTCATCTGTCAGTCTGACCCACAGCTGACAACTCTACTAGATATCCCCGTATCCACGGAATTCAGGTACTTGGGAAAACAGGTTACACCTAATCTAAAAAAAGGACAAAGAGAGACAGGGCTCTCGCAAAATGGGATTTTAAAAGGGGGACACCGGTTCTTTTGTAGGTGAGTACACTTGAGACAGTAATTTAGAAAAATATAAATTTATTCATAAATCTTTAAAATTGATATTGCAATTGGTACAAAATCATAAAAAGCTTAGAAACAAAGAACTAGATTGTGCAGTTAGCCAACATGTTTCGCACTGTTGTGCTTCGTCAGGGCTTAGCACTTGTCTTTTATTTCATCAAGTCTGTATAAGACACAAAAGTTTGTAATTAATGTCAAGCAGTGATATAATATCAATACATATGCATTCATTGAAGTGATACAAATTTGCTGCATATCAACAAACTTGGAAAAAATATATTGTAACATGCTCACCTAGTTCAATTTGAGAAAATTGGACAAAAAGCACAACGCTAAACATGTGCATCAATGCTGATGACTGGCCCACATCCCACCGCAGCTGACCCGGCGGATGCCAGAACCAGCAGGTCGATACATGAGGATTTTGACTGTGTAAGCTGACCAAGTAATGGTAAGATAATCAAATCTAAAAGAGGATAAGTAATAAATGATAATGAAGGAAATGGTAAAGGTGTCCTAATGCTTATAGGAACTACTTCTAAGTGAACTAAAGTAAATAGACTTTAGGAAAACAATTTAGTAAAACAGTACTAAATGTATACAAGGATCTATGAAAAATATATGAAATATATCATTCTCCCAACCAGTAGGTCAGACTGCAATGACATGCAATGGGAGGTTGGATTAAAACAGGGGGGTCAAAACATAGCATAGGTAATTAGTTATTATTTATTAGCAAGGCGGTAGTGGAAACATTCCATTTAAATTGATATTTGAGTTTTAACAGCATATCATGTACTAATGACATGGTATGAAGAGAAAAGGATATTAAAATGGAATGAAGGGACTTTGAACAAAATTAAATTAACAGATATCAAGGCTGAAGGCTTATAGCGTATGGAATACATAATGGGGCTGAATTACAAAACGTTTGCGCCATGAGTATCGGCGCATCTGCGTGCGCAATGGCTGTTTTGGTATTTACAAAACATTAGCGCCTGTAGCGCAGCCCTATTTGCCATTTACTATAGTGTTGTCGGCGGACGGGAGGAGGCGCTAAGTGCGCCACTATGGTCCTGGCGCACGGCATGTTAAACTCGAAATATAAAGAAGCTGGAAGTGAGAATATAATGGGGGTGATGTGAGGAAGTGTAGGGACACCTGCCCAAATAACTAATATGCCCAAAATAGAGTGAGAAAGTAACTTTTTCAAAACCGGCCCGCTGCGCCGGCAAGTACGATTAGAGCTGCGGGAGGTTTTTTTGAGCTCAGCGCGGGAATTTTCCTTGTTTTCTTGCGCCAAGACACTGCGCCAGCAAAATCTTAGTAAATGTCAAGTCACGTAAACTAATTTGCATAAGTTGAACAGGCGCAGCTCTGAACTTGCCAGTGCGCCAGCAAAATGACATTTCTAAAGGAAAAAAAAAGGCATTTAAAAGCACCCGCGGCTATAATGAATTGTCGGCTCCCGGCAATATAGAGAAAAGTAATTGAAAGTCTTTGATAAAAAAAAAAAAAAAAGCGTGGGGGTCCCCCAGAATTCAAATACCAGGCCCTTCAGGTCTGATATAGATATTAAGGGGAACCCCGCCGCAAATTTAAAAAAAAAATGGCGTGCGGTTCCCCCAAATATCCATACCAGGCCCTTCAGATCTGGTGTGGATTTTAAGGGGAACTCCACCCCAAATTTTAAAAAAAATGGCGTGGAGTCCCCCCAGAAATCCACACCAGACCCTTATCCGAGCACGCAACCTGGCCGGCCGCAGGAAAAGAGGGGGGGGCGAGAGAGCGGCCCCCCTCCCTCCTGAACCGTACCAGGCCACATGCCCTCAACATGGGGGTTTTAGACAATTCCTTTATTAATGTCTTCTCTTCCATCTTCTTTCATCTTCTTCTTTTCTCCATTCGGGTTTCTTCCTCCATCTTCCTCTTCATCTTTATCTTCATCTTCCTTCGGTCTTCTCGTCCGCATCTTGCTCCGGCTTCTTGAAAGGGGGCTTCCAGATTCCGATAAACCCCCTGCCTGCAGACCCCCACAACCACCGGGCAAGGATTGTGGGGATGAGGCCCTTGTCCCCATCAACATGGGGACATCCTCCCCATGTTGAGGACATGTGGCCTGGTACGGTTCAGAAGGGAGGGGGGGCCGCTCTCTCGTCCCCCCCCTCTTTTCCTGCGGCCTGCCAGGTTGCGTGCTCAGATAAGGGTCTGGTGTGGATTTTTGGGGGTACTCCACGCCATTTTTTTTTTAATTTGGGGTGGAGTTCCCCTTAAAATCCATACCAGATCTGAAGGGCCTGGTATGGATATTTGGGGGAACCGCACGCATTTTTTTTTAAATTTACGGCAGAGTTCCCCTTAATATCCATTCCAGACCTGAAGGGCCTGGTAATTGAATTTGGGGGACCCCCACGCTTTTTTTTTGTGTTATCAAAGACTTTCAATGACTTTTATCTGTATTGACGGGAACCAGCAATTCATTACAGCCGCGTGTACATTTAAATTACTATTATTTTACTTTATAAATGTCATTTTGCTCTCGAACTGTTATAAACATGGAAAACATGCACTACTTTACAGGCATACTATAGACACCCCCCAGGTATGATATTTAGGGCCAGTTCACACCGGATGCAGTGCAGTGCATTATTTTGATGCATGAAAAACGCAAAGAAAGTTGATCACATTAATGCCAATGGCATAGGTCACACCACTGCAGTCCGTTCCAGTGCGTTTCATAAAGGAAAACAAAAATTGGTCATGCTGCATTTTTTAGGTACAGAACTGTACTGGACCGCAGTAAAACACATCAAAAATGCACCAAAGACGCACTGCAACACACTTGTCCTAAGTGAAAAGAGGGGGAAAAAAACACTGGACTGCATCAAAAACGCATCAAAAATGCACTGGAACACACTTGCCCTTCTCTTTGGTTAATAAAAAAGAGGGGTGAAAAAAAAGCACTGGACGGCATCAAAAACGTAACAAAAATGCACTGGAACGTGTCAAAAACGCGCATGCAGAAAAGCACCTGGAACGCATCCAGACTGCGTTTCTATGGTGTGAACTAGGGGCAATTCACACCATAGAAACGCAATCCGGATGTGTTCCAGATGCTTTTCTGCATGCACGTTTTTGATGCGTTCCATTGCATTTTTGTTACGTTTTTGATGCAGTCCAGTGCTTTTTTTTCACCCCTCTTTTTTATTAACCAAAGAGAAGGACAAGTGTGTTCCAGTGCGTTTTTGGTGCATTTAGGTGTGTTCCTGTGCATTTCAGTGCGTTTATGATGCGTTTTGCTGCGTTCCAGTACAGTCCAGTGCAGGTAAAATGCAGCATGTTCTACTTTTTTTGGGGAACTGGAACGCACTGGAACAAACACTGCCATTTAGAACCATATAACCAACTTTCCATGCATTTTTGATGCATAAAAATGCAATGGACTGCATGTGGTGTGAAATGGCCCTTAAGCAATTTGGCATATTTAAAGGCACTTGTCTTTGGTGTTGTCCAAATTGGTGACATTGATATATGTCCCTTAGGGTGGGACCTGGGCCCCCATTTTAAGGCCAATAACTAGAAGAAAAGCCAGCCAAGTGGGGACTAGCAAAATTAACAAGTCAGTTCCCATAGACTGCAATGGTATTTGTTGGTAAGTGGGGGGGGGGTGATTGTCCCATCCCTAATTTCGTAGCATGCTGGATGATGTGCTTAATTATGGACGGGGGGGGGGGGGGGTTATTTTCTGATAGCTGCATTTGAGTTCTTCTGAGCATGCCCAGCCTGTTAGATTTTTTTCGGTGCTTTTTGTGTGTGAACAGCACCTGGATATTTCGGGGCATGTTCAGAGATTGTTTTTATGGGTTAGTAATTGAAGGACATCCTTAACAGGTGTAGCCACTTTGAAGTTCAGTCTCTACATTGGGTGAACTCGCATTTTGGGTGTTTCATGGACTGTGCATGTGTTTTCAATTGCCTCATTAGCTCACAAACATAGGTTATATAAAGCTCACAGTTAAGATTCCCTCTCTTGCCCTGAAAAGAGGCAAGTGTGCGTGGGGGGCAAAATGTACATTTTGGTGTCCTTATCGAGTTTGTAACACATGCATTTTATTTGTTATGTCTTTGCAAAACAGGTGTTTGGTTTATTTTGTGGATTGTATTTTTTTGTGTGGGGGAAATGTTCCCCTGAAATAATTTTGATGTTGTTAATGTTTGTTCACTTTTATTTAATTGTCTGTGCTGCACTATTTAGCCAAATCTTTATCAAAATGTTGTGAGTCTGTAACTGTTTCAAATTGACCCTGTTTTTTAATTTTTTATTTCTTATTTTTTATTATTCTTTGTTTTGTTGACCAATAAAATTTGATGCAAAGTTTTGAGGTTTGTTTTGCGTTTTCTTTGCAACAAATGTGACAGCTGATTGGCATGTCAAAACAACAGGTGTGATTTGTCTACCCTGGTGCCTTCATGCTAGCATATGCATGTATTGTATTGTGTGCTGCCATGGAGAGTCACCAGGAAATGAAAAATACAGAGCGGTAAGTATTCAATTTTCCTTTTTTACTGCAGTGGTTCTCAGCCTCAGTCCTCAAGTACCCCCAACAGGACATGTTTTGTGAATTTATCTCATGGAGAATTTCTGTCCAAAATACCAAACCATTGACTGTGATTTAAAGCACATGTGCAAGATAAAGGAAAACCTGCAAACATGGCCTGTTGGGGGTACTTGAGAAGCACTGATTTAGGGCACTGCACTTAAAAATAGCTCAAGGCAA
Source organism: Rana muscosa (assembly GCA_029206835.1). NCBI lineage: Eukaryota > Metazoa > Chordata > Amphibia > Anura > Ranidae > Rana > Rana muscosa. The sequence continues at coordinate 358,742,345 of CM055122.1, forward strand.
TACAATTCTAATTGTGGGCATTTTTGGGGAAACAAAGTAAGTGTTAGAACCCCTGCTTGTGTTTTTTTTTTTTTAAAGGTTGGGCTTTGTGTCCCCTTGTAGTAAAATTGGCTTCACTTCCTGTCACACAGCTAAACAGGAAGTGAAGGTAAAACCCTACCAATGTCTTTTCTTGGGGACACACAGATCAATCTAACTAGTATCCCCATTAAGCAAATTGCACTCTAGGACTTTGTTGTGTACACCCCAAATCATTGGGTAGTTTGGGGTTTAGTAAAGACAAATCCACTCTGCAGTAAAAGTGTAGCTGCTGAAAATCTGAGGGATCACTGGTGATTGTAACATCCAATCATGTAAAAGCAAAGATGGTGTTTTTTTTGTTTGCTTGCATTTCCCTTTCGGATATCCAGCAAGTGCACTTGTAGTGCAAAGTAGATTTGCCTTTATTAAATAAACCCCAAAGTCCAAAAAAACTAATAATTTGGGGTGTAACCCACAAAATGAGGGAGTGCAATGTACATAATGGGGAAAGTATTTAGCTTGACCTGTGTGTCCCCAAGGAAAGACATTGGTAGGGATTTCCCCTCACTTCCTGTGTGGCTATGTGACAGGAAGTGAATTATTTGGAAGGATAAAGTGGCCAAATTTGGGAGTTGTCTTTACCCTATCAGGGGTGCAGACATGCCCAAAAACTGTCTAGACTTGTAATCCCTCTGCACTCTATCCCCAAGCAAAAATAAGAAAGGATTTCATTTAGTTAAATTTTTGCAAAGACACATTCCTAAGTTGAATTGTGATGCATGTCAATGGCCCATTTAGACCCTGTTTAATCACTTGAGATCAGCGCTATAATTGATCGCCAGCCACAGCACGGTCCTCAATTGCCAGGAGTCCGTCAATAAACGTCGTCCCCTTTGCGCGCGCTGTGGTCACCGAGTCACTGAGACTCGAGTGATGACAGATCCAAGTAAGGGGCCGATCCCTGCCCTTTACCATGTGATCAGCTGTCAGCCAATGACAGCTGATCACGTGATGTAAACAAAAGCTGGGTAATGGTTTTTGTTTTCTCCTTGTGCTGACAGCGTGAGCATAAAAAAAGGCAATCACCGGCTTATGTGCAAGGGACATCGGGCCCGAAGAGGAAGAGGCAATTCTGCATCATCTGTGACAATCAGTAGCCCCTGCCAGTGCCACCTATCAATGCCCACCACTGCTGCCAATCAGTGCCACCTAGCAGTGCTGCCTATCAGTGCCCATCACTGCCAACTATCATTGCCACCTAGCAGTGCCACTTCTCAATGCCCACCAGTGCCAACTAGCAATGCCACCTCTCAGTGCCCACCCTTGCCAACTTATCGGTGCCCATCAGTGCAGCCCATCAGTGTACATCAATGAAGGAGTAAAATTACCCTTTGTCTAAATTTTCGAAATATTAACCACTTTCCTACCGCCCACCGTCAAATGACGTCCTTGGCTTTGTGCGGTGACATCTGAATGATGCCTGCAGTTGCAGGCATCATTCAGATATCATTCTTTTCAGCCGGCGATACTGTGCACGATAAAAACGATCATAGCGGCAGTTCCGCCGCTTGATCGTTCTTATAGGCGGCGGGAGGGGACGTCCCCCCTCCCGCCGCAATCCGGTGCTTCTCCGGGCTCTCCCGTGCCATTTGGGGCTCGGAGAACGAATTGGCCGGTGCCGGATGGGAAGCATAGCGATGAATGGGGACCAGATGGTCACCAGTCATCTCTATGACCGTCGGAGGCCAGGGCGCGACTTTATGACATCACGCCGTGATCTCGGCTGTCAGCATGAGATTGGTGAATTTTTTTGACCGATCTCATGCTTTTCAGCCTGGAGGAGAGATGTGGGGTCTTATTGACCCTGCATCTCTCCATAAAGAGGACCTGTCACAATAGATTCCTATTACAAGGGATGTTTACATTCCTTGTAATAGGAAAAAAAGTGATCCAAGAAACAAAAAAAGTTTAAAAAAAGAGTAAGAAATACAAAAAAGGAAAAAACAAAAAGAAAAATAATCAAAAAAAAGAAAAAACACCCATGTCCCCGGTAGCTCGCGCTCATAAGCGAACACACACGTAAGTCCCGCCCACATATGTAAACGCCGTTCAAACCACACATGTGAGGTATTGCTACGTGCGTTAGAACGAGTGCAACAATTCTAGCACTAGACCTCCTCTGTAATGCCAAAATGGTAACGTGTTAAAAATTTTAAAGCATCGCCTAGGGAGATTTTTAAGTACTGAAGTGTGGTGTTATTCCATGAGTGTGCGCAATTTTAAAGTGTGACATGTTAGGTATCTATTTACTCAGCATAACAACATCTTTCACATTATCCCCAAAAATTGGGCTAACTTTACTGTTCTGTAATTTTTTTTACATTCATGAAACCATTTATTTCCCAAAAAAAAGGCGTTTGAAAATTTATTGCGCAAATACCGAGCGAGATAAAAATTTGCAATGACCGCCATCTTATTCCCTAGGGTGTCTGCTAAAAAAAACATATATAATGTTTGGGGTTTTGAAGTAATTTTATAGCCATAAATGTATGATTTTTACATGAAGGAGGGAAGTGCCAGAATAGGCCCAGTGCTGAAGTGGTTAAAATATCTATTTTTTTATTTTTTAACTCGGTCTTTTGTATTTATATTAAAAAAAAAACGCAGAGGTGATCAAATAGCACCAAAATAAAGCTCTATTTGTGTGCCAAAAAATAATACATTTTCATTGGGTTACAGTGTTGTATGAGCACGCAATTGTCATTCAAAGTGCATCAGCGCTGAAATGTGAAAAATGGTCTGGGCAGGAAGGGGGTTTAAGTGGCCAGTGCACAAGTGGTTAATATAAGGCTACATGCACACAGACGTTTTTCAAGCCGCTTGTTTGAGCGTTTTTTGCAGCTTAAAAACGTCTCTCCATGTTAGCCTATGGCCTCATGGCCACCATGGCTTTTTTGAGCTGTAAATGGCATAGGTGTTTTTAGGCCCCATGTACACGGGACGCTGGTGCAAAGTGTTCAGAACTAAGTTTGAAAGCGGCGTTTAGAAAGGCACGCTTTGTGGCGTTTGCATGCTGCGTTTTACCAGATTTGCGTCTATACGCGTTTAGTTAGGAAACATGATAAGGAGCCGCCCTAAGCTCCAAAAACAGTATTATTAACGATTTCAGCTATTTTTTGAGACCAGAGTGAGTATCAGCAGCTGAGAGAGCAGCAGTGTAGTTGTATTTAGCGTGTCACTTGCCTTGTCACTTGCCCCAAGTTGTGGATTGTCCACTTGCCACGTCAGCTGCCCCAAGTTGTGGATTGTCCACTTGCCACATCAGCTGCCCCAAGTTGTGGATTGTTCACTTGCCACGTCACCTGCCCCAAGTTGTGGATTGTCCACAATGCAATGGAAGCAATTGCATTATTTTTTTGATATACCGGTATATATATATTTTTTTAATGGTTTTTCCTCATTTGCCCTAATTTTTGATTTTATCAATGTAAAAAAATAGGTCACCTTTAAAAACGCTTCTAAACTAAAATGCGTCTAAACGCCGGTACCGCGTCCGAAAGCGTAGGCTTTGTGAAAAACGAGTTTAAACGCAACTGCAGATTTTTTTTCAAGGCCAAAAACAGTGTTTTGGATGTAATAGAATTCAATGGACCCGCATCCAAAACGCAAGTACCGCGAATTTGCGGCATTTTTTTTTAACCTGCTTATTAGCTGGTTGTTAAAGGATATGTAAAAGAAATAAACATTGCCGGCTCTAAAAAAAAAAAAAAAAAAAAAAAAAAAAAAACAGCGTGGGGTCCCCCCCCAGGTCCATACCAGGCCCTTGGGTCTAGTATGGATTCAAAGGGGACCCCCCCCACCAAAATGAAAAAAAAAATAGCGTGGGGGTCCCCCTATAGATCCATACCAGGCCCTTCAGGTCTGGTATGGATTTTAAGAGGACCCCGCCAAACTTAAAAAAAAATAGTGTGGGGATCCCCCTATAAATCCATACCAGGCCCTTCAGGTCTGGTATGGATTTTAAGGGGAACCCCGCCAAATTTTAAAAAAATAGCGTGGGGGTCCCCCTAAAAATCCACACCAGACCCTTTATCCGAGCACGCAACCTGGCAGGCCGCAGGGGAAGAGGTGGGGACGAGAGAGCGCCCCCCCTCCCTCCTGAACCGTACCAGGCCACATGCCCTCAACATGGGGAGGATGTCCCCATGTTGATGGGGACAAGGGCCTCTTCCCGACAACCCTGGCCATTGGTTGTCGGGGTTTTCGGGCGGGGGGCTTATCGGAATCCGGGAGCCCCCTTTAATAAGGGGGCCCCCAGATCCCGGCCCCCCACCCTATGTGAATGAGTATGGGGTACATCGTACCCCTACCCATTCACCTGGTGGCAAAAAAAGTTAATAAAAAACACAACACAGGTTTTTAAAGTAATTTATTAGGCAGCTCCGGGGGTCTTCCTGCCGGGCGCCCCGCTATCTTCTTCCAGCTCTTTTGCTAGCGGGTCCCGGGCTTCCTCGTCGTCTTCGGGGGTCTTCCTGCCGGGCGCCCCGCCATCTTCTTCCAGCTCTTTTGCTAGCGGGGTCCCGGGCTTCCTCGTCGTCTTCGGGGGTCTTCCTGCCGGGCGCCCCGCTATCTTCTTCCAGCTCTTTTTTCTAGCGGGGTCTCGGGCTTTGTCGTCGCCTTCTTCCGACTTCAAGGGTCTCTTGTTCTGTTCTCCGGTGTCGTCTCCGCGCTCTCCGGTACTTCTCCCGCTCTCTGGTGCCTTCTCCACGATCTCCGGTTCTTCTCCCGCTCTCCGGTGCCTTCTCCACGATCTCCGGTTCTTTCTGCCTTCTGCCGGGCGCCCCGCTATCTTCTGCCAGCTGTTTTGCTAGCGGGGGCCGGTCTTCATCTTCGCCTTCTTCCCTCGTCTCTTCGCCCGATGTTGCCTCGACGCTGTCCGCCATTACAATGCTCTGGCCACTTATAATGGCGTGGGCGTGGTCACCGGGTGCTGCCACCGCTGACCCCGCCCCCGTAGCACGTCACAGTCCCATCATTCCTCGGGACTGTGACATCATACGGGGGGCGGGGTCAGCGGTGGCATCACCCGGTGACCACGCCCATGCCAATATAAGTGGCCGCGCTCCGCTGCCAGAGCATTGTAGCGGCGGACAGCGACGAGGCAACATCGGGAGAAGAGGGAAGAAGGCGACGATGAAGACCGGCCCCCGCTAGCAAAAGAGCTGGCAGACGATAGCGGGGCGCCCGGCAGAAAGAACCGGAGATCGTGGAGAAGGCACCGGAGAGCAGGAGAAGAACCGGAGAGCGCGGAGACGACACCGGAGAACAGAACAAGAGACCCCCGAAGTCGGAAGAAGGTGACGACGAAGCCCGGGACCCTGCTAGCAAAAGAGCTGGAAGAAGATAGCGGGGCGCCCGGCAGGAAGACCCCCGGAGCTGCCTAATAAATTAATAAAAAACACAACACAGGTTTTTAAAGTAACTTTTTTTGCCACCAGGTGAATGGGTAGGGGTACAATGTACCCCATACTCATTCACATAGGGTGGGGGGCCGGTATCTGGGGGCCCCCTTATTAAAGGGGGCTCCCGGATTCCGAAAAGCCCGCCGCCCGCAGACCCCGACAACCAACGGCCAGGGTTGTCGGGAAGAGGCCCTTGTCCCCATCAACATGGGGGCAGGGTGCTTTGGGGTGGATGTTGAGGGCATGCAGCCTGGTACGGTTCAGGGGGAGGGTGGGCGCTCTCGTCCCCCCCTCTTCCCCTGCGGTCTGCCAGGTTGCGTGCTCAGATAAGGGTCTGGTATGGATTTTGGGGGGGACCCCACGCCGTTTTTTCGGCTTGGGGGTTTCCCTTTAAATCCATACCAGACCTAAGGGCCTGGTATGATCCTGGGGGGAAACCCCCACGCCGTTTTTTTCATTAAAATTCGGCGTGGAGTTCCCCTTCATGATTCATACCAAACACGGGAGAGCGAGGCTGCCGAGAACCAGCGCGATGCCATCGTGCTGGAGACATTCTCGGCCAGCTAGTCGCCTCTAGGACACGACTTGCGCGGCTGCTTCACGCTCAGGTCGTGTCCAAGTTGCCTCACAAAGTCGCGCTGTCCCTGTGTCAGCCGGCACACGAGTCGCCCCGCGAGTCGGATCCGCTTCATCCGACTTCCCGGGCGACCTCTATTCAAATCAATGGGCTCCCATAGGGAACCATTCATTTTCAATAGAGCGCTGCTGACATTTGTATTTACTATATCAGTGCGCCGCTGATTCCTGCGCCAAGTGAAGGAGTTATCCGGCGCACCAATTAAGGTTAGAACCAGCGCAGCACACTGTTATTAGTAAATCAGCCCCAATATGTTATATGTTAAAAGGCCAAAGGATAGAGTGCACAAACGGTGCATGGCTACTAATAACATAACCTAAATCCCCATTAATTTACAAACCCGCACACCAGTGTAGATAACCTTAGTACCTGTATAGGGTCCAGCCCATGTGTAGTAGGAGATCCCAGTAGGTCGCAGTTTGCATTGGTTCCCCTGGTTGAGATCCTTGTGTCAGCAGATACATCAAGATGGTGTATGTCGGCTGCTGCCGACCGCGCCATCTTAAATGTGCACAGTCATCCCGGAAGTGAAGGATCGCAAACGACCCCTGACATCACTTCCGGTCCGGGCGCTCCTATGCCGCGCATGCGCAATAGTAACGCATAGCGCAGGCACGATCCACGGAAGCGCGGACGGAGGATGAGAGGGGGAGGAGGAGATTCCCCTTTCCCAAACATGGGACGCACGCAAATCTCCACGTCAATCAAAGCTGCAGGGGGAGGGAGGGGGCAGCCAACAGCAAATAGCACTGTCCCACGGTGCGCGGCCATCCAATCATCCAAAACAAAACAAATTGACAGTTTAATAATGAGAATATAGCGATCTCGAATCATTAACAATTTAAAATAACCAGCATAAGTATATCAACATGGTTCTAAATGGCATAAAGCCAAAACAGTTCATAATTGATTTGGTCAAAAACAGATAATATATAGATAAGTTAACGCATTAAGCGTCCTCACAAATACATATTTAGTATGTCCATGGTTATAGAGTAGGGACAAATATACATGCAAACCAATAGCAATTGATTGTTAGGGAGGGGGGGAGGGAAAGGGAGGGGAAAACTGGAGGGGAGAGAAAGGGAAGGAAAGAGAGGGAGAGATATTGGGGAACAAATATATCATGTTCGGCACCGAAAGGTTATATTGGTAGTATACAAGACATTCCTGGACATGACAGATTAGCTCTAGCACCTTCATACATATATTTTATAAAAAGGGAAAAGAGATATTACAGGCCATTCTAAGGAAGTATAGTGGGGTTAGGTACATTGAATAAGTCATGAGATAATTAATAACACATCAAGTGTTTAGATGGAATAAATTTAGTAAGTTAGACATAAAATATACAAATAAAATAAAACACATAAAAAAACAAATAAGACCTAGTTATACCCATATACCTCCTAAAAGAGTATTTTAAAGAAATGGCTTGAAGGAAATCGCAGTATTAAGGCCTGAGGGGTAAGTGGCCCTTTGGTTGAAAATCCATTTGGCTTCTTGCTGAAGGATCTTTTTTATCAAAATCTCCTCCTCTTAGGAGTTCAGAGATCACTTCCAATACAAAAAATGAAACAAAAGATGGGTCATAACTATGGTTAAGACCTATGTGCTTACAGATGGGAGTATAGAGCAGTCCTGCATCGAGATAGTACAGATGGTCTTGCACTCTTTTTGCAAAAGGGCGATTCATCTTGCCGATGTAAAATGTGCCACATAAGCATGTTGCCAAATATACAACCCCAACTGTGCTACAGTCTGCATACATTGTGGATCTGTGAAAGCCGCCTCGTGGTAGGGGGCATCCTGTGCCCTCTTTTATCCAGTGGCGTAGCGTGGGAGGTGCGAGGGGGGCCACCGCCCCGGGCGCAAAATTAAGAGGGGCGCTGTCACGATTGTGGACCGTCTAGCACGGGGATAAAATCCCCTTGTTAAAAACGTATGATGCGGGAGAGTCCACGTTGTTCAGCAAAAGCGCCCGTTCTTGGAGTGCGGGCGGGCAGCTGAGGGGTCCGTCTCACAGTGGGGATCAGCGAGGGGCCGAGCTGAGGACAGATAGGCTGGCCACCTGAAAGCCCAGGACTGGACAGAATAGTTCCACCGCGGCCGTCTCATCCTTGACCTAGCCCCCCTGACCCTCCGCCCCCCCCAAGAAATGAGAAGCGACGGGCGCAGCATCTCCCGTGCTTCCAGAGCATGGATTCCTCTCCGCAGTAACAGCGTCAGGTGCACACCCATGTCTCCCAAGGAGTGACGACATGAAGTGGGCCCCAGAGGCTATCCCTCAAATTTTTGGATACTGTACATGCCAAGACCTGTTCAACGGAAAAAAAAATATATAAAACGATAAACTCTCATATAAAACTTCTGATTTGTACACATTTACAATCCCTCCCATTCCTAATCAAAAACCACCCCACTCTCAGCAGTCTTGATCGATGAATCTCCTGCAGAAGGGAAACAAAAGAAACAACATCCTAACAATCTGTGTCATTTGGCATGAATGGGTCTGTCAGCCGAGAAACCCATTCACTCCAATAAGTAAAGTGGTGTATGTGTAACATTTTCAAACAATCGTTGCACAACACTGCCACCTGGTGACAGCGCCGCGGTCACAACACTTGCCGAAGTCTTTATTCTTCCTGCTTTCCTACTCTAACTCTATCCCCAAATGTCTCTGCCTTTTGGCACATGAAGAAAAGGGAGAACAAAAAAAAAAAACAACAGCTCCCAAGTCTCCAGTGAGTGAAAGAAAAGCCCAAATCAAAACAAAAGTAGGGCACAGTTCTAGGCGTCTGGGAATGTCTCTTCCAGAAAGTTTCAACAGCAACAAAATAGTAGGATTTTTAAAACAGCTTACCTGTAAAATCCTTTTCTTGGAGTACATCACGGGACACAGAGCAGCATAGTCATTACTATGTGGGTTATATAGAATTACCTTCAGGTGCTGGCACTGGCAACTTCCAAAACAGGAAGTACCCTCCCCTATATAAGCCCCTCCCATCCGGGAGTACCTCAGTTTTGTAGCAAAGCAATACGTGTCCCCAAAAGAGGGGTGGGAGTTCTGTGTCCCGTGATGTACTCCAAGAAAAGGATTTTACAGGTAAGCTGTTTTAAAAATCCTACTTTCTTGTTCATACATCACGGGACACAGAGCAGCATAGTCATTACTATGTGGGACGTCCCAAAGCAATGCCAAATGAAGGGGGGGATACACCATACATAAGCTGGGCGCCATCAGGCATGAGGATCTTTTGCGGCCTGCAACACACTGCGCCCAAAGGCGACATCCTCCTGACTTCTAACGTCCACCTGGTAGAACCTAGTAAACGTGTGTACTGAAGACCATGTTGCGGCCTTACAAATTTGAGCCAGGGAGACCTGGTGATGCACTGCCCATGAAGTTCCAACTGCTCTCGTGGAGTGCGCCCTAACTTTGAACGGAGGCGGTCTACTTCTCAAGCCATAGGCTTGTATTATGACCTGTCGAATCCACTTGGCTAAAGTAGATTTTGATGCTGCCTGACCCTTTCTGGGGCCTTCTGGCAGAACAAACAAAGAATCCGTTCTACGAATCTGAGCAGTGGCTTTTAGATAAGCTTTAACTGCTCTTACTACATCCAAAGAATGCAATAACTTTTCCTCTACCGAGCTTGGTTTGGGGAAAAAAGAAGGAAGAACCACATCCTGGTTCAAGTGAAACCTTGATACCACCTTAGGAAGAAAGGCTGGGTGAGGGCGTAATACTACTCTGTCCTTATGAATAACCAGATATGGCTCCTTACAGGACATGGCGGCTAATTCCGACACTCTTCTAGCCGAGCATATGGCTACTAAAAATATCAATTTTCTGGTGAGTAGAACCAAGGAAATGTGCCGCAAAGGTTCAAATGGCTGCTTCTGCAGAACTGACAGAACCAAATTTAGATCTCATGGGCATATGGGAGCTTTAATCGGTGGAATAATACGAGTCACCCCTTGCATAAAGGATTTGACAAGTGAATGCATAGCCAGGGGCCTTTGAAATAGTATTGATAAGGCCGAAACCTGGCCCTTGATAGTACTTAAGGCAAACTTCCTGTCTACAGCCCACTGCAGGAAGTCCAGAATTCTGCCTATAACGTACTTACGTGGATGCCATTTTCTGGCCTCGCACCAAGTGATGTACGCCTTCCAAACTCTATAGTAGATCTGCCTGGATACAGGCTTCCTGGCATTGATTATAGTTGATACCACAGAGTTAGAGAGACCTCTCTTCTTTAGGATGTGGGATTCAATAGCCAGGCCGTTAAACTTAGAGTTAGTAAGGAAGGGTGGTATATCGGTCCTTGCGAAAGCAGGTCCGGACGACGTGGAAGGGTCCAAGGACTCCCCACAGACATTTTGATGATCTCCGCGTACCAGGCCCTTCGGGGCCACGCTGGAGCCACCAGGATCACCGGCTTCTTTTCCAACCTGACTCTGCAAAGGAGTCGAGGCAACAATTGTAGCGGAGGGAATGCATATATCAGTCTGAACTGATCCCAAGGGAACACCAGAGCATCCGAGCCGCAAGCGAGGGGATCCCTTGTCCGGGAGACAAATCTGTCCACCTTTGCGTTGAATCTGGATGCTAGCAGATCTACATCCGGTGTTCCCCACCGCTGACATATTGCTCGGAAGACCTCGGGATGAAGGGACCATTCCCCTGGGCATAACTGTTGGCGACTCAGAAAGTCCGCCTTCCAATTCTCCACCCCTGGAATGAAGACAGCTGATATACATGGGACATGCTTTTCTGCCCATTCCAGGATGTGACTTACTTCCCTCTGGGCTGCACGACTCCTGGTGCCTCCCTGATGATTGATATATGCCACTGCTGTGGCATTGTCTGATTGAATTCTGACAGGGGACCCTTGGAGTCTGGATGTCCAGGCTACTAGGGCATACCGGGCTGCTCGTATCTCTAAGAGATTGATGGGCAGGGTTTTTACTACATTTGACCATCTGCCCTGGAGAGACCATTGCTCCAGTACTGCCCCCCAGCCTATAAGGCTGGCATCTGTAGTGACCACCTTCCAGGATATCGGACTGAAGGGTTTTCCCTTCTGGAGATTCTGGGGGATCAACCACCAGCAGAGACTCTTCCGAACGGAAGGGGACAAAGCCATCGGGAAGTCTAGAGCCTGAATTTTTCCGTTCCAGGCTGACAATATGGCCCTCTGTAAATTCCTTGAGTGGAATTGGGCGTATGGCACAGCTTCGAATGATGCTACCATCTTTCCTAGCAGCCTCATGCACAGGCGTATGGACGGCTGTCTTTTTGCACAAAGCAGACGGACCAAGCCCCTCAAAGAGGATACCCTGTCTAGAGGTAAGAAAATCTTCCTCTGGTCTGAATCCAGCCGTAGCCCTAGATATACCAGGTTTTTCACTGGCTGTAGGGCTGACTTGTCCAGGTTGATGACCCAACCGTGAGATTCTAGATACTTGATTGTATCGACAATTACCACCTCTAGCTTGGCAACTGAGTGGTCCATCAACAACAGGTCGTCTAGGTATGCCATTATCGTTACACCTCGTGTTCTTAGATCGGCCAACAGTGGGGCCAGAATTTTTGTGAACACTCGTGGTGCTGTGGCCAGACCGAATGGTAAGGCTCTGAACTGAAAATGGCGCCCTTCTACTGCAAAGCGTAGAAATTTTTGATGACCTGGAAAGATGGGAACATGCAAGTAAGCATCTTTGATGTCGATCGAGGCTAACCATTCCTCCCCCTGTAGGGCAGCGGTGACCGATCGGATCGACTCCATCCAGAAAGACCGGACGTTTAGAAATTTGTTTAGACTCTTTAGGTCCAATATGGGTCTTATGTCCCCGTTTGGCTTCGGGACTGTGAAAAGGTTTGAGTAGAAACCCAACCCCCACTCTTCCATAGGAACCTCCATAATTACTCCTTGGAGCAATAGTTGTTCTAACGCCAATAGGAGAGACCCTCTTTTCAGAGGGTCTCTTGGCATGCCTGACCACATAAAATGGGAAGGAGGAGACTCTTTTAACTCCAACTTGTATCCCAGAGTTACTGCGGAGAGCACCCATCTGTCTTTGATCGTCTCCCGCCAGGTCTCTGCGAACAACTGAAGTCTTCCCCCCACCCGTTTGAGTGGGGGCAGCCCTTCATAGGCTTGACTTGGAGGCTGGTTTAGTACCCCTTCGGATCCAGGGTTTCTTATTACCCTGTGACTGTCCCTGATTTTTACCCCCTGAGTTTGACCGAGGAGGCCGTCGGAACTGCTTAGTAGCAGACGTCGCAGGGATAGGAGAGGTAGTCCTCTTAAAAGATGAACCCCTAGACCTCTTCTTACTCGGTAAGAGAGTACTTTTACCACTGGAAATCTTCTGGATATACTTATCCAGGTCCTCGCCAAAAAGGCGTTCCCCATGAAATGGGAAGCTAACTAAGAGCTTCTTACAGGGAGCTTCAGCAGACCAGTTTTTGAGCCACAGAAGCCTACGCATATGTACCAAAGACAGCGTGAGGCGGGAGGCCTGATGGATAGAATCCTTGATGGCGTCAACCGCAAAGCATAATGCTCTAGGCAGATCAGCCAGAGCCTGGGCCTGCTGGTCTGGCAAATCCCTCAGGACCATTTTCATCTGATCCTTTAAAGCTTGGCAGACCCCAATAGCTGCCACTGCTGGCTGTGTAACAGCCCCTGCTGTGGAAAAAGCAGATTTTAATAAAGATTCCAATTTTTTATCTACTGGATCTTTGAACATTATCTACTGGGCATGTCAGTGATTTGTTCACAGAAGAGATGGCTGCATCCACCGTAGGAACATTCCATCTCTGGGTGAACTTTTCCTCCATGGGATAGATCACCGGAAATATCTTAGGCGGAACAAATAGTTTATCAGGATGTTCCCAGTCCTGGTATATAAGTCCTTCCAATAATGGATGTATTGGAAAGGAGCAATTAACCTGGGGAGCTTTTAGCGACCCCAATGAGGAGACAGCAGTAGTTGATGGTTCAACAAGAGGCATTTTAAATGCAGATCGAACCATGTCAGTTAGGGTCTGGACCCACAATCTTTCAGTCTGTGATGCTGAAAATGGTTCATCTACTGTCGATTCCTCAAAAACAGAGTTAACCTCCTCCTGATCCCCTTCAGGTAGGTCGGTCCCTTCCTGGGACTGTTGCTCTGCCAACAGGCACTCTAATGGAGGTGATGGAGATCTGGCGCGCTTTCTTTCCTGTAGAGAAGAAGCGATCAATGCTGCCAATCTCTGCTCCAATCCCTCCAGAGTTGAGGCAAAAACCTCCTCTGTTATATATGCAGGAGCAGGTGGACTGAGGACAGCCGCAGTACCTGGCACTCCCGGGGGTTCCTTATGGGTATTAACCTCTGATTTCTCAGGGGAGGAGGGTGCAGATGACTGCTCCAGATCCTCAGAGCCCGATGGAGACCCCCTACACTTCCTGAGAGGTATATCTCGGAGTTTTTTAGGCGGCATATTCCTTAGTTCAAAGCTGAGGTATTCCAGCCGCAATACACCCCTTTACTGAAATAGTCTAATGCAATTTGCTGCTATGTACATCAGTGGGTGTCTACTAATGCGTCTTTCTGGGGATGCCTGTATCAACCGCCCGCTGTAAGCCCCTATACCATGCTACCAGCTCTTTTTCATGCTCTGTGTCCATAGCAAGCAGCGTGGACTGAGTCCTTTTATCTTGCTGGGACGCCCGCACATGCGCAGAAGCGCTGGGCGCACAGAGCGCGTCATCCGCCAGGCTCCGCCCACTTTTTTGAAGCTAAATCTATAAAAAGAAAGCGTGTGTGCGCGCGCGCGCGCGTGCACGTGTGCGCTCTTGGCGCCCTGTAGGGAGAGGAGCCAGGGTCCCTGTTTCACCAGGACTCGGGGATGGAAGGAAACTACTTGGCAGCATGACAGAGGAATGCAGCTTCCCTGATAGAGAGCTCACTCATCTGCCTGGACTTTCACCATGGAAGGAATAGTCCCAAGAAAAAAAAAGACGTTCCACAGCGGCCTCTAGTGGACAAACACAGGTACCACACTTTTGTCTTTTTTTTTTTTTTTTTAAAACCTCCTTTATGAAAAACATTTCCAGGTTTACAGTTTTTAAAACTTCCTTTATGAAAAGACATTTCTAGGATTTCTTAGGCATATACAGCTATTAGCGGGAATACCTTTAGGTAACAGGCAGAAAGACATATTAGGCTTGGGGGTCCCCTCAATAGAACCAAGTTCCTGAGGGGCCCCCACTTACCTTTTCCCCGCCGCAGGACTTTGTTTGGTCCACAGAAGCCCAAACTTCACCTCTCACGGCAGGCATTGTACTAGACCTTCAGGGACCGGGTTCTCAAGGATTCCACTCCCCTGGACCTGTATAGCACCCTGCACAGATAGCCTCTTGGTTTTGGGTATGACCAGAGCTCTGGATCCCAGGGTCCAGCCCTCCTAAGAGAGGCATTACAGGCAAAAACCTGCTCTTCTCTGCAAGGCCCGGGTACCGACCGTTTAGCTATGAAGCTTTTTTGGTCGGATCCGGAATAGCTTGCTAAGGCCCAGAGAACCTGTACACAAGCCCAGATGAATACATGTTAACCTTGGCCAACACCTTAGACACTGGCAAAAAACTGAGGTACTCCCGGATGGGAGGGGCTTATATAGGGGAGGGTACTTCCTGTTTTGGAAGTTGCCAGTGCCAGCACCTGAAGGTAATTCTATATAACCCACATAGTAATGACTATGCTGCTCTGTGTCCCGTGATGTATGAACAAGAAAGGAGCTCACTTCTCCTACAAGTAAAACCTTGGATCCGTCAAAAACAAGGGCTTCAGGTGTTTGTCAAATACTTCCACCGAATATTCGACGTCTTCTCCTTCTTTCCTGCAGATGAGCACCTTATCAGCATGGATATGGCGTCCCAGTCTCCAATCAGCTTTACAGTCTTTAAACTTTTTATGCCGCGTACACACGATCATTTTTCCCGTCGGGAAAAATGACATTTTTTCCTTTGGACGAGAAAAACGATCGTCTGTGGGCTTTTTGCCGTTTTTCCCGACGGGAAAAACGGCATTAATCACGATGAGAAAAATTAGAACATGTTCTAATTTTTCTCATCGTTTTTTCCAGCATTTTTTTCCGCGGCAGTTTTCCCATAGGGAATCACTGCCACGGAGCCCACACACGCTCGTTTTTCTCGACAAAGAAAAAAATGACGGGAAAAACGGTCGTGTGTGGGGGAACATGCCGTTCCCTCGTTTTTCATTTTTTTTCATGCCGTGATTCACGGCGGTGTTTTCACCGCCGTGAATCACGATCGTGTGTACGCGGCATTAGACACCGGCGGCGAACATGACAGGTATCGCCGGGCATGGGGCACTTTGAGTTTTTCCCACACAAACTCGTCATACCACCGTGGTCGCAAGACCTCGACTTCATACAATAGGTCCCGAGGCAAGTAGGGATACTCCCACCCATATTCACGGGGGACTCTCTGGGAGAAAAGTCTCTGCAATCGAGCTAGAGGCGGCATCACATCTCGCTCACCTTCTCCTGGCTGTACGATGGCCTCCGGGTGCCGAGGTACCTTCACCATCTCAGGCGGCTTTGCTCTTGGTGCCCGCAATGAAGCACGCTGCATCCCCACTATCAGAGCGGGTGATGTGGTTGAATGTGGAAGGCTATTTGGAGGACTAGGCTTCCTCAATAACTCCGGGGCTTGCACCCGAAGCATACTGTCATCTATGGACATGGGGGAATCCTGTGGTAGCGGGCATCTGCACGGGTAGCGGGCATCTGTCCCAGCCCTTCCGGTGAAACAGCTCGTCTATTTCTCCGTCATCCCCACAGTCCGACAGCGACTCTAGATCGGAGGTGTCATACATCTCGGCGGGAAGGTAGTCTCTAGTAGACGGAAGGCTACCCTCCCTTGTGGGCTCCACCGGCTGTGGACTCCCGACACCTCCAACCACACACACAGTCCCAGCCCCTGGCTCACCTGGACCTTTTTCAGCACTGGGATGTCCAGGATTCTTCCGACCGGATCCATCCAGGTCCAGCAAGCAGCGGGGCGAAGCTCGACCACGACCACAGGAGGCCTGCACCAGGCCTATCTTCCTCTTCGGGGGTGGCAGCAGGGAGTCTGTGGTGACCGAAGCAGTGTCCTCGGATTTCTCTCTCTCAGTCTCTGGTTGGGCAGTCACTTCGCCCTGGTCAGCGCGTACGGGAACCTCCGCAGAGGCCTGGATCTCTCCCTCCGGAGTGGCGGTTCCTGTGATGCAGTTGAGGCGAAGGGCCCGGGGCCTTACTGTGGATGATTCGACCTCAAAAAGAAACTCTTTGCACGCTTCACATCGCCCGAACGGCTTTAGTTGGACCACCAGTCCCGAGCATCCGGGACAGATCACACCGAGGGCCTCCATGTCTCTGCATGAATACAGAGCCAACTGTCCTCGGGGCCTAAGTCTTATTCCCGTGTCTGTCAGGGGAGCAGCAAATGCAGTCATCTTGAAAGGATAAGGTACCGACATCCACTGGGAGCCTGAGTTCACTCCAACCACTTGCTGCTCCATCACGCGCTGACCACGCGCCGGAGTCTCCACATGTATCTCCACACGTGGCCAGACTCCTCCCACGACTTGCACACTTTCGCGGGCTTCCGCCAGCCTCCCCCCACGAATTGTACAGTCACGGGGTGCCTCGTGGCGCAGTGCAGCAAAAGTCCCCACATGTAGTTCGTCACACGGCTGGACTCCTCCCTCTTCCCGCTCTTTCTGCATGGGCCTCTCCCGGTTTTTCAGAGAAATTTCCACGACTTCGAGCACAGGGACGCACTTTGGCCAATCACATGACCGACCTGCTCGGGCCTCCTCCGGGCAGCAAAGTTCAAACACAGCTGTTCCAAACCTCAGGGTCAACACACATTTCATCCCAGACTCACGAGCCCCCACGTGTAGCCACCCCCTCACCCCGTCCTCTTTAGCTAGGGGTATATCACGGACAGAGTGAGGTGCGCTATGGCCCATGTCCTCCCCACGGCTGCGGGTGAGGTGAAGGCCAGTACCAATCTTTTCCTCGGGCCAAATGTGTGCCGGTTTTGAGGGTCAGTCCTTCCGTGCAAGAATCTCCCTTTGCTCCCATTAACAGAGTCCATACACCCATCGAAGTCCAAACTCAGGTTTATTGCGTATCTCCACATACAGTCAAATGCAACGGCATGATACGATGGGGAAAGCAGGTCGAGGCACTGTACAGATTCCTAGTCCCTACACTCCCTGTGCTATGACCAGGGGTTGCAGGAGTCTTGATTAGAGCTCCTCCGCTGCGCTGTAGCCCCTATCAGGGGAAGATGTCCTCCAAGGGAGTTACCGAAGGCCCATCCGTCACCGGGTTGACACTACACCGGGTCTTCGGACGGGTGACCTCCCCAGCCTCCTCACCTCAGATGCGGGTCCCCTCGCAAGGGGCGCCCTGGATCAACTTCACCCTCGCGGGACCCAGTCGGAGTCACCGGGTCCCAGGCCTCCTCAATAGTACCTCACCCCAGGCTGAAGGTGCCTGGGATGGACTCCATCTTCATTCCGGCCAGGCCTAGGCCGGAACCTTGAACCGCCCGCACCCAGGCCTAAGGTGCCTGGGTGCGTGAAGGGATCATCCCCGAAGAACCTCGTGGCGAGGGCGTCTCCCCCTTTTATCTCCTCACATCGACACCACGGCGGGTTCCCCGCCCCAGCCGTACCATCTCCGCAAAGGGACAAAAAGGGTAGTACTGTGTTAGTGGTTCTACCCTGGGCCAGTAGGTACACTGACACCCACTGGCCAAGGAGAATATCGCACCACCCAATCCTCCACGAATAACAAAAAGGGGTCTGAACCCTAACATAATCACACACCTGGGTCACACTACCCCCAGGTGTATCCCACTAAATTGAGGACCCCGCTACACATGAAATTAGTTTGTTTATATATTTGCACAATTGTGTGTTCTTGCAGCACTGGTGATTTGGATTCACTACCGAGTAGGATAAGGTGACCAGATTTTTTAAATGAAATCCGGGGACATATATATATTTTTTTTACTCTTTGCCCATCGTCGCCGCCTCACAGCGTGTCCAGTATTACTCTCCAGGTCCCGGCTACTACTGGGTGGGGAGCGGAGGAAGATCACTCCACCAGGGAAGGCAAGGAGATAAGCAGACAGACGGCTGGCAAGGGACTTGAGCCAAGGCAGAAGAACATGCGAGCAGAGCTGAATGGGCACCCGAAACTGAAGTAATATTACCTCCGCTCCAACCAGCAAATGATCATCACAAAGGGGCACGGATAATGGAAAAAAATACACCCCCCTAAGCTAGTATGAGCGGCAGAGTGGGGGTGTGTAATTCAGAATTTTTTTATTTTATTCTGCACTGACTGTCTTTGAAATTTCCCCAGGCCCTGTTGAAATCCAATCCGGGGACAAAACTGGGGACAGACTTGGTCCAGGGACAGTGTCCTCAATCCGGGGACTGTCCTCTGAAATCGGGGATGTCTGGTCACCCTAGAGTAGGACAATCTTAGAATTATTGTATTTGATTAAATGTTTTATGAAATTTTATGTGCTTTATTTGCACAACGAGGTTGAGGTTTCTTGCAGCACCAGTGATTAGGACTTACTACCCAGTAGGGTTATTTTATAATATTTCAGTTAATGGGAGCTACATATGTCATATTCACACTATAATACTTGTTTCAGCACTGTGCAGTTGGGATCAACAAGTATTATAGTGTAAATATGACATATGAAGCTCCCATTAAAGCGGAAGTAAACCCATCGATTTAACAGTTTCAAAAAGCAGTTACATTCCCGGCATGCCGGGAATGCTAACTGTCACATTTGTTGTGCTCTCAACCAAACTGTCAAACCATCCAATGGCTGGTGTCATAACTGATCACATGTGCAGCATCATGGCAGTTGAAGATTAAACAGAGGCCAAGATGGCAGCTTCCTTGCCTGAAAATGATAGCAGGGTTTACTTCCACTTTAACTGAAATATTATAAAATCCCCCCTCCTAATGCCTATGATTGCTAACCTGTGTAGAAAAGATGTAAACACCTATTTTCAGGCTGTCCAGTCATGTTATCCCGTGTGAGCCAGTGGTGTATGCAGGGGAGAGGAGGGAGCACCAGCAACAGGTGGAACATAGGTACCTATGCATGATGTCCCCACTCAAGACTTTACCAGTCATTGTCAAGCATGCTCTCCTCTCCCCTACAGCCACCGCTGTCTCACACAGGGGATCATGTGACCAGACTGGAGCTAGCTGAAAATAAGTAGATCTGTGGGTCAGGGGGGCGCAAATTACTTGTCTCGCCCCAGGCGCTGACAACCCATGCTACGCCACTGCTTTTATCCACGGGCACTGATCACAGTTGCCACATCTGTATGTGCCATTGCTGATGGTTGCCCCCACTTCCAAGGTTGCGGGGGTATAGTGGCTGTGGATAAGACCATTGATCGAGATCTGCGATAAACAATTTCAGGTCTATCAGCCACATACTTAGATATAATTGGATCCAATTATATCCAAGTATGTGGCTGATAGACCTGAAATTGTTTATCGTAGATCTATTTACTTTAGTTCACTTAGAAGTAGTTCCTATAAGCATTAGGACACCTTTACCATTTCCTTCATTATCATTTATTACTTATTGTAAGAGAACTACGTATTCTCGTATGGCGCATATGCGTGCGCCAATGCGCAATGAACGGCGTGCACAAACAGGAGCGCGCCCCTAACGCCAGTTGGCGCCAGACGGCCTATTTAAAGGGTGCTCTGACTCCCTACAAGTGCTGACTGGTCTTCAGCTTGTCCTGTGAAACTTCCTGCTATCCGTATGATTAACCTGATACCTGCTGCTGACTCTGGCTTGCCCTGACGCTTCTCTGGACTCTGATTATTTGCAGACTTATGGTTCCTGATCCCGGCTTCCTTGACCCTGCTATTGCTTTTTCCTTGAACTGCGCTGCCTGCCTGTTGCTGAACCCGGCTACCCTTGACCTCTGTTCCAGTTTGCTACGTTCCAGAATCTGCATGTGGGTTGGAGTTCCCCTTTACACCTGCTCTTCCATAAAAGTGCCTGGAACCTGTCTACCCATCGGGATCTCCAAGTTTCACCTGCCCCTGCAACTTCTGCTAGCAACCTCTACTGGCACTCGTGTTCCTCCTAGCCTTGCCACCATCTGTTCCACCCTCAGTGGGGCTTGGACTGGAGATACAAGAGAGGCCGACCTCGTCATATCAGACTCCTACCAGGTACGTGACACTTATCCTCTTTTAGATTTGATTATCTTACCATTACTTGGTCGGCTTACACAGTCAAAATCCTCCCGTATCGACCTGCTGGTTCTGGCATCCACCGGGTCAGCTGCGGTGGGATGTAGGCCAGTCATCAGCATTGATGTACATGTTTAGCGGTGTGCTTTTTTGTCCAGTTTTCTCAAATTGAACTAAGTGAGCATGTTACAATATATTTTTTCCAAGTTTGTTGATATGCAGCAAATTTGTATCACTTCAATGAATGCATATGCATTGATATTATATCACTGCTTGACATTAATTACAAACTTTTGTGTCTTATACAGACTTGATGAAATAAAAGACAAGTGCTAAGCCCTGACGAAGCACAACAGTGTGAAACATGTTGGCTAACTGCACAATCTAGTTCTTTGTTTCTAAGCTTTTTATGATTTTGTACCAAATGCAATATAAATTTTAAAGATTTATGAATAAATTTATATTTTTCTAATTACTGTCTCAAGTGTACTCACCTACAACAGAACCGGTGTCCCCCTTTAAAATCACGTTTTGCGAGAGCCTTGTCTTTCTTTGTCCTTTTATAGTATCTACGTGGGACTGGGAGACTATACGGTTTCTGTTTCTGGAAACTATCTAAGTATCTTTTATACATAGGTTACACCTAATCCTCTAGAGCAGGGATATGCACTTAGCGGACCTCCAGCTGTTGAAAAACTACAAGTCCCATCATGCCTCTTCCTCTGGGTGTATGCTTGTTGCTGTCAGAGTCTTGCTATGCCTCATGGGACTTGAAGTTCTGCAACAGCTGGAGGTCCGCTAATTGCATATCCCTGCTCTAGAGTATATCACCTTAAATCTGACCCCCTTTCTTAATCGCTGCAGGGATCGGGTTAAAAAATGTGGTCAAGATTGAAACTATCTCCGGTAGGCCAGGTAAACTTGATCAAAATGGTCTTGATGCCGCAGATTTTATACATACTTCACAACTCCCCTATGATTGTCCCATTGAAGCAATTTCTAGTTATCAATTCCATTTTCAGGTCTCTTATTTGGCTCAACTCAACAGCCAGGGTAAAATTGGAACAGTGTGGATATAAGTGTAGCGCTAATTATTTGTTAATCTAAGTACAGTATTAAATCTTACATAGATGAATTGGAAAACGTGGTTGGATGTGCTGTCAAAGCAAAAACCAGTGTAAAAACAAAAAATACAAATAAATCTTAAGGTTATAAGTATAAACGAGGTTACAGTGATAATTATAAAAGCAGTGAATATGAACTGTGAAAACTCAATATTCAATATAAAATAAAGTCCAAGAAAAATAAACATTCATCTGTTTTAAAGGTGAAGTGATGATCAATCCCAGAAAATAATATTCATTAAAATTGGAACAGTGACAGCGACCCAAGGAAGCAGGCGGAATGGCACTTCCAAACCCATGGTTGTACTATATGGCCTTCCAACTCCAGCACAAAGCCAGGGTCTTGTGTCCTGCTGGTGCTCTGGTGTTGAACTTGGTGGACCCTACGGCACATCTTCTCTAGTTTACGACAGGGGGGGAGGTAGCGGAGGGCCTACAGGCATTACGGTTCTCTAAATCAAACAAGCTGTATCCAACTTACAACCTGATGCAAAAAGCGTGGAACAAAGCTAGAGCTTTACAACAAGTTGAGGGATTCACCAGGTTTAGCCCCATATGGGGAAACAAGAGGTACTTGGAGTTGGAGAAATTACAATATGGCACGAGATGGCAACAGTATGACCCAAATACTTAGGGATGCAAACAAAGGCTTTATCTCTTGCAGCTACTCTATGCTGCTCAACAAGTTCCTGCCTGAGAGCACTGCAGGGGTCATTTCCAAATGGGAAGGGGATATTGGAGCTTTTGAGGAAGACCATTGGGAGGAGGCACTTGCAGCAGTTCCCTGGTGCTCCTTAAAGTGTTTGTATACCCTTACAGACCACTTTTACCTACAGGTAAGCCTAGATTAAGGCTTACCTGTAGGTGCAAGAAAATAGGATTTTTGTACTCACCGTAAAATCCGTTTCTCTGACGTCCATGGACTGACACAGCTCTCATACTGTTTACGTGTGGGTATATGTCCCTGCTTGCAGGAGGAGATCTAGGCAGAATGTTAGAAACATTCTAGAACAAAACCAGAGCTGAACAGCCCTGCCCAGGGGGGCGGTCCCTCTGGACATAACCCTCCTACCTGCAGCTAGCATCCTCAGTTCGTAACAAAGCAGTACAAACCTTAAAAGAAGGGTGGGTGCTGTGTCAGTCCATGGACGTCAGAGAAACGGATTTTACGGTGAGTACAAAAATCCTATTTTCTCTTATCGTCCATGGACTGACACAGCTCTCATACTGTTTACATGTGGGACGTCCCAAAGCAGTAAAAGAAAAGGGTGGGAGCAAATAGTAAAGGAACAACCAAAACTTCACTCCAAACCAGCAGAGCTCCTCAAAGGAGGAGTTGCAACATTAAACAGCGGCGGCCTGCAACACTTTGCGGCCGAAGGAAGCATCCGAAGATGCAGCCACATCAACCTTATAGAATTTTGAAAAGGTATGCAAGGACGACCAGGTCGCCGCCTTGCACACTTGTGCAACCGACGCTTGATGTTGGAAAGCCCAGGAAGCACCAATTGCCCTGGTGGAATGCGCCATAACCGGGAAGGGAGGCGCCCGCCCCTTAATGGCATAGGCCTGTATAACAGTCTGTCTGATCCACCTAGAAATGGTGGCAGACGACACCGCTTGGCCCTGTTTCGGACCAGAGACAGACAGAAACAGTGAGTCAGACTCCTGAATAGAAGCAGTATCCGCCAGGTATACCCGTAAGGCACGCACCACATCCAAATTGTGAAGCGCAAACCCTCTAGGATGCGATGGGTGAGGGCACAAGGACAGAAGGACAATGTCCTCATTAAGGTGAAAAGCCGAAACCACCTTAGGAAGGAAAGCTGGTCGCGGTCGCAACACCGCCTTATCCTTATGGAGGACCAGGTAAGGCGACTTGCATGACAGAGCCGCCAACTCAGACACTCGTCTAACAGAAGTGATGGCCACTAAGAAAGCCACCTTCTGAGACAAAGTTAAAAGAGGAATATCTCTGATATTTTCAAAGGGAGGTTCCAGAAGAACCGAGAGCACCAAGTTCAGATCCCAAAAACGGAGCGGAGGCTTGGCAGGTGGAACCACATAGCGAACCCCCTGCACACAAGTGTTAACTAAGGAATGACCTGCTAGGGGTCATTGAAAGAAAAACGGCCAAGGCCGAAATCTGACCCTTAAATTGTGCTCAAAGCCAGCCTTTGGGCCACACCACACTGCAAGAACCGCAGGATTCTGGGGACAGAGTACGTCCGTGGACGCCAGTCTAGCTCTTCGCACATAGCGATGTAAGCTCTCCAGGTACGGTGATAGATCTTTCTAGAAGAAGACTTCCGTGCCCCAAGCATGGTTGAAATTACCGAATCCGACAGGCCTCGGTCCTACAGTACCTGGCTCTCAATAGCCATGCCGTTAAAGCCAGAGACTGTAAAGCAGGATGAAAAATAGGACCTTGAGACAGAAGGTCCTCCCTCAAGGGCAGTCGCCAAGAGACGTCCGCGATGAGACGTACCAGATCGGCGTACCAGTGACTCCGAGGCCAATCCGGGGCAATAAGGATCACCGGAATGCCCTCGGCCGCCACCCAGCACAGCAGACGAGGAATCAACTGCAGCGGAGGGTAAGCATACATCAAGCGATACTGACCCCACGGGGCCACCAACACGTCCGAGGCATCCGCCCAGGGGTCCCTGGACCTGGCCACAAACTTCCACACCTTACGATTGAGTCGAGATGCCATCAGGTCCAGATCCGGTGTGCCCCACCGCCGACAAAGGAGTTGAAACACCTCCGGATGCAAGGACCACTCCCCCTGGTCCAAGGACTGGCGACTCAGATAGTCCACCTGCCAGTTTTCTACGCCCGGAATGTAGACGGCCGACAACGCCGACACGCGTCTTTCTGCCCACCTTAGGATGTGGGCGACCTCCGATGCTGCAGCCGAGCTCCGAGTGCCCCCCTGATGGTTGACATACGCCACGGCCGTGGCGTTGTCCGACTGAATTCTGATCGAGCGGCCCTGTAGCCTCTTCGACCACGCGGAGAGACACAGTCTGATCGCCCGCAATTCCAGGACATTGATTGGTAGACGAGATTCGTCCGGAGTCCAGAGCCCTTGAGCTGACAGGACTCCCCAAACTCCTCCCCAGCCCGTCAGGCTGGCGTCCGTCATGACCACCGTCCACTGTATGGGGAAGAACGACTTCCCGGCCTGAAGAGCCAGGGATCTCAGCCACCACGTCAGGGACGCCTTGACAGAGTGACTCACCTGGATCTGAAGATCCAATGACAATAGGGACTTGTCCCAAACAGACAGAATTCCCTTCTGCAATGCCCGAGTGTGTGCTTGGGCATTCGGAACCGCCTCGAAGGAGGCCACCATTAGTCCCAGGACTAACGGAACCGGCACAATTACCCTGCACCTGAGCAAATCCTGTACGGCCCCCAAGAGGGCCACCCGGCGGGCAAGAAGGAGAGGGAGGTTCGAGGAAAAGAACCTGTTTGGGGGCCACAAGCGGAACTCTATCCTGTATCCCGAGGTGACCACCTCGCACACCCAACGGTTGGAGATCCGGGAGGGCCACCGCACCGTGAACCTGCGGAGATGTCCCCCCACCCCAGAGTCGGGCAGGGGCAAGACTTCATGCAGTGGTGGGCTTGGGAGCTTGCTTGGTAGGCTTACGCACCCAGGGACGCCTTTGTCCCCCAGCCGCACTCTTTTCAGTCTACCCGTGGAATCTGACTGACGAAAAAAAATATTTTTTGACAGAAAGGAAGGGCCCGGCCTGCGGTGGGGCTCCTCTCCCTTAATAGACTGAGGAAGGAAGGTGCTTATACCCCCTGTGACATCCTTAACCACTTCAATACCATGCACTTATACAGCTTCCTGCCCAAGCCAATTTTGAGCTTTCAGCGCTGTCGCAATTTGAATGACAATTGCGCGGTCATGCTACACTGTACCCAAACAAATTTTTTATCATTTTGTTCCCACAAATAGAGCTTTCTTTCGTTGGTATTTGATCGCCTCTGCGATTTTTATTTTTTGCACAACAAATAAAAAAAGAGCGAAAATTTTGAAAAAAACTATGTTTTTCTTTGTTTCTGTAAATTTTTTTTGTAAATAAGTACCTTTTCTACTTCAATGACGGGCACTGATAAGGCGGCACTGAAGGGCACTGATAAGGCGACCCTGATGGGCACCGATGAGGTGGCACCAATGAGGTGGCACCGATGAGGTGGCACTGATGATGGGCACTGATAGGCGGCACTGATATGTGGCACTGGTTGGCACTCATAGGCGGCACTGATTGGCACTCATAGGCGGCACTGATTGGCACTTATAGGCGGCACTGATGGGCACTTATAGGCGGCACTGATAGGTGGCACGGTCGGGCACTGATAGGTGGGCACTTATGGGCACAGATGGGCACTGATAGGTGGCGCTGATGGACACTAGTAGGTGGCACTGACCCATTTGTGGGCACTGATTGGCATATTTTTTTAATTTTTATTTTATTTTACTACATGTGGATGGCCATGGGGGCCATCCACATGCTTGGGGCTTCCCTGTGGTCATGGGGGGCTTCCCTGGTGGTCCAGTGTGGGTATCCGAGGCATGGCTGCGCTGATAAACAATCAGCGCGAACCCCCCCTGTCAGGAGAGCCGCCGATCGGCTCTCCTCTACTCGCGTCTGTCAGACGTGAGTGAGGAAGAGCCGATCAACGGCTCTTCCTGTTTACATCGTGATCAGCCGTGATTGGACATGGCTGATCACGTGGTAAAAAGCCTCCGCCAGGGGCTTTTTACCGAGATCAGTGTAGCGGTGGGTCAGACTGACCCAACGATCGCCGCGATGCGCGCCCCCCGGGCGCGCGGCGGCTGTTATCCCGCAGGACGTCATATGACGTCCAGTGTGGATAACTGAACCACTTCCCGGACGTCAATATGCTATTGACTGGGCGGGAAGTGGTTAATAATGTCATCCAGGGCGGTCCCAAACAGTCTACCGTCCTTAAAGGGCAAGTCAGCCAGGAGCTTTTTGGAAGCTAGGTCGGCCGACCAGCATTTCAGCCAGATAAGGCGACGCAGCCCCACAGCAGAGATAGAGGCCCCGGATATTAAAGGGGCCGCATCCAAAGTGGCATCGCACACAGACTAAACCCTGCGCAAGTTGGTGAGCCAGGGCAATGGTCTCAGGAGGGAGATTATGCTCCTGTACCGTCTGGTGCAAAATCTTTGCCCATCCTGTGAGTGTCTGAGACACAAGTGTCGCCGCCACTATAGGGCGCAAGGCAGACCCCAATAAGGTAAACATAGTTCTACTCACCACTTCTGACCTCCTGTCAGTGGGATCCTTAAATGCAGGAGTCCCTTCCATTGGGAGCATGGTAGCCTTATTCAAACGGGCGACCGGGGGGTCGACCACTGGGGGGGGGAGAGACCACTGCTTAACCAGGTCCTCCTCAAAGGGGTACCTTAAGGCTATGCGCCTCAGGACCGTCAAAGTCTTCTGCGGCTTATCCCAGACTTGGTCAATGAATGTATCAAAAAAAGGCACATATGGAAAAAACTTTTTTGAAGAAACGGCTTTAAAGGAACCAAAGGAGACAGCTTCCACCTGGGGTTCCTCAGCCTCAACATTCAGCTTTAGAGTGTCCCTCACAGCATCAATGAGTTCACTTACAAGCACCCTGTCAGTTACTGGTTCAGAACTGGGGTCTTCCTCACAAGGAATGTCCTGTCCAAAAACATAAAAATCCTCAGAGCTAGGGTCCTGAGCAGCAGTAGCTAGGCCCATATCTGAGACAGAGCACTCCCCTACAGGAGAATGTGTGGGGAGGGGGCGCTTTACAGCTCCCTTGCGCTCGCACACTGCTTCCATTTTGACAAGGAATGATTCCAGGACTGCCGACAACTGGTCCATAGGGACCGCAGGTGCAGGAGCACTGCCAGTTGCCTCTGACAAGTGTGGAGAAGCAGGTGAACCAGACTCGATACTACCACCCTCTGAGACCTTTAGACACTATAACAGTGAATAATACAGTCCACCCACTGGCTACGCTGAGGCTGAGGAGGGGATACCCGGAGGACTCACCAACCCTTAAGGACTGCTCAGTTCCGCTGTATGAAACCGCGCTGCAGCGCGAGTGAAGCCTGAGGAGAGTGTGCAGGAATCCTATGAGGAGACTGTGAGGAGATTCGCGCCGCAGCAGCGCTGCTACAGGCCGAAACCGCCGCGGCTTCAAGAAAATGGCCACCGGCCGCATGTATAACAGCGCCATTGAACCACGGCAAGATGGCCGACGAGCGCATTATTCGAACTCAGAATACAGCGCTAATGGCGCAAGCAATAAGTCCCCACACTCACACACCAGAACACTGCTCCTCTCCCAGGGTCCATTAAAACAGACACGAGCGCCCCCCACCAGGCCAGAGTGACCCCCAAGCACCCCCACACAGTACAGCACCAGTAAAGGGTGCAGAGAGCAGCATAACAGGGGGGGACAGGGAGAAACCCCCAGATAAAGAAACACAGCCAGCATGTACTCACCTGCAGCAGGAGAGACTACTTACCCATCCCAGAGGGACCCACTGGCTTGTTTCACAGACCTATCACAGAGTAGTACTGAGTAGCTGTCGGCCCAGTCCACTGCGAAAGATACAGACAGGTACTGTTCAATCTCGACATAAAAGCAACCTGGCCACCCCTGGAGTCATGGGGTATGTCGTGAACTTAGTCTCACGCACACAAGGCGAGGATCAGCATGCTCAATGGTCGGACAGGGAAGACTACGAGGATACCAGTGTAACCAACCTGTTGCCCAACCGACAGTTGATTGAAGGTCTCAAAAATAAAATAATAAAATTCCCAAAGGAATAAAATTGAAAAGTAAAATCTTCCAGGAGACTGGCTCCTGAGAGAGCCACGTCTTCTCCTTCTGCTAGGCAGAAAAAAACTGAGGCTGCTAGCTGCAGGTAGGAGGGTTATGTCCAGAGGGACCGCCCCCTGGGCGGGGCTGTTCAGCTCTGGTTTTGTTCTAGAATGTTTCTGTAACGACAGGAGTTAACGTAGTTTAAATATATTCCATTCCCGAACACACAGCAGCTACCAGACACTCCAACCAGCCGAATAAGACCCCATACAAATATTTCTCTCCGCACAAACGAGACAACGCTCTGTGTTGAAGTTCCAAAAACAGGGAATGAATCTTTATTACAAGCACATGGTAACACACTTCCCTTCAAAACACTTCCCTCCCATCCTTGGGGAACAGGGTGGGTTAAACTGTCCAATGACAATGGTGATACAGGTCAGGTGTGTTCAAACTTCTCCTTCAGTAAACAATCTTAGCAGGAGGGGTTGCCTGAGTGATTCCCCCCCCCTTTCCTCACAGCAAGACACTTAAACATCCCATAATAGGCAGCCAGACGGTCTACCAGCTCTAATCCACATCACCACAAACAACAATGAAAAGGTCTTTGGAAGCTAGTCTGGATTTAATCTACATTACACATGCAGCCAGGTGGTTAGAGTTGAACACATCAGCATCTCTCAATTAACCTGTTGAGTTCAGAATCAAACAACCAGTAAATAGTCCTTTACAGATTGCCTGGGAAATACCGTGGATTAATATTACAGACCCATTTCAAAGCAATCCAAGACATATTCTCAATGTCCATTATTTTCTGGCTCATACTTTCTAAGAACTTCTGGGTTCCACGGGCCCTCCCGTTAGTTTCTAACATCTAACATTATGCCTAGATCTTCTCCTGCAGCAGGGACATATACCCACACGTAAATAGTATGAGAGCTGTGTCAGTCCATGGACGATAAGAGAAATATCTCCTAAACCTACACGGTTTAGGAGATATTTGCAAAAGACATGCACCGATGTCAACGGCGCGCAGGCGTACTGAACGTGCCGTTTCTAACAACGATCATGCCGTTAGTGGCGGCACCCGTGCGCATGCGTGGGAGTGACGTCATCGCGGCTCCGGCCAGTCACAGCGCCGGAGTCACGATACCCAGAAGTCACTCTGGGAGAGATGGCGGCGACGGAGGAGGCGAACGAGGACGGCTGCGGGGGCTTCAATCTCAGGTAAGTACTTCATAATGAGCTAGTATGCTATGCATACTAGCTCATTATGCCTTTGTTTTGCAGGGTGCATTTTTTATTTATTTTTTCCGGAGGCTTTACTTCCTCTTTAAATGTGGCCCAAAGGCTGTCCCAGTTTTATCTACTCCTGTATGTCCATTACACGCCAGCCAGACTGGTGAGAATGGGTGTGCATAATAATCCTTTCTGTATAAGATGCATGAGGGACCACAGTGACCTGATCCATAGAAAAAACAACAAATGCTAGCGCTCAGGATGCCAGTATAATAAATCACAGTAAATAGAGGGGAAAAATTAAGAACAATGAAAAATTATGTTCAGGGTATGTATAACAAAGTCCACAAAAAAAGGAGTGTCCAATCAAATAAATGTTAGTAGTGGATCTTGACGGCTGATGGTGATGGCAAAGGTCTGTTTAGTGAAAAATTTCGCCAATTTTGCCCCATCCTATGCCAACCTGACCATGAGTCTGTGGGAGAAACTCCTCATATGAAAAAATAATCCCTTTGCCAAGCATTTGGTATTTTATGGCAGGTACATTGACGATATCGTCATCATTTGGGATGGCTTTTCCCCCCTGGTTGACCAGTTTGTCGCCCACTGTAATGCCAATGACCTAGGACTATCTTTTTCAGCTGTATGGAATAAGGACAGCCTTGCTTTTCTTGACCTTGAACTCAATCATGAACAAAATAACATCTTTGCCCGCAATTATACGAAACCTACCATGGGAAATTCATATCTTCACTTTGACAGCTGCCATCATCCTCTATGGGTTAAAAATATACCCAAGGGGCAGTTCTGTAGATTGAGGCAAAACTGCACAAGAGATAGTGATTATATTTCAAGGGAGTACACACCTTAAACAAAAATTCCTGGAAAAAGGGTAACCAGATAAAATAATAGATCAAGCCTATACCACTTTTCTTCCCGGGAAGAAACCCAAAAAGGTTAAACCCTCAGAGAAACCAGTTGTTTGGTTCATCACTGGCTTTCATTGAAAATATAAGAAAATGGAACAAATTCTCAATAGGCACTGGAATATTTTAAAACAAGACCCTCACCTAACCACCACTTTATGTGAAAAACCTAAAGTAACTTATAGAAGGGCTCCGACTCCAAAAAATAAAATAGCCAAGTAAGCTAAAATGCATAAAAAAAGCCAATCCCATATGTTTGACCCCTCTTAAAGGGATGTATAGATGTAATAAATCCTTGTGCAAAACATGCAATTTTGTTAAACATGGACAAAAGAGTTTCACTCATAAAGATAAGATATACCATCTTGACAATTTCTATAATTGTTCGAGAGATTATGTTGTCTATTGCCTCACGTGTGTGTCCCTGCCAACTCCTGTATGTTGGTCGCACCATTAATACGCTAAGACAGCGCTTCAGCAAACACCGGCGCTTTGTGGAAGTGGGGTGCAATGAACATAGTGTACCACGCCATTTTCGGGAGCATCATGGCCAGTCCACGGTGGGCCTATGGGTGTGGGTTATAGAAGCCATACCCAGGGGCCTATCAGAGGCCGAGCGCTTCTCCAGATTATGTGAGTGTGAAACTTTTTGGATTTTTTTTTATTTTATTTTTTTAAATATTCTTTATTTATATTTCAAAAAAGGGATACATCCAATACATTATTTATAGCTTTTCCATTGCATATCTATTCATAATATTTATTTAAACATCAGTCTCACCTCGAAACCTCCATGTCAATGGGTTCCCTGCCCTTATGTCCTCTATATGTCTCTCTTTAGACGGAGAGGCACACAGAGTTCCTTTCTGTACTTAGTTATCTTTGATATCCTTGATTATCGCAACCTTACTTATTCTCCCTTACCTTTTTATTTATTCCCCCCTACCTCCCTCCCAAAGCAAGCCCAGACAACAACAAAAAAAAAAAAGGGAATTTCTCTCCCCCACTTTCCCCCTCCACCTCTAAGTAAACCGCAACCTCTTAAATACTTCTTTGACCGGGCGGGCTCACATCCCCATTAGTCTTTTCCCTTCTTCTGTCTGCATAAATTTATTCCAGGGTGCCCAGATCTTAATATGTTGCTCTTTCCTGTCTTGGACCGAAAACACCAATTCCTCTATAGTTCCCACTTTCCTGACCCTATTAAGCCATTCTGCAATTGTAGGAGGGCTGGAACTTTTCCAACCTCTCGCAATGCATGCCTTGGCCTCATTAACTAGGTGACATAATACTGAGTTTTTATAGGTTTGTGTGGGTATTTGCGTTTCGTGCAATAGAAAGAAGCCTGGGTCGTCCGGCACAGAATAAGGCTCAATTTTTTGAGCAATCCTTCGTACCTCTGTCCAATATTGTCTGATTCGAGGACATGTCCAATATATATGGAACAAGGTTCCCCGCTCCCGCCAGCACTTGTCTGAAATATCGGGATAGAACTTACCTAGTTTTGAAGGCGTATAGTACCACCTCGTCAATAATTTATAATTTGATTCTTGCATTTTCGTGCTTATTGATGAGTGTAACGCAAGGTATATTATCTTCTGGTGTTGAGCTGGTGTGAAAGTCCTACCAAGGTCTCTCTCCCACTTTCTAAATACTGTCATTTCAAAATTCTCTGATGGGGTCATTAGCATCGTATATATCTTTGATATTATTCGGTTGATGGGTTCCTTCTCCTCACAATATACTTCAAACCTAGTTAATTCCCATTTAAAATTACTTATTGGGCCTAGTGTCCCCAGATAGTGTCGAAGTTGTACTGCCTGCCAATACTCTACTTCGAATTGGCCACCTACTTTTGTCAATTCCGCTATTGTTGGCCATATTTCTGATTGCGTAAAGTGCGATACCTGCGTATATCCCTTCTCTCGAAGTCTACAAAATGCCCTTTTCTCCATCCCCGGCTCGAAACGTGGGTTTCCCAGTATTGGGTAAAGTGGGGAATATCTTGGCGAGTATTTAGGGTTTCGACATGTCTTAGCCCCTATAGACAGTGTCGGCCCTATCAAGGGATGTTTTTTGAGTGTGTCTGGTAACTTTATATAGCACCAAGGGGCTCTACCCAGTGGTATCTGACTAATCTCCTGCTCCACTTTTATCCATAGTTTAAGTTCTTTATGTCTGCACCAGTCTATGACCCTCCCCAAATGAACTGCTTGATGGTATTTAGATATATCTGGGACTGCTAAGCCCCCGTAACATTTGGGGAGGGTCATTTGACTTCTGCTAATCCGTGGTCGCTTGTTGGCCCATATAAACTTAGTGAAAAGTGCATTTATTTGCTGGAAATAGGCCTTATCAATTCTAATTGGTACAGCTTGAAACAAATACAAAAATTTGGGCAAGATATTCATTTTGATAGCGTTGCATCGGCCGAACCATGAGTGGAATCCCTGTTGCCATTTATCTAGTAAGGATCTGACTACTTTATATAGTGGGGGAAAATTTACAGCGAACACCTTCTCTAATCTTGATGGTATATTTATCCCTAAGTATTTTAGTGAAGACCCTACCCATTTAAAATTAAAATTTGGCTGTATATTTTGCTGGGCTTCCATGGGAAGGGCTACCCCCATCGCTTCCGATTTTACGTAGTTAATTTTTAGATTTGCTAATTTCCCATATCCTTCTATTTCCTTCATCAAATTTGGCAATGAAACATGGGGTCTTGATAGGGAAAACAACAGATCATCTGCGTAAGCAGAGGTTTTATATTCTTGCTTACCTATTTGCAGTCCCTGAATGTCTGCGTTTTGCCGAATCCTATTTAATAGGGGTTCTAGAGAGAGAGAGAACAACATCGGAGAGAGTGGGCACCCTTGACCATTTGAGATTTTAAATGGCTCAGAGTATATTCCGTTCACTTTTACTAAGGCTTGGGGTGTAGCATAAACCCCCGCTATCCAACTCCATATGTGTTCTCCCAGTCCCATTTGCCTCAATACTTCAAACATAAATCGCCAGCTAATCCTATCGAACGCTTTCTCAGCGTCTGTACTTAAAAAAATACTAGGCGTTTTTGAAATATTAGCATAATGTACCAGGTTGAGGACCTTTACGGTATTATCCCTGGCCTCACGGGTTGGGATAAACCCAACCTGGTCTTGATGTACCAACTGATTCAAGAACGGCTGAAGACGGGAGGCAAGTAGTTTAGTGAAAAGTTTTAAGTCTGTATTTAGCAGTGAGATCGGGCGATAGCTCCCGCACTCCGCCGGGTCCTTCCCTTCCTTCGGAATAACTGAGATGTGTGCCGTAAGGGCATCCGGCGGTAGTGCGGGACCCCGGCCGATCTCATTGAATGCCTTTACCATTTGAACCCCTAGTATTGGTAGAAAATATTTGTAGTATTGGATAGTGAAGCCATCCGGGCCCCTCGTTTGATTGTCTTTCACTGTCTCCAGTTCCCCTACTGAAATAGGTATCTCCAGTTTGTTACGGTCTTCTAGAGCCAATCTAGGCAAGTTTGCTGAGAGGAGGTACTCTTCCATCTTAACCTGAGGCACCTGGGTTGGGGGTTAAGTTATAAAGGGATGAGTAGTATTCTCTAAATCTCTGCGCAATCTTTTTAGGGAGTGAGATCAGCTGCCCGTTTTTCCCCTTTATATGGGGTACATATACTGTCTTCCCTTTCTCTCTAAGTTTCCTCGCTAATATTTTACTACATTTTTCCCCAAGTTCATAAGTTACTTTTTCCCCTACTTGTATTGCCGCTTCTGCTTTGTATCTAAGTAAGTCTGTCAGTTGTCTCCTCAGGTGGGCCAGTTCTATCCCTACTTGTGGTGTCTGTATTATTTTATGTTGTACCTCTAATGCTTGGATTTCTTTTAACAGGTTGGCTATCTGTCTTTCTCGCGCTCTTTTTAATCGGGAACCATGTTTTATCAAAACCCCTCTCATTACTACTTTGTGCGCTTCCCATATCATTCCCGGATCACTCCCCGGGGTGTCGTTCGTCCGGAAATATGCCTCCATTTCTTTTGCTACATCTTCCCGAACCTCGGGGATCTGCAGCAAACTCTCATTTAGACGCCAACGCCACTCCGGAGCCGTAGATGAGTCGGACAGCGCAATATGTAGCGTCACTGGTGCGTGATCTGACCATGTTATATTCCCAATTTTTACCTCTTTCACCGCCGTCAACAGATAGTGTGGTACCAGGAAGAGGTCTATACGAGAATACCGTTGGTGTGGGTTGGAGAAAAATGTATAATCTCTTTCCCCGACATGTAATAATCTCCACACATCTACCATCTGCAATTCCCGCAACTTCTGCAGAATATTCCTCCTGGTCCCCCCTGATATGGAGGAGACCCCCGTTGATGTATCAACCTTAGGTTCCAATGTTATATTAAGGTCTCCCCCTACTATTAGCTTCCCTTCTGCAAACCCTACCAGCCTATCCAGGGTTTTACTCAAAAAGGCGTCTTGATGTGTATTTGGTACGTAAACGTTCACCAGTGTCACCTTTGTACTTCCAATCTGTCCTTTCAGAAAAATGAAACGGCCCTCTACATCTACTCGTTTATCCAGCAGGGACTAAGGTATCCTATTGGAGATTAAAATTGACACCCCTTTGGACTTTGATGTCTGGCTACATGCGTGGTATGTACATGGGTAGAACCTATTTTGTAGGTACGGGAGTCCGCCCATCTTAAAGTGTGTTTCCTGCACAAATACTACATCTGAACAGGTTCCTTTTAACTCGTTCAGGAGCATTCTCCTTTTTTGTGGGACATTAAGTCCTTTGGCATTAATGGTGGTTATCCTTACTTCCTCCATCCCTAAGCATTCAAAGGACAAAGTGTGGGGAAAAAAAAAAAAAAAGACCCCCAATACTAAACCCTCCCCCTTACCCTCGCCCCCAAGGGAGGCACCCACTTCTGGACCTTTAACTTTGCGGTTCAGGTGGGTGCACGCCTAATTAGGGTGTAGGGTTGGTACGGCAGAGATGCATCCCCCTCTCTCCCCCCCCGAACACCCCTTTCTTCTATCTCTCTTCAACTCCTCTCTCCATTTCTTCTCCCCCTCTCTCCTTTCTCCTCTTTTCTCCTCCCCTCGCCTTCTCTTACTTTATAAATCCTTAATTCCGAGGGTGCCTCCGTCTTTTACTTATTCCCTAAATTCTCTTAATTTTTCCCCTTAATTGTCCTAAAATAAACAGATAATATTTGTCATACATATACCATTTACATTTGTTTTTGTTTATATTTGTTTACATATAATACTTATAACCTTCTTACTTTGGATGATTTAGTATAGCTAAATTTGATTACCGTATAGCAGGGCCATTTTCCCTCCTTTCTCACCTTTCTTCTCATTTCCTCTGTATTGTTTCCCTTTGCTTCTTTAACCCTAGTCCCTCTACCCCCTCCCCCTTTCCTTCTTTCCTAGTAGTGGGTCTTTTGGTTACTAACTTACTCCTATTCCCTACTTGGGGTTCCCTCCTCTTTCTAACCTCTAGCCACTGGCCTCCTTGATCATATCCATTTATATCCAAGTGTGTGTACCACCTATTTATCCTATGTATTTATGTGTAGTGCGATATGTGAGTACCCCCCTCTTCCTACTCTTTAAGAGTCTTTCCTCTCGTGAGCTCCCCTAAATCTTAACCCCCTACCCTTATCTATTCACCCCCCTTCTACCCTTGTTATCTCTATCAGCCCTCTATCTACCTCCCTATTTCCCCACTTCCCCCTTGTGTCTATGTGTTTAATTCTTATTTACTCCTTTCTTAACTCTTTCCTTAACCAATATGTCCAAACCTATTCCCACTGTTATTTATATACGTGTCTTTGTGTATCTTTCTAAATCTATTAAAATAAATGTGTATCTCTTGTGTGATATCTATAACATTTACACCCCCCACACTTGGCATTATCTTCATTTTCTTCTACTCAGGCCGATGTCCTAACTGGAATATTCCATTCCATTATGGGAACCCCTATTCCTCTCTTCCCCTCTCCTTCTTCCTCCCCCTTTCTTCTCTCCAATACTCCGTTGGTTTCTGTTGATCTCTTCTCTTAGTTTCTTATTTCTGAGTCCCTACTTATTGTTATCTCCTTCCTGTACCCCCTCTTTTTCGAAAATCACTTCTTATCAAATCCTTCTCCCCCCTTCATTTCATCATACATCATACATTATTTGTATACTTTTTTTTTTTTTTTACATTTATACATTATATCATATTTATACATTGTTAAGACTTCGTACATTATCTTCAAAACTCCCTCTAACTCCTGCCGAGAGTACGGAAAAAAAAAAACCCCCTTAACCATACCATCTACTAATTCCAGTGTATTTAAATCAATGGTTGGGGGGGGGGTAAACCCCCCCCCAAGAGCTCCCCTCCATGGGGGCAATAAGTGAATATAAAACCTGCCAGGCGGTCATAACTGTCATCACTTAACATCTTACATTTTCCAGTAACCTCCCTATAGCATCTCCTATTTCCCATCACCCATTACAGTGTCCCCTTTACCCTGACTCGAAACATCAAGAAACAATCCCAAAATCCCACCCCCCCTCCTCCTCTTCCATTTCCCTCCCCATTTCCCTTTCCCCTCCAAAAAAAAAACGAGAAAAAAAAACATGTTTTCTCTTTTCTTTCTTTCTCTCTCTCTCCCTCTCCTCTCTCCTCTCTTCATTCTCCCTCCCCTCTTCCTCCCTCTTTTCTCTTTCTTTCTTCTCTATTCAACAATAGTAATAAATGAGGGGGGAGAGGCGAATGACAGGGGTAGAAGCATTTTCTATAGTTCCAAAGTTCCATATTCCTAAAGTCTCCCAAAACCACTTAAAGTGGGGAGAGGCAAAAAAAAAAATGGAGGGGGATATTTATTTAGGCCCCGTTTACTAGAGTAGCACCCAGAACAAAAGAAAAAGAGGAGGGGGAAATATATTTAGGCCCCCGTTTACTGGAGTAGCACCCAGAACAAAACAAAAAAAGGGATTTACCCAGTCAGGAGAGCGGAGGAAAAAAAAAAAAAAAGCACCCAGAACAAAAAATAAATAAATTTTAAGTACCCAATATAGGGAATCCAAAAAAAAAAAAAAAAAGTGGCTAGGGCGAGTATTCTTCAGAGGAACTCCTCCTAATCCTAGCCCAAAAAAAAAAAAAAACAAGGGAAAAAGGGGGAGAGAGGGGGAAACATCAGATCTGTTCCCTTTACCCCTATCCCCCTTACTCCTATACCCTTTCTTTTATTTTATTTTGGGGGGGTAGATTCTTTATTGCTTCCTTCTCCTCTCCCCCTTGAAGCCCTGGATCTCCTATCCCCTATTGTCCCCATTTTTCTTCCAGTTCCTGGAATTTCCAGCAGCCAATTTGGGATCTCTATAGCTTCCATCTCCATAAAGGAAAAAAAGTCTGGTAATTCCCCTGGATGCCGCAAAGTAAATATATGGGAGTTCTTTTTTACTATCAGGGAAATGGGGTATCCCCACCGATATGACCCCCCCAAAAGTTTGATTTTATCCAAGAGTGGGCGTAGCATAGCCCTTCGTTGCAGTGTGGCTCGTGAGAGGTCTGGCAGGATTTTAACCCTGAATCCTTCATGCTCCATTTCACCTTTTTCCCAAGCCATGCGACTTATTAGTTCTTTATGTGCATATCGGTGGAAACGGCCTATTACATCCCTTGGTCTGTCCATATTTACTGAGGGGGGTCCCAGGGCTCTATGTAATCTCTCAAATTCCAATGTTTGGGGTGGTGCTGGGGTAGCCAACCACTCACATATCGCTAAGATTGTTACATGTAGCATTTCTCTCCCTACTGTCTCGGGGACCCCTCTAAACCGTAAATTCAGGCGACGACCGCGGTCCTCAATTTCCTCTAGCTGTAATTGTATTGAGGTAGCATGTACAGAGTGTAAACCCTGTACCAGCTCCAACTGCTGTACCCGTTTCTCTAAGGTAGTTACCCGACCTTCCTCCCCAGACAGTCTCTCTGAGAGATGCTTCACCTCAGTGTGCATCTGATTCCATTCCCTTCGGTGCATCTCTTCCAACCGTGTCAACATTGACTCTATATCCTCACGGGATGGGAGTCGGGAGGGATTCTATGTCCGCACGCGTTGGCAGGGCTTGCAACAGGGCTCTAAGATCCAAGTCTCCCACATCAGCTGTTCCCTGGGACTTCTTATCCTGGGACTCCCGGGGGCTATACTCCTGCCCCCCTTGCTCAGTCCGCATCGTCCCTACCATTGCCCCCTGTACCTGCACCTGCTTCTGCAGTTGTGGGCTGCGAGCTGCTGCCTCCTCCTGTGTTTCCTGTGCTTCCAGACTGTGCATCTCCTCGTTCCGTCGCTCTCCAGAGCGCCTGCACTGTTCTTTCTCACCGCTTGTTCCCTCACGTAACTCCAACGCTTGAAGCCTGGACAGCGCGGCTCGTGTGCGAGGAAAGAAGGATTCGATCTCCGGCTGTGACTGCGATCCCGTTTTTCTCCCCGCTTTCACTCTCTTCTTCATCCCAGGTATGCTGGGTTACTGATTACAGGGCTGTGCCGCTTCCACATAGGGCTGCTCTTGGGGCTATATGGAGCGGTATTACCGTTCACATCGCTGAGTGTCCGGGGGGAGAGTCAGAGGGCTACAGCTGCAGCGTGTTCCTCCTCACTCCAACATCGCTCTGCCACTCCAAGACCACACCCCACAAAAAACCACAACTTTTTGGATTTTTACTTTGGATACTCTTGTGCCTAATGGACTCAATGAGGAATTGGAAGTAAACACCATCCTTTCAATTCCTTCACCTTCCATTTTTATTTGAACTGTTTCTTGCAGAATATTATTATCATTATTATTTTGGCAATTGTTATCATTATTATTATAATATTAATTCTTAACTATCATGTTTTCGTTATATTTAAACTATGCAACCAATTGTCTGTTGACTCCCCCCCTAATTGGTTTTCTTGATAATCGTTTAGCATTTTTAATGATAACCTTAATTTTTATTACCCAATAACTATTTCCGTCATTACCATATCTTTATGAAATATTATTCTATTAAGTTATTAGTAGATAATTTTTTGTTACACCAATTTTTTGTCACAACCATCTAACCAATTAATCAACAGTAAATTAGTTCCTTAATTAATAATCTTCCAATCTTTTTTATTTATCCATTATGATGTTGGTCATTATGACTGTAACAGCACCCCAAGTATGAAAGGGGTTAACGCCGTTAGGATATTCCCTTTCTGAACACACGACAGCCACCAGACACTCCAACCAGCCGAATAAGACCCCATACAAATACTTCTCCCTCCACAGACGAGACAACCACTCTGTGTTGAGGTTCCAAAAGAGGGAATCAATCATTATTGAAAAACTACAAGTTTTATACACCAAAAGAGGAGGTTCTTACATTCTCCTCATTTTCCTCTGACAATACACCTTTGACCAAACCTAATTTACATGAGCTAAATAACTACAGCTAATGACTCAGACACATGATCTTTCTGTGTCCCAGACTGTCTGTCTGCTAATTTACAATACACACAATCACAGAGTTATTTATCACAATCCACAATGAAAAGATCTTTAGAATTGTTGGGATTCATTAACATTACACAGGCAGACAGGTGATTGAAGTTGAACACATCAGCCCTTTCAATTAACCTGTTGAGTTCAGGATCAACAAACAGTAAATAGTCCTTTACAGATATCCTAGGGAATATGGTGGATTAATATTACAGACCCATTTTAAAGCAATCCAAGACATATTCTCAATGTCCATTATTTCCTGGCTCATACTTCCTAAGAACTTCTGGGTTCCACGGGCCCATCCGTTACATCGAGTAAGGGGACAAGAGAGAGAGGGGGAGTAAGGGGACGAGAGAGAGAGGGGGAGTAAGGGGACAAGAGAGAGAGGGGGAGTAAGGGGACGAGAGAGAGAGAGGGGGGGGGGAGTAAGGGGACGAGAGAGAGAGAGGGGGGAGTAAGGGGACGAGAGAGGGGGGGAGTAAGAGTACGAGAGAGGGTGGGGGAGTAGGGGACGAGAGAGGGTGGGGAGTAAGAGGACGAGAGAGGGGGGGGAGTAAGAGGACAAGAGAGGGGGGGGGAGTAAGAGGACGAGAGAGGGGGGGAGTAAGAGGACGAGAGAGGGGGGGAGTAAGGGGACGAGAGAGAGGGGGGGAGTAAGGGGACGAGAGAGAGGGGGGAGTAAAGGGACGAGAGAGAGAGGGGGGAGTAAGGGGACGAGAGAGAGGGGGGAGTAAGGGGACGTGAGAGAGAGTGAGGGGACGAGAGAGAGAGGGGGAGTAAGGGGACGAGAGAGGGGGGAGTAAGGGGACGTGAGAGAGAGAGTGAGGGGACGAGAGAGAGAGAGGGGGAGTAAGGGGACAAGAGAGAGAGGGGGGAGTAAGGGGACGAGAGAGAGAGGGGGAGTAAGGGGACGAGAGACAGAGAGAGAGGGGGAGGGAGTGAGGGGGCGAGAGAGAGAGAGAGAGAGGGGGGGAGAGTGAAGGGACGAGAGAGAGAGAGGGGGGAGTGAGGGGACGAGAGAGAGAGAGAGGGGAGTGAGGGGACGAGAAAGAGAGAGGGGGAGTGAGGGGACGAGAGAGAGAGAGGGGACGAGAGAGAGAGAGAGGGGGAGTGAGGGGACGAGAGAGTGAGAGAGGGGGAGTGAGGGGACGAGAGAGAGGGGGAGTGAGGGGACGAGAGAGAGGGGGAGTGAGGGGACAAGAGAGAGAGGGGGAGTGAGGGGACGAGAGAGAGAGGGGGAGTGAGGGGACGAGAGAGAGAGGGGGACGAGACAAAGAGAGGGGGAGTAAGGGGACGAGAGAGAGAGAGGGGGAGTAAGGGGACGATAGAGAGGGGGAGTAAGGGGACGGGAGAGAGAGAGAGGGGGAGTAAGGGGACAAGAGAAAGGGGGAGTAAGGAGACGAGAGAGAGAGGGGGAGTAAGGGGACAAGAGAGAGAGAGGGGGAGTAAGGGGGCGAGAGAGAGGGGGAGTAAGGGGGCGAGAGAGAGAGGGGGAGTAAGGGGGCGAGAGAGAGAGAGAGGGGGAGTAAGGGGGCGAGAGAGAGGGGGAGTAAGGGGGCGAGAGAGAGAGGGGGAGTAAGGGGGCGAGAGAGAGAGAGGGGGAGTAAGGGGGCGAGAGAGAGAGGGGGTAAGGGGACGAGAGAGAGAGGGGGTAAGGGGACGAGAGAGAGAGGGGGATTAAGGGGACGAGAGAGAGGGAGTAAGGGGATGAGAGAGAGAGGGGGGAGTAAGGGGACGAGAGAGAGAGGGGGAGTAAGGGGACGAGAGAGGGGGAGTAAGGGGACAAGAAAGAGAGAGGGAGTGAGGGGACGGGAGAGAGAGAGAGGGGGAGTGAGGGGGACGAGAGAGAGAGGGGGAGTGAGGGGGACGAGAGAGAAAGAGAGAGGGGGAGTAAGGGGACGAGAGAGAGAGAGAGGGGGAGTAAGGGGACGAGAGAGAGAGAGGGGGAGTAAGGGGACGAGAGAGAGAGAGGGCAAGTAAGGGGACGAGAGAGGGGGAGTAAGGGGGCGAGAGAGAGGGGGGAGTAAGGGGACAAGAGAGAGAGGGGGAGTAAGGGGACGAGAGAGGGAGTAAGGGGACGAGAGAGAGGGGGAGTAAGAGGACGAGAGAGAGGGGGAGTAAGGGGACAAGAG
This sequence comes from Rana muscosa, assembly GCA_029206835.1. Lineage (NCBI taxonomy): Eukaryota > Metazoa > Chordata > Amphibia > Anura > Ranidae > Rana > Rana muscosa. Next base: position 358,784,607 of record CM055122.1, read on the forward strand.
AGAGAGGGGGAGTAAGGGGACAAGAGAGAGAGGGGGAGTAAGGGGACAAGAGAGAGAGGGGAAGTAAGTGAACGAGAGAGAGGGGGAGTAAGGGGACGAGAGAGAGAGAGGGGGAGTAAGGGGACGAGCGAGAGAGGGGGAGTAAGGGGACGAGAGAGAGGGGGAGTAAGGGGACGAGAGAGAGGGGGAGTAAGGGGACAAGAGAGAGAGGGGGAGTAAGGGGACGAGAGAGAGAGAGAGGGGGAGTAAGGGGACGAGAGAGAGAGGGGGAGTAAGGGGACGAGAGAGAGAGAGAGAGTAAAGGGACAAGAGAGAGAGAGTAAAAGGGACGAGAGAGTGTAAAGGGGCGAGACAGAGAGAGAGGGGGAGTAAGGGGACGAGAGAGAGAGGGGGAGTGAGGGGACGAGAGAGAGAGAGGGGAGTGAGGGGACAAGAGAGAGAGAGGGGGAGTGAGGGGACGAGAGAGAGAGAGAGAGGGGGAGTGAGGGGACGAGAGAGAGAGAGAGGGGGAGTGAGGGGACGAGAGAGAGAGAGAGGGGGAGTGAGGGGACGAGAGAGAGAGGGGGAGTGAGGGGACGAGAGAGAGGGGGAGTGAGGGGACGAGAGAGAGGGGGAGTAAGGGGACAAGAGAGAGGGAGTAAGGGGACGAGAGAGAGAGGGGGAGTAAGGGGACGAGAGAGAGAGGGGGAGTAAGGGGACGAGAGAGAGAGGGGGAGTAAGGGGACGAGAGAGAGGGGGAGTAAGCGGACGAGAGAGAGGGGGAGTCAGGGGACGAGAGAGAGAGAGGGGGAGTAAGGGGACGAGAAAGAGAGAGGGGGAGTAAGGGGACGAGAAAGAGAGAGGGGGAGTGATGGGATGAGAGAGAGAGAGAGGGGGAGTGAGGGGGACGAGAGAGAGAGAGGGGGAGTGAGGGGACGAGAGAGAGAGGGGGGGAGTGAGGGGACGAGAGAGAGGGGGGGAGTGAGGGGACGAGAGAGAGAGGGGGAGTAAGGGGACGAGAGAGAGGGGGAGTAAGGGGACGAGAGAGAGAGAGGGGGAATAAGGGGACGAGAGAGAGGGGAGTAAGGGGACGAGAGAGAGGGGGAGTAAGGGGACGAGAGAGAGAGAGGGGGAATAAGGGGACGAGAGAGAGGGGAGTAAGGGGACGAGAGAGAGGGGAGGAGTAAGGGGACGAGAGAGAGAGGGGGAGTAAGGGGACGAGAGAGAGAGGGGGGAGTAAGGGGACGAGAGAGAGAGGGAGTAAGGGGACGAGAGAGGGGGAGTAAGGGGACGAGAGAGAGAGGGGGAGTAAGGGGACGAGAGAGAGAGGGAGTAAGGGGACGAGAGAGGGAGTAAGGGGACGAGAGAGGGGGAGTAAGGGGACGAGAGAGAGGGGGGGAGTAAGGGGACGAGAGAGAGAGGGGGAGTAAGGGGACGAGCGAGAGAGGGGGAGTAGGGGGACGAGAGAGAGGGGGAGTAAGGGGAGGAGAGAGAGAGGGGGAGTAAGGGGACGAGAGAGAGGGGGAGTAAGGGGACGAGAGAGAGAGGGGAGTAAGGGGACGAGAGAGAGAGGGGGAGTAAGGGGACGAGAGAGAGAGGGGGAGTAAGGGGACAAGAGAGAGGGGGAGTAAGGGGACGAGAGAGAGGGGGAGTAAGGGGACAAGAGAGAGGGGGAGTAAGGGGACAAGAGAGAGAGGGGGAGTAAGGGGACGAGAGAGAGGGGGAGTAAGGGGACGAGAGAGGGGGAGTAAGGGGACGAGAGAGAGATGGGGAGTAAGGGGACGAGAGAGAGAGAGAGAGGGGGAGTAAGGGGACGAGAGAGAGAGAGAGAGGGGGAGTAAGGGGACGAGAGAGAGAGAGAGAGAGTAAAAGGGACGAGAGAGAGAGAGAGAGTAAAAGGGACGAGAGAGAGAGAGAGTAAAAGGGACGAGAGAGAGAGAGAGTAAAAGGGACGAGAGAGAGAGTAAAAGGGACGAGAGAGAGTGTAAAGGGACGAGACAGAGAGAGAGGGGGAGTAAGGGGACGAGACAGAGAGAGAGGGGGAGTAAGGGGACGAGAGAGAGAGGGGGAGTAAGGGGACGAGAGAGAGAGTAAGGGGACGAGAGAGAGAGAGTAAGGGGACGAGAGAGGGGGATTGAGGTGACGAGAGAGAGAGGGGGATTGAGGTGACGAGAGAGAGAGAGGGGGATTGAGGGGACGAGAGAGAGAGAGGGGGATTGAGGGGACGAGAGAGAGAGAGGGGGGAGTGAGGGGACGAGAGAGAGCGGGGAGTGAGGGGACGAGAGAGAAAGAGAGAGAGAGAGAGGGAGTGAGAGGACGAGAGAGAGGGGGAGTGAGGGGACGAGAGAGAGGGGGAGTGAGGGGACGAGAGAGAGAGAGGGGGAGGGGACGAGAGAGAGAGAGGGGGAGTGAGGGGACGAGAGAGAGAGGGGGAGTGAGGGGACGAGAGAGAGAGGGGGAGTAAGGGGACGAGAGAGAGAGAGGGGGAGTAAAGGGACAAGAGAGAGAGAGAGGGGGAGTAAGGGGACAAGAGAGAGAGGGGGAGTAAGGGGACGAGAGAGAGGGGGAGTAAGGGGACGAGAGAGAGAGGGGGAGTAAGGGGACGAGAGAGAGAGGGGGAGTAAGGGGACGAGAGAGAGAGAGGGGGAGTAAGGGGACGAGAGAGAGAGAGGGGGAGTAAGGGGACGAGAGAGAGGGGGAGTAAGGGGACGAGAAAGAGAGAGGGGGAGTGATGGGACGAGAGAGAGAGGGGGAGTGAGGGGGACGAGAGAGAGAGAGAGGGGGAGTGAGGGGACGAGAGAGAGAGGGGGGGAGTGAGGGGACGAGAGAGAGAGGGGGAGTGAGGGGACGAGAGAGAGGGGGAGTAAGGGGACAAGAGAGAGAGGGGGAGTAAGGGGACGAGAGAGAGAGAGGGGGAGTAAGGGGACGAGAGAGAGGGGGGAGTAAGGGGACGAGAGAGAGGGGAGTAAGGGGACGAGAGAGAGGGGGGAGTAAGGGGATGAGAGAGAGAGAGGGGGAGTAAGGGGGCGAGAGAGAGAGGGGGTAAGGGGACGAGAGAGAGAGGGGGAGTAAGGGGACGAGAGAGAGAGGGGGATTAAGGGGACGAGAGAGAGGGAGTAAGGGGATGAGAGAGAGAGGGGGGAGTAAGGGGACGAGAGAGAGAGGGGGGAGTAAGGGGACGAGAGAGAGGGAGTGAGGGGACGGGAGAGAGAGAGAGGGGGAGTGAGGGGGACGAGAGAGAGGGGGGGAGTGAGGGGGACGAGAGAGAGGGGGGGAGTGAGGGGGACGAGAGAGAGAGAGGGGGACGAGAGAGAAAGAGAGAGGGGGAGTAAGGGGACGAGAGAGAGAGAGAGAGGGGGAGTAAGGGGACGAGAGAGAGAGGGGGAGTAAGGGGACGAGAGAGAGAGAGGGCAAGTAAGGGGACGAGAGAGGGGGAGTAAGGGGGCGAGAGAGAGGGGGGGAGTAAGGGGACAAGAGAGAGAGGGGGAGTAAGGGGACGAGAGAGGGAGTAAGGGGACGAGAGAGAGGGGGAGTAAGAGGACGAGAGAGAGGGGGAGTAAGGGGACAAGAGAGAGAGGGGGAGTAAGGGGACAAGAGAGAGAGGGGAAGTAAGGGAAAGAGAGAGAGGGGGAGTAAGGGGACGAGAGAGAGAGAGGGGGAGTAAGGGGACGAGCGAGAGAGGGGGAGTAAGGGGACGAGAGAGAGGGGGAGTAAGGGGACGAGAGAGAGGGGGAGTAAGGGGACGAGAGAGAGGGGGAGTAAGGGGACAAGAGAGAGAGGAGGAGTAAGGGGACGAGAGAGAGAGGGGGAGTAAGGGGACGAGAGAGAGATGGGGAGTAAGGGGACGAGAGAGAGAGGGGGAGTAAGGGGACGAGAGAGAGAGAGAGAGTAAAGGGACGAGAGAGAGAGAGAGTAAAAGGGACGAGAGAGTGTAAAGGGACGAGACAGAGAGAGAGGGGGAGTAAGGGGACGAGAGAGAGGGGGAGTGAGGGGACGAGAGAGAGAGAGGGGAGTGAGGGGACAAGAGAGAGAGAGGGGGAGTGAGGGGACGAGAGAGAGAGAGAGGGGGAAGTGAGGGGACGAGAGAGAGAGAGAGGGGGAGTGAGGGGACGAGAGAGAGAGAGAGGGGGAGTGAGGGGACGAGAGAGAGGGGGAGTGAGGGGGACGAGAGAGAGGGGGAGTAAGGGGACAAGAGAGAGGGAGTAAGGGGACGAGAGAGAGAGGGGGAGTAAGGGGACGAGAGAGAGAGGGGGAGTAAGGGGACGAGAGAGAGGGGGAGTAAGGGGACGAGAGAGAGGGGGAGTCAGGGGACGAGAGAGAGAGAGGGGGAGTAAGGGGACGAGAGAGAGAGAGGGGGAGTAAGGGGACGAGAGAGAGAGAGGGGGAGTAAGGGGACGAGAAAGAGAGAGGGGGAGTAAGGGGACGAGAAAGAGAGAGGGGGAGTGATGGGATGAGAGAGAGAGAGGGGGAGTGAGGGGGACGAGAGAGAGAGAGGGGGAGTGAGGGGACGAGAGAGAGAGGGGGGAGTGAGGGGACGAGAGAGAGGGGGGGAGTGAGGGGACGAGAGAGAGAGGGGGAGTAAGGGGACGAGAGAGAGGGGGAGTAAGGGGACGAGAGAGAGAGAGGGGGAGTAAGGGGACGAGAGAGAGGGGAGTAAGGGGACGAGAGAGAGGGGAGGAGTAAGGGGACGAGAGAGAGAGGGGGAGTAAGGGGACAAGAGAGAGAGGGGGGAGTAAGGGGACGAGAGAGAGAGGGAGTAAGGGGACGAGAGAGGGGGAGTAAGGGGACGAGAGAGAGAGGGGGAGTAAGGGGACGAGAGAGAGAGGGAGTAAGGGGACGAGAGAGGGAGTAAGGGGACGAGAGAGGGAGTAAGGGGACGAGAGAGGGGGAGTAAGGGGACGAGAGAGAGGGGGGGAGTAAGGGGACGAGAGAGAGAGGGGGAGTAAGGGGAGGAGAGAGAGAGGGGGAGTAAGGGGACAAGAGAGAGGGGGAGTAAGGGGACGAGAGAGAGGGGGAGTAAGGGGACAAGAGAGAGGGGGAGTAAGGGGACAAGAGAGAGAGGGGGAGTAAGGGGACGAGAGAGAGGGGGAGTAAGGGGACGAGAGAGGGGGAGTAAGGGGACGAGAGAGAGATGGGGAGTAAGGGGACGAGAGAGAGAGAGGGGGAGTAAGGGGACGAGAGAGAGAGAGAGTAAAAGGGACGAGAGAGAGTAAAAGGGACGAGAGAGAGAGAGTAAAAGGGACGAGAGAGAGAGTAAAAGGGACGAGAGAGAGTGTAAAGGGACGAGACAGAGAGAGAGGGGGAGTAAGGGGACGAGAGAGAGAGGGGGAGTAAGGGGACGATAGAGAGAGGGGGAGTAAGGGGACGAGAGAGAGAGTAAGGGGACGAGAGAGAGAGAGTAAGGGGACGAGAGAGAGAGGGGGATTGAGGTGACGAGAGAGAGAGGGGGATTGAGGTGACGAGAGAGAGAGAGGGGGATTGAGGGGACGAGAGAGAGAGAGGGGGGAGTGAGGGGACGAGAGAGAGAGAGCGGGGAGTGAGGGGACGAGAGAGAGAGAGCGGGGAGTGAGGGGACGAGAGAGAAAGAGAGAGAGAGAGAGGGAGTGAGGGGACGAGAGAGAGGGGGAGTGCGGGGGACGAGAGAGAGGGGGAGTGAGGGGACGAGAGAGAGAGAGGGGGAGGGGACGAGAGAGAGAGAGGGGGAGGGGACGAGAGAGAGAGAGGGGGAGTGAGGGGACGAGAGAGAGAGGGGGAGTGAGGGGACGAGAGAGAGAGGGGGAGTGAGGGGACGAGAGAGAGAGGGGGAGTAAGGGGACGAGAGAGAGGGGGAGTAAGGGGACGAGAGAGAGAGAGGGGGAGTAAGGGGACAAGAGAGAGAGAGGGGGAGTAAGGGGACAAGAGAGAGAGGGGGAGTAAGGGGACGAGAGAGAGGGGGAGTAAGGGGACGAGAGAGAGAGGGGGAGTAAGGGGACGAGAGAGAGGGGGAGTAAGGGGACGACAGAGAGAGAGGGGGAGTAAGGGGACGAGAGAGAGGGGGAGTAAGGGGACGAGAAAGAGAGAGGGGGAGTGATGGGACGAGAGAGAGAGGGGGAGTAAGGGGGACGAGAGAGAGAGGGGGAGTGAGGGGACGAGAGAGAGAGGGGGGGAGTGAGGGGACGAGAGAGAGAGGGGGAGTGAGGGGACGAGAGAGAGAGGGGGAGTAAGGGGACAAGAGAGAGAGGGGGAGTAAGGGGACGAGAGAGAGAGGGGGAGTAAGGGGACGAGAGAGAGGGGGGAGTAAGGGGACGAGAGAGAGGGGGGAGTAAGGGGACGAGAGAGAGGGGAGTAAGGGGACGAGAGAGAGGGGGGAGTAAGGGGATGAGAGAGAGAGGGGAAGTAAGGGGACGAGAGAGAGAGGGGGAGTAAGGGGACGAGAGAGAGAGGGAGTAAGGGGATGAGAGAGGGGGAGTAAGGGGACGAGAAAAAGGGGGGGAGTAAGGGGACGAGAGAAAGAGGGGGAGTAAGGGGACGAGCGAGAGAGGGGGAGTAAGGGGACGAGAGAGAGAGGGGAAGTAAGGGGAGGAGAGAGAGAGGGGGAGTAAGGGGACGAGAGAGAGATGGGGAGTAAGGGGACGAGAGAGAGAGGGGGAGTAAGGGGACGAGAGAGAGAGAGTAAAGGGACGAGAAAGAGAGAGACTAAAAGGGACGAGAGAGAGTGTAAAGAGACGAGACAGAGAGAGAGGGGGAGTTAGGGGACGAGAGAGAGGGGGAGTAAGGGGACGAGAGAGAGAGGGGGAGTAAGGGGACGAGAGAGAGAGTAAGGGGACGAGAGAGAAAGTAAGGGGACGAGAGAGAGAGGGGGATTGAGGGGACGAGAGAGAGAGGGGGATTGAGGTGACGAGAGAGAGGGGGATTGAGGGGACGAGAGAGAGAGGGGGATTGAGGTGACGAGAGAGAGAGAGGGGGATTGAGGGGGCGAGAGAGAGAGGGGGATTGAGGGGACGAGAGAGAGAGGGGGGAGTGAGGGGATGAGAGAGAGAGAGCAGGGAGTGAGGGGACGGAAGAGAGAGAGAGGGGGAGTGAGGGAACGAGAGAGAGAGGGGGAGTAAGGGGACGAGAGAGAGAGGGGGAGTAAGGGGACGAGAGAGACAGAGGGGGAGTAAGGGGATGATAGAGAGAGGGGGAGTAAGGGGACGAGAGAGAGAGCAAGGGGACGAGAGAGAGAGTAAGGGGACGAGAGAGAGAGGGGGATTGAGGGGACGAGAGAGAGAGAGGGGGATGAGAGAGAGGGGGGGGATTGAGGTGACGAGAGAGAGAGGGGGATTGAGGGGACGAGAGAGAGAGAGGGGGATTGAGGGGAAGAGAGAGAGGGGACGAGAGAGAGAGGGGGAGTGAGGGGACGAAAGAGAGAGAGAGCGGGGAGTGAGGGGACGAGAGAGAAAGAGAGAGAGAGAGGGAGTGAGGGGATGAGAGAGAGAGAGGGAGTGAGGGGACGAGAGAGAGGGGAGTGAGGGGACGAGAGAGAGAGGGGGAGTGAGGGGACGAGAGAGAGAGAGAGGGGGAGTGAGGGGATGAGAGAGAGAGTAAGGGGACGAGAGAGAGGGGGAGTAAGGGGACGACAGAGAGAGAGGGGGAGTAAGGGGACGAGAGAGAGAGAGGGGGAGTAAGGGGACGAGAGAGAGGGGGAGTAAGGGGACGAGAAAGAGAGAGGGGGAGTGATGGGACGAGAGAGAGAGGTGGGAGTGAGGGGGACGAGAGAGAGAGAGGGGGAGTGAGGGGACGAGAGAGAGAGGGGGGGAGTGAGGGGACGAGAGAGAGAGGGGGAGTGAGGGGACGAGAGAGAGAGGGGGAGTAAGGGGACAAGAGAGAGAGGGGGAGTAAGGGGATGAGAGAGAGAGAGGGGGAGTAAGGGGGACGAGAGAGAGGGGGGAGTAAGGGGACGAGAGAGAGGGGAGTAAGGGGACGAGAGAGAGGGGGGAGTAAGGGGATGAGAGAGAGAGGGGGAGCAAGGGGACGAGAGAGAGAGGGGGAGTAAGGGGACGAGAGAGAGAGGGAGTAAGGGGATGAGAGAGAGAGGGAGTAAGGGGACGAGAAAAAGGGGGGGAGTAAGGGGACGAGAGAGAGAGGGGGAGTAAGGGGACGAGCGAGAGAGGGGGAGTAAGGGGACAAGAGAGAGAGGGGAAGTAAGGGGAGGAGAGAGAGAGGGGGAGTAAGGGGACGAGAGAGAGATGGGGAGTAAGGGGACGAGAGAGAGAGGGGGGAGTAAGGGGACGAGAGAGAGAGAGTAAAGGGACGAGAAAGAGAGAGACTAAAAGGGACGAGAGAGAGTGTAAAGAGACGAGACAGAGAGAGAGGGGGAGTAAGGGGACGAGAGAGAGAGGGGGAGTAAGGGGACGAGAGGGAGAGGGGGAGTAAGGGGACGAGAGGGAGAGGGGGAGTAAGGGGACGAGAGAGAAAGTAAGGGGACGAGAGAGAGAGGGGGATTGAGGGGACGAGAGAGAGAGGGGGATTGAGGTGACGAGAGAGAGGGGGATTGAGGGGACGAGAGAGAGAGGGGGATTGAGGTGACGAGAGAGAGAGAGGGGGATTGAGGGGGCGAGAGAGAGAGGGGGATTGAGGGGACGAGAGAGAGAGAGGGGGAGTGAGGGGATGAGAGAGAGAGAGCAGGGAGTGAGGGGACGAAAGAGAGAGAGAGGGGGAGTGAGGGAACGAGAGAGAGAGGGGGAGTAAGGGGACGAGAGAGAGAGGGGGAGTAAGGGGACGAGAGAGACAGAGGGGGAGTAAGGGGATGATAGAGAGAGGGGGAGTAAGGGGACGAGAGAGAGAGCAAGGGGACGAGAGAGAGAGAGAGTAAGGGGACGAGAGAGAGAGGGGGATTGAGGGGACGAGAGAGAGAGGGGGATGAGAGAGAGGGGGGATTGAGGTGACGAGAGAGAGAGGGGGATTGAGGGGACGAGAGAGAGAGAGGGGGATTGAGGGGAAGAGAGAGAGGGGACGAGAGAGAGAGAGAGGGGGGAGTGAGGGGACGAGAGAGAGAGAGAGCGGGGAGTGAGGGGACGAGAGAGAAAGAGAGAGAGAGAGGGGGAGTGAGGGGATGAGAGAGAGAGAGAGGGAGTGAGGGGACGAGAGAGAGAGAGGGGGAGTGAGGGGACGAGAGAGAGAGGGGGAGTGAGGGGACGAGAGAGAGAGGGGGAGTGAGGGGACGAGAGAGAGAGAGAGAGAGAGGGGGAGTGAGGGGATGAGAGAGAGAGTAAGGGGACGAGAGAGAGGGGGAGTAAGAAGATGAGAGGGGGAGTAAGGGGACGAGAGGGAGAGGGGGGGGAGTAAGGGGACAAGAGAGAGGGGGGAGTAAGGGGACGAGAGAGAGGGGGGAGTAAGGGGACGAGAGAGAGAGGGGGAGTAAGGGGATGAGAGAGAGGGGGAGTAAGGGGACGAGAGAGAGAGGGGGAGTAAGGGGACGAGAGAGAGAGAGAGGGGGAGTAAGGGGACGAGAGAGAGAGAGGGGGAGTAAGGGGACGAGAGAGAGAGGGGGAGTAAGGGGACGAGAAAGAGAGAGGGGGAGTGATGGGACGAGAGAGAGAGGGGGGGAGTGAGGGGGACGAGAGAGAGAGAGGGGGAGTGAGGGGACGAGAGAGAGAGGGGGGAGTGAGGGGACGAGAGAGAGGGGGAGTAAGGGGACAAGAGAGAGAGGGGGAGAAAGGGGACGAGAGAGAGAGAGGGGGAGTAAGGGGACGAGAGAGAGGGGGGGAGTAAGGGGACGAGAGAGGGGAGTAAGGGGACGAGAGAGAGGGGGGGAGTAAGGGGACGAGAGAGAGAGGGGGAGTAAGGGGACGAGAGAGAGAGGGGGAGTAAGGGGACGAGAGAGAGAGGGAGTAAGGGGACGAGAGAGGGAGTAAGGGGACGAGAGAGGGGGAGTAAGGGGACGAGAGAGAGGGGGGGAGTAAGGGGACGAGAGAGAGAGGGGGAGTAAGGGGACGAGCGAGAGAGGGGGAGTAGGGGGACGAGAGAGAGAGGGGGAGTAAGGGGAGGAGAGAGAGAGGGGGAGTAAGGGGACGAGAGAGAGGGGGAGTAAGGGGACGAGAGAGAGAGGGGGAGTAAGGGGACGAGAGAGAGGGGGAGTAAGGGGACGAGAGAGAGGGGGAGTAAGGGGACAAGAGAGAGAGGGGGAGTAAGGGGACGAGAGAGAGGGGGAGTAAGGGGACGAGAGAGGGGGAGTAAGGGGACGAGAGAGAGATGGGGAGTAAGGGGACGAGAGAGAGAGAGAGAGGGGGAGTAAGGGGACGAGAGAGAGAGAGAGAGAGAGTAAAAGGGACAAGAGAGAGAGAGAGTAAAAGGGACGAGAGAGAGAGAGAGTAAAAGGGACGAGAGAGAGAGAGTAAAAGGGACGAGAGAGAGTGTAAAGGGACGAGACAGAGAGAGAGGGGGAGTAAGGGGACGAGAGAGAGAGGGGGAGTAAGGGGACGATAGAGAGAGGGGGAGTAAGGGGACGAGAGAGAGAGTAAGGGGACGAGAGAGAGAGAGAGTAAGGGGACGAGAGAGAGAGGGGGATTGAGGTGACGAGAGAGAGAGGGGGATTGAGGTGACGAGAGAGAGAGAGGGGGATTGAGGGGACGAGAGAGAGAGAGGGGGGAGTGAGGGGACGAGAGAGAGAGAGCGGGGAGTGAGGGGACGAGAGAGAAAGAGAGAGAGGGGGAGTGAGGGGACGAGAGAGAGGGGGAGTGAGGGGACGAGAGAGAGGGGGAGTGAGGGGACGAGAGAGAGAGAGGGGGAGGGGACGAGAGAGAGAGAGGGGGAGTGAGGGGACGAGAGAGAGAGGGGGAGTGAGGGGACGAGAGAGAGAGGCGGAGTAAGGGGACGAGAGAGAGAGAGGGGGAGTACAGGGACAAGAGAGAGAGAGGGGGAGTAAGGGGACAAGAGAGAGAGGGGGAGTAAGGGGACAAGAGAGAGGGGGAGTAAGGGGACGAGAGAGAGAGGGGGAGTAAGGGGACGAGAGAGAGAGAGGGGGAGTAAGGGGACGAGAGAGAGGGGGAGTAAGGGGACGAGAGAGAGGGGGAGTAAGGGGACGAGAGAGAGAGGGGGAGTAAGGGGACGAGAAAGAGAGAGGGGGAGTGATGGGACGAGAGAGAGAGGGGAGTGAGGGGGACGAGAGAGAGAGGGGGAGTGAGGGGACGAGAGAGAGAGGGGGGGAGTGAGGGGACGAGAGAGAGAGGGGGAGTGAGGGGACGAGAGAGAGAGGGGGAGTAAGGGGACAAGAGAGAGAGGGGGAGTAAGGGGACGAGAGAGAGAGAGGGGGAGTAAGGGGACGAGAGAGAGGGGGGAGTAAGGGGACGAGAGAGAGGGGAGTAAGGGGACGAGAGAGAGGGGGGAGTAAGGGGATGAGAGAGAGGGGGGGAGTAAGGGGACGAGAGAGAGAGGGGGAGTAAGGGGACGAGAGAGAGAGAGGGGGATTGAGGGGACGAGAGAGAGAGAGGGGGATTGAGGGGAAGAGAGAGAGGGGACGAGAGAGAGAGAGAGGGGGGAGTGAGGGGACGAGAGAGAGAGCGGGGAGTGAGGGGACGAGAGAGAAAGAGAGAGAGAGAGGGGGAGTGAGGGGATGAGAGAGAGAGAGGGAGTGAGGGGACGAGAGAGAGAGAGGGGGAGTGAGGGGACGAGAGAGAGAGGGGGAGTGAGGGGACGAGAGAGAGAGAGAGGGGGGAGTGGGGATGAGAGAGAGAGTAAGGGGACGAGAGAGAGGGGGAGTAAGGGGACGAGAGAGAGGGGGAGTAAGAAGATGAGAGGGGGAGTAAGGGGACGAGAGGGAGAGGGGGGGGAGTAAGGGGACAGGAGAGAGGGGGGAGTAAGGGGACGAGAGAGAGGGGGGAGTAAGGGGACGAGAGAGAGAGGGGGAGTAAGGGGATGAGAGAGAGAGTAAGGGACGAGAGAGGGGGATTGAGGGGACGAGAGAAAGAGGGGGATTGAGGGGACGAGGGAGAGAGGGGGATTGAGGGGACGAGAGAGAGAGAGGGGGAGTAAGGGGACGAGAGAGAGAGAGGGGGAGTAAGGGGACGAGAGAGAGGGGGGAGTAAGGGGACGAGAGAGAGGGGGGGAGTAAGGGGACGAGAGAGAGGGGAGAGTAAGGGGATGAGAGAGAGAGGGGGAGTAAGGGGACGAGAGAGAGAGGGGGAGTAAGGGGACGAGAGAGAGAGGGGTGAGTTAGGGGACGTGAGAGAGAGTGAGGTGATGAAGAGAGAGAGAGAGGGGGAGTGAGGGGACGAGAGAGAGAGGGGGCGGAGGGGACGAGAGAGAGAGGGGGGAGTGAGGGGACCGAGAGAGAGAGGGGGAGTGAGGGGACGAGAGAGAGGGGGAGTAAGGGGACGAGAGAGAGAGAGGGGGAGTAAGGGGACAAGAGAGAGAAAGGGAGTAAGGGGACAAGAGAGAGAGAGGGGAGTAAGGGGACGAGAGAGAGAGAGGGGGAGTAAGGGGACGAGAGAGAGAGGGGGAGTAAGGGGACGAGAGAGAGAGAGGGGGGAGTAAGGGGACGAGAAAGAGAGAGGGGGAGTAAGGGGACGAGAAAGAGAGAGGGGGAGTGATGGGACGAGAGAGAGAGGGGGAGTGAGGGGATGAGAGAGAGAGGGGTGGAGTGAGGGGACGAGAGAGAGAGGGGGAGTAAAGGGGACGAGAGAGAGGGGGAGTAAGGGACGAGAGAGAGAGAGGGGGAGTAAGGGGACGAGAGAGAGGGGGGAGTAAGGGGGACGAGAGAGAGGGGAGTAAGGGGACGAGAGAGAGGGGGTGAGTAAGGGGATGAGAGAGAGAGGGGGAGTAAGGGGACGAGAGAGAGAGGGGGAGTAAGGGGACGAGAGAGAGAGGGAGTAAGGGGACGAGAGAGGGGGGAGTAAGGGGACGAGAGAGAGGGGGGAGTAAGGGGACGAGAGAGAGAGGGGGAGTAAGGGGACGAGCGAGAGAGGGGGAGTAAGGGGACGAGAGAGAGAGGGGGAGTAAGGGGAGGAGAGAGAGAGGGGGAGTAAGGGACGAGAGAGAGATGGGGAGTAAGGGGACGAGAGAGAGAGGGGGAGTAGGGGGACGAGAGAGAGAGAGTAAAGGGACGAGAGAGAGAGACTAAAAGGGACGAGAGAGAGTGTAAAGGGACGAGACAGAGAGAGAGGGGAAGTAAGGGGGACGAGAGAGAGAGGGGGAGTAAGGGGACGAGAGAGAGTAAGGGGACGAGAGAGAAAGTAAGGGGACGAGAGAGAGAGGGGGATTGAGGGGACGAGAGAGAGAGGGGGATTGAGGTGACGAGAGAGAGGGGGATTGAGGGGACGAGAGAGAGAGGGGGATTGAGGTGACGAGAGAGAGAGAGGGGGATTGAGGGGATGAGAGAGAGAGAGGGGGATTGAGGGGACGAGAGAGAGAGGGGGAGTGAGGGGACGAGAGAGAGAGAGAATGGGAGTAAGGGGACGAGAGAGAGGGGGGGAGTAAGGGGACGAGAGGGAGGGGAGAGTAAGGGGACGAGAGAGAGAGGGGGAGTAAGGGGACGAGAGAGAGAGGGGGAGTAAGGGGACGAGAGAGAGAGGGTGAGTTAGGGGACGTGAGAGAGAGTGAGGTGATGAGAGAGAGAGAGAGAGAGGGGGAGTGAGGGGACGAGAGAGAGAGAGGGGGAGAGGGGACGAGAGAGAGAGAGGGGGAGTGAGGGGACGAGAGAGAGAGAGGGGGAGTGAGGGGACGAGAGAGAGAGAGGGGGAGTAAGGGGGACGAGAGAGAGAGAGGGGGAGTAAGGGGACGAGAGAGAGAGAGGGGGAGTAAGGGGACGAGAGAGAGAGAGGGGGAGTAAGGGGACGAGGAGAGAGAGAGGGGGAGTAAGGGGACAAGAGAGAGAGAGGGGGAGTAAGGGGACAAGAGAGAGAGGGGGAGTAAGGGGACGAGAGAGAGAGGGGGAGTAAGGGGACGAGAGAGAGGGGGAGTAAGGGGACGAGAGAGAGAGAGGGGGAGTAAGGGGACGAGAGAGAGAGAGGGGGAGTAAGGGGACGAGAGAGAGAGAGGGGGAGTAAGGGGACGAGAAAGAGAGAGGGAGGAAGGGGGACGAGAAAGAGAGAGGGGGAGTGATGGGACGAGAGAGAGAGGGGGAGTGAGGGGGGACGAGAGAGAGAGAGGGGGGAGAGAGAGAGAGAGGGGGAGTGAGGGGACGAGAGAGAGAGGGGGGAGTGAGGGGACGAGAGAGAGAGGGGGAGTAAGGGGACAAGAGAGAGAGGGGGAGTAAGGGGACGAGAGAGAGAGGGAGTAAGAGGACGAGAGAGGGGGAGTAAGGGGACGAGAGAGAGGGGGGAGTAAGGGGGACGAGAGAGAGAGGGGGAGTAAGGGGACGAGAGAGAGAGGGGGAGTAAGGGGACGAGAGAGAGATGGGGAGTAAGGGGACGAGAGAGAGAGGGGGAGTAAGGGGACGAGAGAGAGTAAAGGGACGAGAGAGAGAGACTAAAAGGGACGAGAGAGAGTGTAAAGGGACGAGACAGAGAGAGCGGGGAGTGAGGGGACGAGAGAGAAAGAGAGAGAGAGGGGAGAGTGAGGGGACGAGAGAGAGGGGGAGTAAGGGGACGAGAGAGAGAGGGGGAGTAAGGGGACGAGAGAGAGAGAGGGGGAGTAAGGGGATGATAGAGAGAGGGGGAGTAAGGGGATGAGAGAGAGAGCAAGGGGACGAGAGAGAGAGAGAGTAAGGGGACGAGAGAGAGAGGGGGATTGAGGGGACTAGAGAGAGAGGGGGATTGAGGGGACTAGAGAGAGAGGGGGATGAGAGAGAGAGGGGGATTGAGGTGACGAGAGAGAGAGAGGGGGATTAAGGGGACGAGAGAGAGAGAGGGGGATTGAGGGGATGAGAGAGAGAGAGGGGACGAGAGAGAGAGGGGGGGAGTGAGGGGACGAGAGAGAGAGAGCGGGGAGTGAGGGGACGAGAGAGAAAGAGAGAGAGGGAGTGAGGGGACAAGAGAGAGAGAGGGGGAGTGAGGGGACGAGAGAGAGAGGGGGAGTGAGGGGACAAGAGAGAGAGGGGGAGTGAGGGGACGAGAGAGAGAGGGGGAGTGAGGGGATGAGAGAGAGAGTAAGGGGACGAGAGAGAGGGGGAGTAAGGGGATGAGAGAGAGGGGAGTAAGGGGACGAGAGAGAGGGGGAGTAAGGGGATGAGAGGGGGAGTAAGGGGACGAGAGGGAGAGGGGGGGAGTAAGGGGACGAGAGAGAGGGGGGAGTAAGGGGACGAGAGAGAGGGGGGGGAGTAAGGGGATGAGAGAGAGAGGGGGAGTAAGGGGACGAGAGAGAGAGAGTAAGGGGACAAGAGAGGGGGGATTGAGGGGACGAGAGAAAGAGGGGGATTGAGGGGACGAGGGAGAGGGGGATTGAGGGGACGAGAGAGAGAGAGGGGGAGTAAGGGGACGAGAGAGAGAGGGGGAGTAAGGGGACGAGAGAGAGAGAATGGGAGTAAGGGGACGAGAGAGAGGGGGGAGTAAGGGGACGAGAGAGAGGGGAGTAAGGGGACGAGAGAGAGGGGGGTGAGTAAGGGGATGAGAGAGAGAGGGGGAGTAAGGGGACGAGAGAGAGAGGGGGAGTAAGGGGACGAGAGAGAGAGGGGGAGTAAGGGGACGAGAGAGAGAGGGAGTAAGGGGACGAGAGAGGGGGGAGTAAGGGGACGAGAGAGAGGGGGGGAGTAAGGGGACGAGAGAGAGAGGGGGAGTAAGGGGACGAGTGAGAGAGGTGGAGTAAGGGGACGAGAGAGAGAGGGGGAGTAAGGGGAGGAGAGAGAGAGGGGGGAGTAAGGGGACGAGAGAGAGATGGGGAGTAAGGAGACGAGAGAGAGAGGGGGAGTAAGGGGACAAGAGAGAGAGAGTAAAGGGACGAGAGAGAGAGACTAAAAGGGACGAGAGAGAGTGTAAAGGGACGAGACAGAGAGAGAGGGGGAGTAAGGGGACGAGAGAGAGAGAGGGGGAGTAAGGGGACGAGAGAGAGAGTAAGGGGACGAGAGAGAAAGTAAGGGGACGAGAGAGAGAGGGGGATTGAGGGGACGAGAGAGAGAGGGGGATTGAGGGGACGAGAGAGAGAGGGGGATTGAGGGGACGAGAGAGAGAGGGGGATTGAGGTGACGAGAGAGAGAGAGGGGGATTGAGGGGATGAGAGAGAGAGAGGGGGATTGAGGGGACGAGAGAGAGAGGGGGAGTGAGGGGACGAGAGAGAGAGAGAATGGGAGTAAGGGGACGAGAGAGAGGGGGGAGTAAGGGGACGAGAGAGAGGGGAGAGTAAGGGGATGAGAGAGAGAGGGGGAGTAAGGGGACGAGAGAGAGAGGGTGAGTTAGGGGACGTGAGAGAGAGTGAGGTGATGAGAGAGAGAGAGAGGGGGAGTGAGGGGACGAGAGAGAGAGAGAGAGAGAGGGGGAGAGGGGACGAGAGAGAGAGAGGGGGAGTGAGGGGACGAGAGAGAGAGAGGGGGGAGTGAGGGGACGAGAGAGAGAGAGGGGGAGTAAGGGGACGAGAGAGAGAGAGGGGGAGAAAGGGGACAAGAGAGAGAGAGGGGGAGTAAGGGGACAAGAGAGAGAGGGGGAGTAAGGGGACGAGAGAGAGGGGGAGTAAGGGGATGAGAGAGAGGGGGAGTAAGGGGACGAGAGAGAGAGAGGGGGAGTAAGGGGACGAGAGAGAGAGAGAGGGGAGTAAGGGGACGAGAGAGAGAGAGGGGGAGTAAGGGGACGAGAGAGAGAGGGGAGTAAGGGGACGAGAAAGAGAGAGGGGGAGTGATGGGACGAGAGAGAGAGGGGGAGTGAGGGGGACGAGAGAGAGAGAGAGAGGGGGAGTGAGGGGACGAGAGAGAGAGGGGGGAGTGAGGGGACGAGAGAGAGAGGGGGAAGTAAGGGGACAAGAGAGAGAGGGGGAGTAAGGGGACGAGAGAGAGAGGGAGTAAGAGGACGAGAGAGGGGGAGTAAGGGGACGAGAGAGAGGGGGGGAGTAAGGGGACGAGAGAGAGAGGGGGAGTAAGGGGGACGAGAGAGAGATGGGGAGTAAGGGGACGAGAGAGAGAGGGGGAGTAAGGGGACGAGAGAGAGTAAAGGGACGAGAGAGAGAGACTAAAAGGGACGAGAGAGAGTGTAAAGGGACGAGACAGAGAGAGCGGGGAGTGAGGGGACGAGAGAGAAAGAGAGAGAGAGGGGGAGTGAGGGGACGAGAGAGAGGGGGAGTAAGGGGACGAGAGAGAGAGGGGGAGTAAGGGGACGAGAGAGAGAGAGGGGGAGTAAGGGGATGATAGAGAGAGGGGAGTAAGGGGACGAGAGAGAGCAAGGGGACGAGAGAGAGAGAGAGTAAGGGGACGAGAGAGAGAGGGGGATTGAGGGGACGAGAGAGAGAGGGGGATGAGAGAGAGAGGGGGATTGAGGTGACGAGAGAGAGAGAGGGGGATTAAGGGGATGAGAGAGAGAGAGAGGGGGATTGAGGGGACGAGAGAGAGAGAGGGGACGAGAGAGAGAGGGGGAGTGAGGGGACGAGAGAGAGAGAGCGGGGAGTGAGGGGACGAGAGAGAAAGAGAGAGGGGGAGTGAGGGGATGAGAGAGAGGGAGTGAGGGGGACAGGAGAGAGAGAGGGGAGTGAGGGGACGAGAGAGAGAGGGGGGAGTGAGGGGACGAGAGAGAGAGAGGGGGAGTGAGGGGACGAGAGAGAGAGGGGGAGTGAGGGGATGAGAGAGAGAGTAAGGGACGAGAGAGAGGGGGAGTAAGGGGACGAGAGAGAGGGGGAGTAAGGGGACGAGAGAGAGGGGGAGTAAGGGGATGAGAGGGGGAGTAAGGGGACGAGAGGGAGAGGGGGGGAGTAAGGGGACGAGAGAGAGGGGGGGAGTAAGGGGACGAGAGAGAGGGGGGGAGTAAGGGGATGAGAGAGAGAGGGGGAGTAAGGGGACGAGAGAGAGAGAGTAAGGGGACAAGAGAGGGGGATTGAGGGGACGAGAGAAAGAGGGGGATTGAGGGGACGAGGGAGAGAGGGGGATTGAGGGGGACGAGGGAGAGAGGGGGGAGTAAGGGGACGAGAGAGAGAGGGGGGAGTAAGGGGACGAGAGAGAGAGAATGGGAGTAAGGGGACGAGAGAGAGGGGGGAGTAAGGGGACGAGAGAGAGAGGGGGAGTAAGGGGACGAGAGAGAGAGTGAGGTGATGAGAGAGAGAGAGGGGGGGAGTAAGGGGGCGAGAGAGAGCGGGGAGTGATGGGGACGAGAGAGAAAGAGAGAGAGAGAGGGGGAGTGAGGGGACGAGAGAGAGAGAGGGGGAGTGAGGGGACGAGAGAGAGAGGGGGAGTGAGGGGACGAGAGAGAGAGGGGGGAGTGAGGGGACGAGAGAGAGAGGGGGAGTGAGGGGACGAGAGAGAGAGGGGGAGTGAGGGGATGAGAGAGAGAGTAAGGGGACGAGAGAGAGGGGGAGTAAGGGGACGAGAGAGAGGGGGAGTAAGAAGATGAGAGGGGGAGTAAAGGACGAGAGGGAGAGGAAGAGTAAGGGGACAAGAGAGAGGGGGGGAGTAAGGGGACGAGAGAGAGAGGGGGAGTAAGGGGATGAGAGTGAGGGGGAGTAAGGGGACGAGAGAGAGAGGGGGAGTAAGGGGACGAGAGAGAGAGAGAGGGGGAGTAAGGGGACGAGAGAGAGAGGGGGGAGTAAGGGGACGAGAAAGAGAGAGGGGGAGTGATGGGACGAGAGAGAGAGGGGGAGTGAGGGGGACGAGGAGAGAGAGAGGGGGGAGTGAGGGGACGAGAGAGAGAGGGGGGGAGTGAGGGGACGAGAGAGAGAGGGGGGAGTAAGGGGACAAGAGAGAGAGGGGGAGTAAGGGGACGAGAGAGAGAGAGGGGGAGTAAGGGGACGAGAGAGAGGGGGGGGGAGTAAGGGGACGAGAGAGGGGAGTAAGGGGGACGAGAGAGAGGGGGGGGAGTAAGGGGACGAGAGAGAGAGGGGGAGTAAGGGGACGAGAGAGAGAGGGGGAGTAAGGGGACGAGAGAGAGAGGGAGTAAGGGGACGAGAGAGGGAGTAAGGGGACGAGAGAGGGGGAGTAAGGGGACGAGCGAGAGAGAGGGAGTAGGGGGACGAGAGAGGGGGAGTAAGGGGAGGAGAGAGAGAGGGGGAGTAAGGGGACGAGAGAGAGGGGGAGTAAGGGGACGAGAGAGAGAGGGGGAGTAAGGGGACGAGAGAGAGAGGGGGAGTAAGGGGACGAGAGAGAGGGGGAGTAAGGGGACGAGAGAGAGGGGGAGTAAGGGGACAAGAGAGAGGGGGAGTAAGGGGACAAGAGAGAGAGGGGGAGTAAGGGGGACGAGAGAGAGGGGGAGTAAGGGGACGAGAGAGCAGGAGTAAGGGGACGATAGAGAGAGGGGGAGTAAGGGGACGAGAGAGAGAGTAAGGGGACGAGAGAGAGAGAGGGGGAGTAAGGGGACGAGAGAGAGGGGGAGTAAGGGGACGAGAGAGAGAGAGGGGGAGTAAGGGGACGAGAGAGAGAGGGGGAGTAAGGGGACGAGAAAGAGAGAGGGGGAGTGATGGGACGAGAGAGAGAGGGGGAGTGAGGGGGACGAGAGAGAGAGGGGGAGTGAGGGGACGAGAGAGAGAGGGGGGGAGTGAGGGGACGAGAGAGAGAGGGGGGAGTGAGGGGACGAGAGAGAGAGGGGGAGTAAGGGGACAAGAGAGAGAGGGGGAGTAAGGGGACGAGAGAGAGAGAGGGGGAGTAAGGGGACGAGAGAGAGGGGGGAGTAAGGGGACGAGAGAGAGGGGAGTAAGGGGACGAGAGAGAGGGGGAGTAAGGGGATGAGAGAGAGGGGGGAGTAAGGGGACGAGAGAGAGAGGGGGAGTAAGGGGACGAGAGAGAGAGAGGGGGATTGAGGGGACGAGAGAGAGAGAGGGGGATTGAGGGGAAGAGAGAGAGGGGACGAGAGAGAGAGAGAGAGGGGGGAGTGAGGGGACGAGAGAGAGAGAGCGGGGAGTGAGGGGACGAGAGAGAAAGAGAGAGAGAGAGGGGGAGTGAGGGGATGAGAGAGAGAGAGAGGAGTGAGGGGACGAGAGAGAGAGAGGGGGAGTGAGGGGACGAGAGAGAGAGGGGGAGTGAGGGGACGAGAGAGAGAGAGAGGGGGAGTGAGGGATGAGAGAGAGAGTAAGGGGACGAGAGAGAGGGGGAGTAAGGGGACGAGAGAGAGGGGGAGTAAGAAGATGAGAGGGGAGTAAGGGGACGAGAGGGAGAGGGGGGGAGTAAGGGGACAGGAGAGAGGGGGGAGTAAGGGGACGAGAGAGAGGGGGGAGTAAGGGGACGAGAGAGAGAGGGGGAGTAAGGGGATGAGAGAGAGAGAGTAAGGGGACGAGAGAGGGGGATTGAGGGGACGAGAGAAAGAGGGGGGATTGAGGGGACGAGGGAGAGAGGGGGATTGAGGGACGAGAGAGAGAGAGAGGGGAGTAAGGGGACGAGAGAGAGAGAGAGGGGGAGTAAGGGGACGAGAGAGAGGGGGAGTAAGGGGACGAGAGAGAGGGGAGAGTAAGGGGATGAGAGAGAGAGGGGGAGTAAGGGGACGAGAGAGAGAGGGGGAGTAAGGGGACGAGAGAGAGAGGGTGAGTTAGGGGACGTGAGAGAGAGTGAGGTGATGAGAGAGAGAGAGAGGGGGAGTGAGGGGACGAGAGAGAGAGGGGGCGGAGGGGACGAGAGAGAGAGGGGGGAGTGAGGGGACGAGAGAGAGAGGGGGAGTGATGGGGACGAGAGAGAGGGGGAGTAAGGGGACGAGAGAGAGAGAGGGGGAGTAAGGGGACAAGAGAGAGAAAGGGAGTAAGGGGACAAGAGAGAGAGAGGGGAGTAAGGGGACGAGAGAGAGAGAGGGGGAGTAAGGGGACGAGAGAGAGAGGGGGAGTAAGGGGACGAGAGAGAGAGAGGGGGAGTAAGGGGACGAGAAAGAGAGAGGGGGAGTGATGGGACGAGAGAGAGAGGGGGAGTGAGGGGGACGAGAGAGAGAGAGAGGGGGAGTGAGGGGATGAGAGAGAGAGGGTGGAGTGAGGGGACGAGAGAGAGAGGGGGAGTAAGGGGGACGAGAGAGAGGGGGAGTAAGGGGACGAGAGAGAGAGAGGGGGAGTAAGGGGACGAGAGAGAGGGGGGAGTAAGGGGACGAGAGAGAGGGGAGTAAGGGGACGAGAAGAGAGGGGGTGAGTAAGGGGATGAGAGAGAGAGGGGGAGTAAGGGGACGAGAGAGAGAGGGGGAGTAAGGGGACGAGAGAGAGAGGGAGTAAGGGGACGAGAGAGGGGGAGTAAGGGGACGAGAGAGAGGGGGGGAGTAAGGGGACGAGAGAGAGAGGGGGAGTAAGGGGACGAGCGAGAGAGGGGGTGTAAGGGACGAGAGAGAGAGGGGGAGTAAGGGGAGGAGAGAGAGGGGGAGTAAGGGGACGAGAGAGAGAGGGGGAGTAAGGGGACGAGAGAGAGAGAGAGAGGGGGAGTAAGGGGACGAGAGAGAGAGGGGGGAGTAAGGGGACGAGAAAGAGAGAGGGGGAGTGATGGGACGAGAGAGGAGAGGGGGAGTAAGGGGACGAGAGAGAGAGAGGGGGAGTAAGGGGACAAGAGAGAGAGAGGGGGAGTAAGGGGACAAGAGAGAGAGGGGGAGTAAGGGGGACGAGAGAGAGAGGGGGAGTAAGGGGACGAGAGAGAGGGGGAGTAAGGGGACGAGAGAGAGAGAGGGGGAGTAAGGGGGACGAGAGAGAGAGAGGGGGAGTAAGGGGACGAGAGAGAGAGAGGGGGAGTAAGGGGACGAGAGAGAGAGGGGGAGGAAGGGGACGAGAAAGAGAGAGGGGAGTGATGGGACGAGAGAGAGAGGGGGAGTGAGGGGGACGAGAGAGAGAGAGAGAGGGGGAGTGAGGGGACGAGAGAGAGAGGGGGGAGTGAGGGGGACGAGAGAGAGAGGGGGAGTAAGGGGACAAGAGAGAGAGGGGGAGTAAGGGGACGAGAGAGAGAGGGAGTAAGAGGACGAGAGAGGGGGAGTAAGGGGACGAGAGAGAGGGGGGGAGTAAGGGGACGAGAGAGAGAGGGGGAGTAAGGGGACGAGAGAGAGATGGGGAGTAAGGGGACGAGAGAGAGAGGGGGAGTAAGGGGACGAGAGAGAGTAAAGGGACGAGAGAGAGAGACTAAAAGGGACGAGAGAGAGTGTAAAGGGACGAGACAGAGAGAGCGGGGAGTGAGGGGACGAGAGAGAAAGAGAGAGAGAGGGGGAGTGAGGGGACGAGAGAGAGGGGGAGTAAGGGGACGAGAGAGAGAGGGGGAGTAAGGGGACGAGAGAGAGAGAGGGGGAGTAAGGGGATGATAGAGAGAGGGGGAGTAAGGGGACGAGAGAGAGAGCAAGGGGACGAGAGAGAGAGAGAGTAAGGGGACGAGAGAGAGAGGGGATTGAGGGGACTAGAGGAGGAGAGGGGGATTGAGGGGACTAGAGAGAGAGGGGGATTGAGGGGACTAGAGAGAGAGGGGGATGAGAGAGAGAGGGGGATTGAGGTGACGAGAGAGAGAGAGGGGGATTAAGGGGACGAGAGAGAGAGAGGGGGATTGAGGGGATGAGAGAGAGAGAGGGGACGAGAGAGAGAGGGGGGGAGTGAGGGGACGAGAGAGAGAGAGCGGGGAGTGAGGGGACGAGAGAGAAAGAGAGAGAGGGAGTGAGGGGACAAGAGAGAGAGAGGGGGAGTGAGGGGACGAGAGAGAGAGGGGGAGTGAGGGACAAGAGAGAGAGGGGGAGTGAGGGGACGAGAGAGAGAGGGGGAGTGAGGGGATGAGAGAGAGAGTAAGGGGACGAGAGAGAGGGGGAGTAAGGGGATGAGAGAGAGGGGGAGTAAGGGGACGAGAGAGAGGGGGAGTAAGGGGATGAGAGGGGGGAGTAAGGGGACGAGAGGGAGAGGGGGGGAGTAAGGGGACGAGAGAGAGGGGGGAGTAAGGGGACGAGAGAGAGGGGGGGAGTAAGGGGATGAGAGAGAGAGGGGGAGTAAGGGGACGAGAGAGAGAGAGTAAGGGGACAAGAGAGGGGGATTGAGGGGACGAGAGAAAGAGGGGATTGAGGGGACGAGGGAGAGGGGGATTGAGGGGACGAGAGAGAGAGGGGGAGTAAGGGACGAGAGAGAGAGAATGGGAGTAAGGGGACGAGAGAGAGGGGGGAGTAAGGGGACGAGAGAGAGGGGAGTAAGGGGACGAGAGAGAGGGGGTGAGTAAGGGGATGAGAGAGAGAGGGGGAGTAAGGGGACGAGAGAGAGAGGGGGAGTAAGGGGACGAGAGAGAGAGGGGAGTAAGGGGACGAGAGAGAGAGGGAGTAAGGGGACGAGAGAGGGGGAGTAAGGGGACGAGAGAGAGGGGGGGAGTAAGGGGACGAGAGAGAGAGGGGGAGTAAGGGACGAGTGAGAGAGGTGGAGTAAGGGGACGAGTGAGAGAGGTGGAGTAAGGGGACGAGAGAGAGAGGGGGAGTAAGGGGAGGAGAGAGAGAGGGGGAGTAAGGGGATGAGAGAGAGATGGGGAGTAAGGAGACGAGAGAGAGAGGGGGAGTAAGGGGACGAGAGAGAGAGGGTGAGTTAGGGGACGTGAGAGAGAGTGAGGTGATGAGAGAGAGAGAGAGAGAGAGGGGGAGAGGGGACGAGAGAGAGAGAGGGGGGAGTGAGGGGACGAGAGAGAGAGAGGGGGAGTGAGGGGACGAGAGAGAGAGAGGGGGAGTAAGGGGACGAGAGAGAGAGAGGGGGAGAAAGGGGACAAGAGAGAGAGAGGGGGGAGTAAGGGGACAAGAGAGAGAGGGGGAGTAAGGGGACGAGAGAGAGGGGGAGTAAGGGGATGAGAGAGAGGGGGAGTAAGGGGACGAGAGAGAGAGAGGGGGAGTAAGGGGACGAGAGAGAGAGAGAGGGGGAGTAAGGGGACGAGAGAGAGAGAGGGGGAGTAAGGGGACGAGAGAGAGAGGGGAGTAAGGGACGAGAAAGAGAGAGGGGGGAGTGATGGGACGAGAGAGAGAGGGGGAGTGAGGGGGACGAGAGAGAGAGAGAGAGGGGGAGTGAGGGGACGAGAGAGAGAGGGGGGAGTGAGGGGACGAGAGAGAGAGGGGGAGTAAGGGACAAGAGAGAGAGGGGGAGTAAGGGGACGAGAGAGGGAGTAAGAGGACGAGAGAGGGGGAGTAAGGGGACGAGAGAGAGGGGGGGAGTAAGGGGACGAGAGAGAGAGGGGGAGTAAGGGGACGAGAGAGAGATGGGGAGTAAGGGGACGAGAGAGAGAGGGGGAGTAAGGGGACGAGAGAGAGTAAAGGGACGAGAGAGAGAGACTAAAAGGGACGAGAGAGAGTGTAAAGGGACGAGACAGAGAGAGCGGGGAGTGAGGGGACGAGAGAGAAAGAGAGAGAGAGGGGGAGTGAGGGGACGAGAGAGAGGGGGAGTAAGGGGACGAGAGAGAGAGGGGGAGTAAGGGGACGAGAGAGAGAGAGGGGGAGTAAGGGGATGATAGAGAGAGGGGGAGTAAGGGGACGAGAGAGAGCAAGGGGACGAGAGAGAGAGAGAGTAAGGGGACGAGAGAGAGAGGGGGATTGAGGGGACGAGAGAGAGAGGGGGATGAGAGAGAGGGGGATTGAGGTGACGAGAGAGAGAGAGGGGGATTAAGGGGATGAGAGAGAGAGAGAGGGGGATTGAGGGGACGAGAGAGAGAGAGGGGACGAGAGAGAGAGGGGGGAGTGAGGGGACGAGAGAGAGAGAGCGGGGAGTGAGGGGACGAGAGAGAAAGAGAGAGGGGGAGTGAGGGGATGAGAGAGAGAGAGGGAGTGAGGGGACAGGAGAGAGAGAGGGGGGAGTGAGGGGACGAGAGAGAGAGGGGGAGTGAGGGGACGAGAGAGAGAGGGGGAGTGAGGGGACGAGAGAGAGAGGGGGAGTGAGGGGATGAGAGAGAGAGTAAGGGACGAGAGAGAGGGGGAGTAAGGGGACGAGAGAGAGGGGGAGTAAGGGGACGAGAGAGAGGGGGAGTAAGGGGATGAGAGGGGGAGTAAGGGGACGAGAGGGAGAGGGGGGGAGTAAGGGGACGAGAGAGAGGGGGGAGTAAGGGGACGAGAGAGAGGGGGGGAGTAAGGGGATGAGAGAGAGAGGGGGAGTAAGGGGACGAGAGAGAGAGAGTAAGGGGACAAGAGAGGGGGATTGAGGGGACGAGAGAAAGAGGGGGATTGAGGGGACGAGGGAGAGAGGGGGATTGAGGGGACGAGGGAGAGAGGGGGAGTAAGGGGACGAGAGAGAGAGGGGGAGTAAGGGGACGAGAGAGAGAGAATGGGAGTAAGGGGACGAGAGAGAGGGGGGAGTAAGGGGACGAGAGAGAGAGGGGGAGTAAGGGGACGAGAGAGAGAGGGTGAGTTAGGGGACGTGAGAGAGAGTGAGGTGATGAGAGAGAGAGAGGGGGGAGTAAGGGGACGAGAGAGAGCGGGGAGTGAGGGGACGAGAGAGAAAGAGAGAGAGAGAGGGGGGAGTGAGGGGGATGACAGAGAGAGAGAGGGAGTGAGGGGACGAGAGAGAGAGAGGGGGAGTGAGGGGGACGAGAGAGAGAGGGGGAGTGAGGGGACGAGAGAGTGAGAGAGGGGGAGTGAGGGGATGAGAGAGAGAGTAAGGGGACGAGAGAGAGGGGGAGTAAGGGGACGAGAGAGAGGGGGAGTAAGAAGATGAGAGGGGGAGTAAAGGGACGAGAGGGAGAGGAAGAGTAAGGGGACAAGAGAGAGGGGGGGAGTAAGGGGACGAGAGAGAGAGGGGGAGTAAGGGATGAGAGTGAGGGGAGTAAGGGGACGAGAGAGAGAGGGGGAGTAAGGGGACGAGAGAGAGAGAGAGGGGGGAGTAAGGGGGACGAGAGAGAGAGGGGGAGTAAGGGACGAGAAAGAGAGAGGGGGAGTGATGGGACGAGAGAGAGAGGGGGAGTGAGGGGGACGAGAGAGAGAGAGGGGGAGTGAGGGGACGAGAGAGAGAGAGGGGGGAGTGAGGGGACGATGAGAGAGAGGGGGAGTAAGGGGGACAAGAGAGAGAGGGGGAGTAAGGGGACGAGAGAGAGAGAGGGGGAGTAAGGGGACGAGAGAGAGGGGGGGGGGAGTAAGGGGGACGAGAGAGGGGAGTAAGGGGACGAGAGAGAGGGGGGAGTAAGGGGACGAGAGAGAGAGGGGGGAGTAAGGGGACGAGAGAGAGAGGGGGAGTAAGGGGACGAGAGAGAGAGGGAGTAAGGGGACGAGAGAGGGAGTAAGGGGACGAGAGAGAGGGGGAGTAAGGGGACGAGAGAGAGGGGGAGTAAGGGGACAAGAGAGAGGGGGAGTAAGGGGACAAGAGAGAGAGGGGGAGTAATGGGGACGAGAGAGAGGGGGAGTAAGGGGACGAGAGAGCAGGAGTAAGGGGACGATAGAGAGAGGGGGAGTAAGGGGACGAGAGAGAGAGTAAGGGGACGAGAGAGAGAGAGTAAGGGGACGAGAGAGAGGGGGATTGAGGTGACGAGAGAGAGAGGGGGATTGAGGTGACGAGAGAGAGAGAGGGGGATTGAGGGGACGAGAGAGAGAGAGAGGGGGAGTGAGGGGACAAGAGAGAGAGCGGGGAGTGAGGGGACGAGAGAGAAAGAGAGAGAGAGGGGGAGTGAGGGGACGAGAGAGAGGGGGAGTGGGGGGACGAGAGAGAGGGGGAGTGAGGGGACGAGAGAGAGGGGGAGTGAGGGGACGAGAGAGAGAGAGAGGGGGAGTGAGGGGACGAGAGAGAGAGAGGGGGAGTGAGGGGGCGAGAGAGGGGGAGTAAGGGGACAAGAGAGAGAGAGGGGGAGTAAGGGGACAAGAGAGAGAGAGGGGGAGTAAGGGGACAAGAGAGAGAGGGGGAGTAAGGGGACGAGAGAGAGAGGGGGAGTAAGGGGACGAGAGAGAGAGGGGGAGTAAGGGGACGAGAGAGAGAGGGGGGAGTAATGGGGACGAGAGAGAGAGAGGGGGAGTAAGGGGACGAGAGAGAGAGAGGGGGAGTAAGGGGACGAGAGAGAGAGAGGGGGGAGTAAGGGGACGAGAGAGAGGGGGGGAGTAAGGGGACGAGAAAGAGAGAGGGGGAGTGATGGGACGAGAGAGAGAGGGGGAGTGAGGGGGACGAGAGAGAGAGAGAGGGGGAGTGAGGGGACGAGAGAGGGGGGGAGTGAGGGGACGAGAGAGAGAGGGGGAGTGAGGGGACGAGAGAGAGAGGGGGAGTAAGGGGACAAGAGAGAGAGGGGGAGTAAGGGGACGAGAGAGAGAGAGAGAGGGGAGTAAGGGGACGAGAGAGAGGGGGGAGTAAGGGGACGAGAGAGAGGGGAGTAAGGGGACGAGAGAGAGGGGGGAGTAAGGGGATGAGAGAGAGAGGGGGAGTAAGGGGACGAGAGAGAGAGGGGGAGTAAGGGGACGAGAGAGAGAGGGAGTAAGGGGATGAGAGAGGGGGAGTAAGGGGACGAGAGAGAGGGGGGGAGTAAGGGGACGAGAGAGAGAGGGGGAGTAAGGGGACGAGCGAGAGAGGGGGAGTAAGGGGACGAGCGAGAGAGGGGAAGTAAGGGGAGGAGAGAGAGGGGGAGTAAGGGGACGAGAGAGAGATGGGGAGTAAGGGGGACGAGAGAGAGAGAGACTAAAAGGGACGAGAGAGAGTGTAAAGAGACGAGACAGAGAGAGAGGGGGGAGTAAGGGGACGAGAGAGAGAGGGGGAGTAAGGGGACGAGAGAGAGAGGGGGAGTAAGGGGACGAGAGAGAGAGTAAGGGGACGAGAGAGAAAGTAAGGGGACGAGAGAGAGAGGGGGATTGAGGGGACGAGAGAGAGAGGGGGATTGAGGTGACGAGAGAGAGGGGGATTGAGGGGACGAGAGAGAGAGGGGGATTGAGGTGACGAGAGAGAGAGAGGGGGATTGAGGGGGCGAGAGAGAGAGGGGGATTGAGGGGGCGAGAGAGAGAGGGGGATTGAGGGGACGAGACAGAGCAGGGAGTGAGGGGACGAGAGAGAAAGAGAGAGAGAGAGGGGGAGTGAGGGGACGAGAGAGAGAGGGGGGAGTAAGGGGACGAGAGAGGGGGAGTAAGGGGACGAGAGAGAGAGGGGGAGTAAGGGGATGATAGAGAGAGGGGGAGTAAGGGGACGAGAGAGAGAGCAAGGGACGAGAGAGAGAGAGTAAGGGGGACGAGAGAGAGAGGGGGATTGAGGGGACGAGAGAGAGAGGGGGATGAGAGAGAGGGGGGGATTGAGGTGACGAGAGAGAGAGGGGGGAGTGAGGGGACAAGAGAGAGAGGGGGGAGTGAGGGGACAAGAGAGAGAGGGGGAGTAAGGGGACAAGAGAGAGAGGGGGGAGTAAGGGGGACGAGAGAGAGAGGGAGTAAGAGGACGAGAGAGGGGGAGTAAGGGGACGAGAGAGAGGGGGGAGTAAGGGGGACGAGAGAGAGAGGGGAGGTAAGGGGACGAGAGAGAGATGGGGAGTAAGGGGACGAGAGAGAGAGGGGGAGTAAGGGGACGAGAGAGAGTAAAGGGACGAGAGAGAGACTAAAAGGGACGAGAGAGAGTGTAAAGGGACGAGACAGAGAGAGCGGGGGAGTGAGGGGACGAGAGAGAAAGAGAGAGAGAGGGGGAGTGAGGGGACGAGAGAGAGGGGGGAGTAAGGGGGACGAGAGAGAGAGGGGGAGTAAGGGGACGAGAGAGAGAGAGGGGGGAGTAAGGGGATGATAGAGAGAGGGGGAGTAAGGGGACGAGAGAGAGCAAGGGGACGAGAGAGAGAGAGAGAGTAAGGGGACGAGAGAGAGAGGGGGATTGAGGGGACGAGAGAGAGAGGGGGATGAGAGAGAGAGGGGGATTGAGGTGACGAGAGAGAGAGAGGGGGATTAAGGGGATGAGAGAGAGAGGGGGATTGAGGGGGACGAGAGAGAGAGAGGGGACGAGAGAGAGAGAGGGGGAGTGAGGGGACGAGAGAGAGAGAGCGGGGAGTGAGGGGACGAGAGAGAAAGAGAGAGGGGGAGTGAGGGGATGAGAGAGAGAGAGGGAGTGAGGGGACAGGAGAGAGAGAGGGGGAGTGAGGGGACGAGAGAGAGAGGGGGAGTGAGGGGACGAGAGAGAGAGAGAGAGGGGGAGTGAGGGGACGAGAGAGAGAGGGGGAGTGAGGGGATGAGAGAGAGAGTAAGGGACGAGAGAGAGGGGGAGTAAGGGGACGAGAGAGAGGGGGAGTAAGGGGACGAGAGAGAGGGGGAGTAAGGGGATGAGAGGGGGAGTAAGGGGACGAGAGGGAGAGGGGGGGGAGTAAGGGGACGAGAGGAGAGGGGGGAGTAAGGGGACGAGAGAGAGGGGGGGAGTAAGGGGATGAGAGAGAGAGGGGGAGTAAGGGGACGAGAGAGAGAGAGTAAGGGGACAAGAGAGGGGGATTGAGGGGACGAGAGAAAGAGGGGGATTGAGGGGACGAGGGAGAGAGGGGGATTGAGGGGACGAGGGAGAGAGGGGGAGTAAGGGGACGAGAGAGAGAGGGGGAGTAAGGGGAGGAGAGAGAGAGAATGGGAGTAAGGGGACGAGAGAGAGGGGGGAGTAAGGGGACGAGAGAGAGAGGGGGAGTAAGGGGACGAGAGAGAGAGGGTGAGTTAGGGGACGTGAGAGAGAGTGAGGTGATGAGAGAGAGAGAGGGGGGAGTAAGGGGACGAGAGAGAGCGGGGAGTGAGGGGACGAGAGAGAAAGAGAGAGAGAGAGGGGGAGTGAGGGGATGAGAGAGAGAGAGAGGGAGTGAGGGGACGAGAGAGAGAGAGGGGGAGTGAGGGGACGAGAGAGAGAGGGGGGAGTGAGGGGACGAGAGAGAGAGAGAGGGGGAGTGAGGGGATGAGAGAGAGAGTAAGGGGACGAGAGAGAGGGGGGAGTAAGGGGACGAGAGAGAGGGGAGTAAGAAGATGAGAGGGGGAGTAAAGGGACGAGAGGGAGAGGAAGAGTAAGGGGGACAAGAGAGAGGGGGGGAGTAAGGGGACGAGAGAGAGAGGGGGGAGTAAGGGGATGAGAGTGAGGGGGAGTAAGGGGACGAGAGAGAGAGGGGGAGTAAGGGGACGAGAGAGAGAGAGGGGGAGTAAGGGGACGAGAGAGAGAGGGGGAGTAAGGGGATGAGAAAGAGAGAGGGGGAGTGATGGGACGAGAGAGAGAGAGGGGGGAGTGAGGGGGACGAGAGAGAGAGAGGGGGAGTGAGGGGACGAGAGAGAGAGGGGGGGAGTGAGGGGACGAGAGAGAGAGGGGGAGTAAGGGGACAAGAGAGAGAGGGGGAGTAAGGGGACAAGAGAGAGAGGGGGAGTAAGGGGACGAGAGAGAGAGAGGGGGAGTAAGGGGTACGAGAGAGAGGGGGGGGGAGTAAGGGGACGAGAGAGGGGAGTAAGGGGACGAGAGAGAGGGGGGGGAGTAAGGGGGACGAGAGAGAGAGGGGGAGTAAGGGGACGAGAGAGAGAGGGGGAGTAAGGGGACGAGAGAGAGAGGGAGTAAGGGGACGAGAGAGGGAGTAAGGGGACGAGAGAGGGGGAGTAAGGGGACGAGAGAGAGGGGGGATTAAGGGGACGAGAGAGAGAGGGGGAGTAAGGGGACGAGCGAGAGAGAGGGAGTAGGGGGACGAGAGAGGGGGAGTAAGGGGAGGAGAGAGAGAGGGGGAGTAAGGGGACGAGAGAGAGGGGGAGTAAGGGGACGAGAGAGAGAGGGGGAGTAAGGGGACGAGAGAGAGAGGGGGAGTAAGGGGACGAGAGAGAGGGGGAGTAAGGGGACGAGAGAGAGGGGGAGTAAGGGGACAAGAGAGAGGGGGAGTAAGGGGACAAGAGAGGGGGAGTAAGGGGACGAGAGAGAGGGGGAGTAAGGGGACGAGAGAGCAGGAGTAAGGGGACGATTAGAGAGAGGGGGAGTAAG